>JAUIMM010000202.1:2757500-3065000 GCA_031769625.1 Taudactylus pleione | reverse complement strand
AAAACAGCTCAATGAGGGCGCTTGTGCAAATTGCACGGTTTTACAGTAACAGACACCTATACGATGATTAGACGTGACCAAAGCAACAGATGAAATTGTTAATTATTTCTCCTTTGACAATTAGAAAACATCCACTCTTATCATACACACCTGAATGGAACCTGTCTGCTCTGATAGGTAAAAGTAAAATTTAGTTGGGCAAAAAACAGAAGAGTAAGGACACTCTACAGAAGCTATAACTTGCTTACACAATATGAAACAGGCTCAGATTTCTCTTGGGTTATTCTTTGTGCGGAGTCCAATAGCCATAAAGTATACTTTAATGTCATTAAAAAAGTAACTACAAGATCCTTATTTTGTCCATGTATTAAATGACAAAGAAAATAATGTGCAGAAATATTTTTTTCTGTAATATTTACTTAATTCTCTCAATCACAAAATGCATTATATATATATATATATACACATATATATATATATATATATACACACACACACACACATACATATACACACACACACACACACACACATATATATATATACAGACCTGTTTAACTACTGTGACATAACCTAATCTTTACTGCAGTGAGGATGACAGAACAAATAAAAATGTGGCATAGGCATTTTAAATAGAATGATACGTTCTGAACCATGAGATCTCTAATATTCTCTCGTAGGGATTCTGACAAACAGAAATACTGGTGTAACTTGTAATGCTGCTTTCATACCGTTTAACATTTGTTCTAACAGAACTGCAGGGCTGGAACTATACACAGTTCAGCACGTTTCAGGCTGAGACATACTGTTTTACTGGTAAATTATATTTCTACCCTCACAGGCCAGCAAAAATATCCTGTCTATGCTTTAAAACTCCTCTTACTTTCTGTGCAGTCCACCTAAATCTCCTCAGCAGGACCCTTTACCACTAATAATAGAACCTAAATAGATAAAATTGTACGAGAGTCATTAACTTGATTATCCACTTTAAAAAGCTCTTTGTGCATATAACAGGTAGGGGGGATATCTCCATTAATTTACAGGTTAGTGCTGTCCACTGCTGGATGATCACCATTAACTGGAGCAGTGACAAGCTAAGTGGGTGAGAAGTACTATTCACTGGTCAGGGTTCTAATATAAGCCAATATATGTTTCACTGCACCAAACAATGGTGGTCTGGGGTCTAAACCCAACCACTATGGCTTGTCACTACATTAATTAACAGTCAGCATCCATCTATGGACAGCACTAACTTGTAAATTAATGGAGGAATTGGTGCACTGGAGATATTCCCACTTTCTGTTACAGTCAAAGTGGTAGTATGGGAAACTACTGACTAACAGGAGTACCCCTTAGCTGAACACCAAATAGAGCAAATGGCTATTAAAGGACTGTGACAAAATGAGGATATGCAAACAGATAAAGAGATAATGAAGAAAAGAATATTGTGGGTATAAAAGATATAAAGTTTACTGCTATATTGGTTACGTCTTCTGTGCTTTCTGTGATGTTCACAAGAACTAAAGAGCCACAAAGCACAGCAACATCATAAATGTCTATTAGGCTGCCAGACAGCATGGCCGATGCGTATACCTCATACAAAGCAAGAAGAGAGAGGGAGCTCAGACAGACATTCAATTGCTGTGCTCTAACCAAATACAACAAAATAATAAACAGCTGCTATTAACCAAACATCTGTAAATATTTTGGCTATTGTACAGGAAATAGGACCGCACCTTATGATATACGAGACACATCTAGAATCACAAGTGTGCCTTAAACAGATGATCTAGTCTAGCAGTGAAAGAAAATAAAAATAGGTGACCAGTGCAGAAAGCCTCTGCATGAGAACAGGATATGCATGTAATCCGTAGTGCTGGAAGAATCATCAATATCAGTGTAATAGAATACTCCAGAAAAATTCCTGTAATAAGCAGCAACAAACTAAACATAAGAATACAATGAAACAATTTTTGGCCTAATTAAAGCTAAAATAATTTGACACATTAACAAGTTGTATAGAATAATTCACAAACCTAAACAATGATCGGCATGACCATTGTAATCTGTCTATTTAAAAACCAGATGTGCTAATCTCTCACTCCACAACGGATTGGACTATCACTGGAGAGTGAGAAATGACAATGACCTATAGGAGTGTAGTGATTAATAATGAGAGCCAGGGAATGTACCAAGTGCTCAAAGTGCGGATATAGTTTTTTTTTTTAAGGTGAACTTGTGTAAGTGTATAGCTTCTGTTAGGCAAGTTCGCTTTCCCAAGCAATTCAAAACTAAAATGTTCACTTTCATCACAAGCCACATGCCTTACTTCCTTCTCCCTCCCACTTCTTCCCAATCTAAACCCAGCAGCCAATGCAATCAAATTGTAGATAACACACATACATGGAACCCTGTACAAAACAATTAAAATTCAGCATGTGTAGGAAGCCTTAATTTTGCAGCTGCTCAGTACCATTGAGAAAGCTGCTGTGAGGACATCTGTAGGCAGTTTGTGTTGAATGGTCAATAGGAATGGCCGTTAAGTTCTTTTTGCAGTTATGTATAAGACATGTGTGAACCATTGGATATCTGTGAAGTAACACTTGTGCTCCTGCTCATTCCCTGCTCTGTCCGTCCCCCAGAAGCTGTCCGCCTCAGAGCCTGGGGGCTGTTGCGGACCCCCATTGTACTACCACGAGAGACACCTTGCACAGACCCTGAGGGATGACCCCATGGTTGGGGCCCACCTTGCATTGGGTGACCCCAGGCTTGTGGTGGGCCTCCCATGGGGTGACCCCAATGGGGTCCAGGGCCTCCAGTGGGATTGTGGGACCAGCCAGAAGCTCCCGGGTAGCTGTGGCTGAACGCCTCGGGGGAGAGATTGGAGAGAATCATGTTGCTAAAACCTAGCCTCATGCTTTCAGAGTCAAATGCTTCAATTTCACGAGCTTGGCGCTCCAGAAGACTCCGTATTCGCTCTGTTCGTTCATTCTGAAGAGCGAGCATTTCCTCTTCAATCTAAGGAAGGAGACATGAAATTGTCACATATTACATGAGAAAGGTCACTTTTCTGTACAGTACAGAGCAATTTTCCATCACCATGAAACTTAAATGCTTTCTCCATCCAGTATGGAAACCGCAAAAGCACTGGCGGAGCTCCTGCAAATATTTTGAAAGTGGATGTGTAACGAGGTGGGAGACAGGTGCCATTCGGATTTTGCCCAGGAGACTACATGAAGCTGTAGACATTAATCAGCAATGGCTGGGCAAGTCCTTTAATGGAAGAACACAGACAAAACATGAAGACGAATACTTCTGAAAGCGGTTTTCCTACAAATGTTCAAAGTAAAGAAAGAAAAAAAGTCATAAATAAGCTTTATTTCCTGATCATAAGATGGCATAGCCATATGTGTGACGGTGATGAAAAGTGAATATCAATGACATTATGTAAAACCATCACTAATGCTATCCACACACACTTGAATTTTTTTTTATTATTCTTTATGGGAGATTTTATTGCCAAGTAACAACCCCCCCACCTACACCAGTACAGTAGCTTGGGGCATGGATTGACTACATTTTGCGAAGACTTGTTGACAGAATTGCAGGCTATGTAGAGTGGTGGATATGGGAAATAAGAGCCTTTGAGCGCCAAGCAGAGCAGACGGAGTCTTTGCACCAAGGACAGGGCTGATGACAGCAATGACACAAAGTGTACAAATGGGGCCGCTTCCGCTGCACGATTACGCACAATATCTGAATTTAGTTCTGTGCATGCAGTGAGTGTGCAATTACAGCTAAAGTGCATGCAACTCTGTATGTGTCATATGTACAGGTTGAGTCTCCCATATCCAAATATTCCGAAATACAGAATAATTTGGGCATGACTGAGATAATGAAACCTTTGATTTTTGATGTTTCAATGTACACAAACTTTGTCTAAGGCACAAATTATTAAATATATTGTATGAAATTACCTTCATTCTGTGTGTATAAGGTGTATATAACACATAAATACATTCTATGTGTATATTGGGGTCCCATTCCCAAGATATTTCATTATTAAATGCAAATATTCCAAAATATGGAATATTCCGTCATCCAAAATACCCCTGGTCCCAAGCATTTTGGATATGGTAGACGCAACCTGTATTTCCAATGCTCATCACAATTAACAAAATAAGAGTTTTCAGTTGTCATTTCAAAATGAGCATAAAATCAAATACCTTCTGTTCAAGAAGAGCCCTCCGGAGGGAAACCCTTTGTTCCAGTTCACGTAATTCCCGCTCATGCTGGGCCTCTGCTTGCATCTTAATTTTGCTCTGATAAGCATTTAGTAGCTCCAGTTCTTGCTGCAGCTGCATCTTCAAAACCTGGCACTCCGCTTCCTGTGCCTCGTCCAAGCGCAGCTGCAAAACAAGAGACGTTTACCTTTCGCACACGTTCTTCCATCAAGTGAATCAAGCTACAAGGGACTGTATCTACTTACTGCTTGTGTAGACAACATCTCATTAATGCTATGGTCATACTGCTCTGCTAATATTGCCAGTTTGCGGGTCTGCTCTTCCTTCAGCCGTTTGAGAACAGCCTTATGGTCATTCTTTGGTGTGGTTTCCAAAAGGTGGTTCCTCAAAGCTTTATACTGCCGCGTCTGAATCTTGCAAGTGTCCTGGAACTGCTTCTTTATCTGTAGCTCTTTAGACTAAACAAAAAGTAAAAAGCACATCAGTTGCATTAAATCTACATACAGATACACCTTAGACCACAGGTTCAAACACTCACTCCTCAAGACCCCAAACAAAGCATGTCTTCCAGGTCTCCTCACAGATTACAAGTGATATAATTAGCTCCACCTGTGGATCTTTTAAAATGTGTCAGAGTAATGACTATACCTGTGCACCTGCTGGGTGACCTGGAAAACACGAGTTTGAGAACCACTGCCTTAGGGTGGGTACACACCTGCACGATATTGTCCCAATTTGGAATGACAAAACTTGGGGTAGGTTAAAATGGATGCAAGTATATTTTCGTGTTGTAAAAGTGCACTTTTAAAAACCGTTAAAAAAGTGTCTGCTGCAACCATGTGCAATGTTAAAAAAAACACTTTGACGCATCCATATCGCCCCCGAAATACCAAACCCAATACGTTAAACCCATTTTCAAGGATTTTTTTTTCCTTTCAAAAAAATGTGACCGTCCGTTTTCGCCAAATTATGCAATTTTCAAAAAAACTGTAGGATCATGTATCATTAGGGGAAGTGGGGGAGGGGGCGGTTGGTCCAATGAGTTCTAAAATAATTCCCCACATTTTTAGTCAAAAATAGGGATTTTGCATTTTTTCTCTCTCCTGGTTTAAAAGGTAGAGAAAACTTTTCTCCCTTTTTTTTTTTTTTTAATTTGACAAAAATCAGCTGATTTTGCCGCTAATTTAATCCGGCCCAAAAGGGAGAGCTGGCAAATTACACTTCCTTACGGCTAATTTTACTATAGTTTTCTGTAATAGGAATGCAAATAAAGTTATATTCAAATAAATAATTCTATATTCAACTAAATGCTTGTTTACAAACATAACTGTTAATGTACATAAATAATACACGATCATAACGGATTATTAGTGTGAATATATATATATATATATATATATATATATATATACACACACACACACACACATACCTGCATGAAAAGATATAATCTGTAACATTTGCAGTGCATGACAGACACCAATCTAAACAACATGCCATAGCCTATACCTTTAGACTCTTGGGTTGCTGCCGGACTTCCATGACATGTTTGCGTCTTAATTCCCGCTCTCGTCTTTTATTGTATTCCAGCTGGTTTGTGAGCTCTGTTTGGTGTTGTAGCTTTATAAGCTCACAACGCATCCTCTGTATGGTATTGAGGTGACGAAACTCTAGTTCTTGCATGGACTCATGCTGCCGCAGTAACATAGCATGTTCCAGGTCCTTCTGTGTTTGCCTCTTATTCAGCTCCTAGAAAATAAGACCAAGAACCTTATTTAAGTAAATGAATTAAGAAGTGTAAAATAATAGGTAGCTATGCATTTTCAACATTATGGATTCCAAAAGAGAACCTTTCGTTAATAGCTTAGAGGTCTTTCTATTGATTTAAAGGACATACAATTTAAAAACAAACAAAACATTTTACATAGAAAGAGCACAAATGTAAAACATTGTTCTGCTTAGGACTCTGCTCCGGGTTGGGTATAATATGTCAACAGTGATAATGCTGACATTCATCATGAAGACAGTGATAAAATGTGGACATGTTAGAATGACAACATATCGTCCCTGGTACCCCAGCGGTGACCCGTCTACTCCCAATGGCTGCAGGGGCTCCAGCAAACTCTTCAGCGTCCTGGAGATTATGCGACTGTGACTTCCGGGTCAGACCTCCAATGCTCAGGCGTTCGAGTATTTCTCCCCTACCCCTAATTCCCCCTACAACCTCACTATCCCACCCACATCAGAACTGTTGACATTGTGATGCTGTCATTATGATTGTTGACCTTTTGACCCCATCCCTGTCCTACTATTCCAGACTAGAGCCCTCACTTATGTATGCGCCACCCCAAAGACCCCACTCGAGTGTGAGCCAGTCCAGTGTCCCCTCATTATGTTGTCAGACAAGAGTCGCCCCCAAATATGTGCCAGTCCAGAGAACCCCAACTATGTGCCAGTCCAGAGAACCCCAACTATGTGCCAGTCCAGAGAACCCCAACTATGTGCCAGTCCAGAGAACCCCAACTATGTGCCAGTCCAGAGAACCCCAACTATGTGCCAGTCCAGAGAACCCCAACTATGTGCCAGTCCAGAGAACCCCAACTATGTGCCAGTCCAGAGAACCCCAACTATGTGCCAGTCCAGAGAACCCCAACTATGTGCCAGTCCAGAGAACCCCAACTATGTGCCAGTCCAGAGAACCCCAACTATGTGCCAGTCCAGAGAACCCCAACTATGTGCCAGTCCAGAGAACCCCAACTATGTGCCAGTCCAGAGAACCCCAACTATGTGCCAGTCCAGAGAACCCCAACTATGTGCCAGTCCAGAGAACCCCAACTATGTGCCACTCCAGAAACCCCTCTAAAGGGTAGACCAGGCAGCCTGTCGGATAGCTTCAGTTAAATGAGTTTCCATCTTGAATTATCTATATAAAAATGTGTTAACCCATGTGAATTGTGAATTCGCTGAAGTCTTGGGATACACAAATAGCAGGTTTGCAGCCCTACAGCAACATTACCAATTTCAAGCAGTGTCTTTTGGGCTTTTTACAGCTCCTCGGGTCTTTACCAAGATAATGGCAGTTATGGCGGCCTATCTGCATCGTCAGGGGATTAGACTGCTCCCATACTTGGACGATCTCTTGCTCTTATCAAGCTCTCCAGAGATTTTTCACCGCCATCTACAGATAACCATTGCCCTTCTACAAACGCACAGCTGGCTGATCAACTGGAAAAAGTCTTCCCTGACCCCATCTCATAGAATGGTGCAAGGGCCATTTCACTTCTTGTACCCAGTCTGTAGTGGTCTGACGCCAGAACTGGCCGAACTGAAGAAGTCGGCCTGCCACCATGGGAGCCTGGCCCACCCAGTCAGGCTGAAGGCTTGTCCCCAGATTTGGGAGGTGGACGTCTAGTAGTCCAGGACTGCTTGGTCCTAGGCTTGGAGGCCTTTGTGCATGCCGAATGCCGCGGAAAGGACTGACTTTTAGCTTTTCCCTGGCAACGAAAGGACCGAAATGATGACATCCAAGGCTTCGTAGTAGATGCAGAGGGTGAAGAACGCAGTCTTAGAAGCTGCCAAGGTAGTCACAATCTTGTCCAATTCTGGGCCAAACAGGATCTCCCCAGAAATTTCAAAGCCTTTTTAGAGTCCGAGTCTGCCTTCCATTAGCGAAGCCAAATGACACAGCGGGCTACCATGGAAGTAGCAGATGCTAGGAGAACAAAATCTCCTAAATAGGAAGCTGCATCCCTAATGTGAGATATGTAGGACAGCTGTTCCCGAGAAGTATCAGAGGGAAAAGTGTTTGCTAGGGCCTCTGCCCAA
Source organism: Taudactylus pleione (assembly GCA_031769625.1). Classification (NCBI taxonomy): domain Eukaryota; kingdom Metazoa; phylum Chordata; class Amphibia; order Anura; family Myobatrachidae; genus Taudactylus; species Taudactylus pleione. The sequence continues at coordinate 3,056,931 of JAUIMM010000202.1, read as the reverse complement.
CTGTCAATGGCTTTTGCCACCCAGGCCGTAGCCATGGCAGTAATAGCTCCTGTAAAGAGTATATAGACTTCAGGCAAGCTTCAATACTTCCATCCGTAGTCTCCTTTAAGGAGGTTGCTGTATGGATAGGTAAGGTAGAGTTCTTAACCAGGCGTGTCACCTGGGAATCCACTGCAGGGAGAACTTCCAATTTAGTGCAATCAATAGCTGGAAGAGGGTAAAAAGACATCAAGAGTTTAGGCAGCTGTAACTTTTTACTTGGCATATTCCATGCTTCACTCATTTCATCAGACAGCTGATCAGAGTGAGGAATCTCCGGCAAAATTACCTTTTGTCGTTTAAAGAGTGCCTAAAGGTGGGTACACACCTGACAGATGTAGCTGCAGATCATGGTCGTTCATACACACTGTACGACCATCATCTGCATGCTGCAGCGGATCCCTGCGGCCGGGGGGCGGGTAGGGGGCGTAGCCTAATAGCGGAAGGCGTGGCCACACCCACTTCGGGTTGGGAAAAAACAAACACACACATTTGCGGCGCTGGGGAGGGGAGCGCTGTGTGCCCCTCAGCCTGGCAATAGGAGTGGGTTCTATATCTTCTATTTGAAGAATTGATTTTACAGCTCTCACCTAGTGCAGGTATATTCAATTTAGAGGGGGGCTCCTGCGCATCATCTGATTTCTCTGATGATGCGTCTGAATCCATGAGTTGAGCAGACTGATAAAAAGATAACTTGCACTTGGGTGCCTTAGTAACTACCGGTCTGCTTTCAACATTAGATGGTGCCGCACTCGAATGGCCATAAACTAGAATGGCCATATACATCTTTCCAGGAAGGATGCATAGGAGGTGCCAACATAGCATGCTGTGGACACTCCATCCAAGGAGGCATTCTGAGAGCCGCCATATGATCCACAAATTGCTTCATTACCTGGGACAAAGAGGATACCCAAGATAGCTCTTGTCCACAGAAAGGTAAACTGGACTGGAGAGGTAAACTGGACTGGAGAGGTGACTCTTTATAAACAGACAACACACAACCATCCTTTACATCCTGAGAGGACACATAGGCCATACATGATTTACATGAAACCAGCACAGGGGGCTCTCCCTCTTGTTTCCCTTTATCTTTAGACATGTTCATAAAGGTACAGAAAAAAAGGGATTTTCCCTCCAGCACACTGCAGCAAAATCAACAAAAATACTTGAATCCTACATGATAATAGAAATTCAGAGGTATTGGTAACATACATTTGCAAATATATGAATTAGCGCTGGGCCAACGTCAAGGCTCCTCTATACACGTTGGTATAGAGGAGCCTTGACGTTGGCCCAGCGCTTATTCATATATTTGCAAATGTATGTAACCAATACCTTTGAATTTCTATTATCATGTAGGATTCAAGTATTTTTGTTGATTTTGCTGCAGTGTGCTGGAGGGAAAATCCCTTTTTTTCTGTAGCTCAGTGTAAACCCCACCCTTTACAAGCACCTGTGCAATGTCATTAAGTTGATGTGAGCGACCACCATACTTTGTTTGCATGTTCATAAAGGTAATAAATGCAATGCTATGTGACAGCCATCACAAAATCTTAAATGAATGCAAAGTACTGAAAGAAAAAACTCCACCCCAAAGGATGGAGAGAAAAAAATAGTGATAGTTATAATTGACAAACAGAAATAAAAGACAGTGTCAATAGCAGCTAGCAAACTGTCACATACAACGCATATGTTATATAATTACAATGGACTCGAAATCAACTACACAAACACCAGGAATGGTAGGATATAGAGCCCTATATACCTTAACCACAGGAGAGGTATACACGGGGACTGACCCAAACCCTTCCTGAGACCAACAGCTACAGCAGCGCACTGATAGTGGACCGTGAGCATCTCATATATACGTGGAGGATAGGTGGACCAACCCAGAGGCGCAAAACCCTTCATAGGGACTGCATCTGGGTCGGGGGAGGAGCTGGCGGGGGAGCTCCTACCTCCCCCTAAGCTGCGTCAACCAGCCGGGTACGCTGGCCGGTTGCAGTCCGGGTTGCAGCATTGCTGCTAGCAAGCTCAGACACGACCCGCCGGAATCACTAGCCCAGTTACTGGTGTTGCAGCCCGGCGGAGGTAGATGGAGTCGCAGTACGTGTCTTAATTCAGAAGCTTAGTACTGCCAACCCAAAAACATAGAAATAAAATAATACATAAAATAAAAGCTTAGGACTGCCTGAGCAGTCCCGTTACAAAGGTGCGTCTTGATTCTGCAGCACCAAACGAACAACTGAAGGCCTATGGCTAGGGGCGGGGTATATATGGAGGAGGACCCGAAGCATCCTGGGAGCTGAAGCTTTAACTGTCTGGTGCCTGGATCTCTCCAACCATAATATCCTCATGGTTTCCCTGTGGATCCCTATGGACCCTGAAGAAGAAATGTGCATTTTGCTATTGTTAATGCTAGTACAAAACACACACAAACGAGTTCGACAATAGAGTGCAATGGGGTAGATGCTCTGGAAAGTGATAAACGACCAGCCACTCAGCTCCCAACTGTCATGTTACAGGCTGTGTTTGAAAAATGACAGTTGGCAGCTGATTGGTTGGTCGTTTATCACTCTCCAGAACTTCATACATCTGCCCCAATGTTTCTCATTTCACCATAACCACACACTTTTAATTTAGTGTTCCAGAGCATTGCGTTTTTCAGAAGACAGCTTGTTCTATCCATGCTGATTCGCCATGGGTAAACAATGAGGGAAAGCCCACATGGATCTAACATTAATTTAAAAGTTACTTTTTTCACTCACATTTTAGTATCATTAAAAATGTCAAAAGCAACACCAATGTGTACCTGGCCTAAATTCTGTAAGTTCCCCTCTTCAATTTATGTCTTTAGGAACAGATATCTCCAATAACACTGACAGAACAGCAAAACTCAAGATGAATATCAGATTTCCACAACTTTCATGATCACTGTACCGTGTTGCTTATTATTAGAATATTTAAAAGCCTGTTTAAGATTTCGGTTGACGCTTCAGCTTGTGTTCCATTTAGTGTGTTTTAGATAGTAATATTAACTTACCTCTCTAACCAGGTCCTGCTCCAGATTGTGTCTACTGAGCAGCATCCGCCTCTTGAACCGGCGGCACTCCAACTCTAAGTACTGCCTCTGGCGGCGCAGAAGATTGGCTTCCTCTTCAGCCTGGTAATGCTGGAAATTCTCCTTCTGCTTGGAGAGCCACTCTTGTTTCTCCTTCTTTGGAGTACTCTGGTTTTCGTTTAGCTCCTAGCGAATGAAAACTTGTCAGCTGCCATTTTCAGATTTACAATATAAAATAACATATTGAACAAAATTACCTCCAAGAGAAGGCAAATGGTAAAGTATGCATTAAAGATTGATGGGATTAACTACTAACTCATAAACCACAATAATCGCACCGCACAAAACAGGTGGGCTCGAACGCACATTTTTCTTCACATGCTGCATACACACGATTTTCCTGAACGATATGAATGATAACGATATCGTTCAACGATAAATCGTTAATCTTTATGCAGGGAACAATTTACCAACGATGCGCGTTCCCACATGAACGATAACGATATCTTCGTTCGACCGTACATACAGGCCAACTTGGATGATTTTGGCAGAATTTCCCTGTAAAGACACGACTTCACTGAAATATCTATCATAGATATCTATCATAAGGTGCGTACACACGGTATGATAAAAATGCACGATATGAACGATATCATTTTTCGGTGCCTCCAACCCACCAACGACCTGCGATGCGCGGGCACGTATGGACGATAAAGATATCGTCCATCGACCGTGCATGCAGGCCAACCTGGTCGATATCGACCAGGTTACTATAGGGACCCACGATCGTTGATCACGGGTCACTGGCCATCGTTGGTGGTGTGCTGGATGATCGATATCGATCATCCAGCACACCGGGAAGATGCAGGGAGATCGTTCAGCGATATAGTTATCGCTGACGATCGTCCCGTGTGTTTGCATCAATAGAAATCTATCCAAAATACTTTGCCCTGCACTACGGAAAGTTGGAGGGAAATCTATCAGCGATATCTTTGGTTGTGCAGGTTGTACCGTGTGTATGCACCAAAACTGCAACATTTCTTGCCTCAGTAGTTTCTCAACAAAGTAATTACAATAAAATGATAATAGCATGAGAAAAGTATTCTAGCAAAAGCAATAAATTACAGGTTGTAATGTAACAAAAAAAGGGAAAAAGCCAAGGGGGGTGAATACTTTAATACTTTTGCAAGGCACGGTGTGTGTATATAATTAAAATAAATATATATATATATTACACATACATACATAGGCAGCCACTATAGTGGACCTTTCCCTTATATGTCTAATATGTTCTGTATTAATCTTTTGTCAAACCCAGACCTGTGTGTTGGTAATCATTTTAAAACGAAATCTCTAACGCTGCTCCTCACCTCTTTGGGGGGAATTCAAGTGTGTTGCACGCCGGCGGCCACTAGATGGCGTCCGTCGGAGCAATTCAATTGTTGCTCTGTTTGGGCCCGCACAGCTGCCGAAGCTGACATTTCCAAGCCCCCTGCCGTTCCAGACCAGAAATATCCGAAAAGTGACCCGTTTGAGTTCTCAAACAGGACTTTTCGCAGAACCGAAAATGTTCTGTCATTTTGAGGGGCTGCTAACTAGTACTAAATACATGCTTTAAAAAAACATTTACTATGAAGTGTGAATTAGTATTCTATGCAGAGAAATTATTCACCAAAATACCCTAAATGATCTTAAAGCTAGATGAACAATTGCAAAACAAAAGTAATAGGTCTGCTATTATAATGCAACACTACAAAGCCTCCTAATATAGCAGATCAAAAGTCATACACATTTGAGGCATATATAAATCATGCCGTACAGCTGTTTGCAGGTAGAATGTGCCCAAATATACATATTGAAGCAATGGGAAAGTAACCAAGAGTTAAACTATCCCTTTGTTTCACAATTAATCCTTCCATACCTCTTTCAGTTGTTCCTTTCGCAATTTATATTCTCGCTTCTGTGACTCCAAGAAGCTGTTCAGCTCTTTCTTCTGCTGTGCCTGGATGTGCTGCTGGAATTTCTTTTCTTCGTTAGCCATCAGTTTTAACTGTAAATAGAAGAATTTATACAGTACATGAAATATAGGAAGTTTCTACTCATTTCCATGCTTAAAATACAGTATAATTACTCCAGCCATAAAGCAGCCACATCTCATTTAGGTAAAACACTTTTCTCTCCTAAAGTAGTTTTTTGTATACGAGACAATAGAATAAGGACTGTCGATGCATGTGGCATTCATTTCATGCATGGCTAATATTTTTGGATATGGTTCATGTGGCCCTTGCCCTGAATAGGAGGTAATACTCTAGTAACTCACCTCTTTATCCATAGCAGCTTGGTGTTTCTTTATAAGTTTTTCCATTTCTGCTGCAAAATTGTTGCGTTGGGTTTCTAGATCTTTGTCTAGCCGGAGCCGATGCTCATCCATTTCTGCCTTGAGTTTGTTCTCCAGTGCCATCAGTTGCTTTTGATGCTGCCGCCTCATACGCTTGTAGCCAGACATCTGTTCCCGCAGCTCTGAGTCTTGCTCATGTTCCTGGATTTGCCTCGTCACCTGTATAAATTACATATACTTTATTTCCCATAAGAATCATCCAGATTCAGAATTTTGAAACCTTTAAAGTTTTAATTTTTGTTTATTTTAGAGGCAGTTGCAGTACACGAGAACGGGTTTTTATACTTAAGCTAAATTCCTTTTCTATGAACCCAGTCAGTGGGTGCCGCACTATAAAGATTTAGGGTTAGATTAACTTAGTAACTGCTTTTGCAAGCTGACAATTGTCTGACCGCATAATGTAAAACGGCAATATTATTATTAATATTAAATAATATTAATAAATGCCAAACCAGGTGTGTTTTGCTTTGAGAAGTTACATATTGCCTGCGTGTGACAAGGAGCGAAGCAAAGAGCTAGAGAGACCCATCTAAGATTCAGCGATTATTGTGGGTCTATCATTCATTATGGCCTCACACATTTGCTCTAAATTATTCATCGCTAGGGGATTTTTACAGGCCTTTCTCCCATGTGTTTGACTTTAGCAGTAATTAACCAGATTCATGTTTAGTAATATAAGCGTTATATGACTTATAAGTGCAAACTACGTACCTATACCTCAATTGATGGTTTACCTTGGTATAGTTTTACATTGCTTTTTAAAGCACAATGATTTCATGTCACTAGAACTTTTTTCCTATTATACTTGCATGCTTTTTAAAGACTTGTAATGATGAGTATTGCTTAACCTAATAGTGATTATCGGATGGCTCGGACACCAGAAATGGCAAGTCAGTATAAAATGCAGCTACTTGCGATATATTAAATTATACTGAGGTTTTTCCATTGCAAACCAAATCTGTTTCAATGAAATACAACTGTATAACATTAGACATGTAGGTTTGCCATTTCAAGATAGTTTGACCACTTTTAAAGTGTATCTGTATACACCACCAAGTATTTCTCTACAATGAAAGCACCACAACAAATGACATAACAGCCAGGTATTTGCTTTTCTCTCCATATTTCCAGGTCTGCGCCTTGTATTACTTTTATCATATGCTGACTGCATAGTATCAAGGTACATACCAGCGAGGCTGTGCGTATTGTGGCAAAGTGTTCTCGATTTCGATAGTGGGACTTGTGACGGGAAACCTGTGGAGGAGACTGTGGTTCTGATGGCCGCATTCTGGACTCCGGTTCCTCAGGATAGTTTTCTTCCTCCTTAACATTAAGAAAATCACTTGTAACAGATTCATTTAAAAACAAGATCTCTGACTATTTAATGACCAATTTCAAAAATGCTATTTCCAGGTAGGACTGAGAACAACACTGACCCAGTTTGTGACTCTGACAAGCTTTGAGATTTCGTTGAAATTTTTCTAGAATTATTTTAGCACATTAAGCCTAGAAAATGGAATAGTGATATAGACTCCCCGACTACCCAGATGGTTCATTAAGAAATGAAAGACTCAATCATCTTGTGGAATCCAGATAGCTCCCATCCTCTTCTGCATTACTCATGTACATAATCTTTGGGAAAACAACAACAGATATAGGGCGAGGTGTATCAAGCCTTGGAGAGAGAAAGTGGAGAGAGAAAAAGTACCAACCAATCAGCTTCTGTCATTTTCATTTAGAAGCTGATAGGTGAGTACTTTCTCTCTCACCAAAGCTTGATACATCTCCCCTATAGTATAAAAATGTAATACTCACTGGTTTCAAGTGGATGACAGAGCTGTTTGACATCACAGTGTGATCTCCTTCCATCATATCCAGCTCACTCTTATCATCTGAGGCATCTGGAAGACTATTCACACTACTGCTTTGGCTACTGGCACTAATAGACATGCTGGGGATAGACTGGTTACTACCGATGCTGTTCACTGTCCCAGTTCTGCCAACTCCATGTTCTTGCTCCTATAAAGAAAGAAAGAAAAAGCTGTGAACTAAAGTAGCTGGGAAAAATGATATTACATAATGTGAGGAATAGGCGGAAATATATTGGGAGAAATCGGGTGAGACAGGAAGAATAACTTCAAGAATAGGGAGAGACTAAAAGTGAAATAGAATTGGCAAACCAAGATGTTACAACAATAAAAAGAACCTCATATGTAGGAAGCACAGTTTTATTTGTGTTACACACGGGGCAATGAGCGATGTCGGTCGGGCCCGGCAGGGGTGCCGGCATCAGTAAGTGCAAACACACTTGTAGCGGGCATCGCTAACGATATCCCCAGACTGAGATGCATGTAAAGACGACTAGGGATATCATTAACAATCATTCATCGCATAGTGCATACACACTTGACGATTTGAACGATATATCGATCAAAGATGTTGTTGTCGTTCATATTATCCAGTGTGTACGGGACTTGAGACACATAGGGATACAATGTAAAAGGCATAAAATTAGGGAATGGTGGAATGTATGTTATAACAGGCATGGCATCAAATGCCAACCCTATATTACCAGGCAGAAAGCTGCTGTTTGTGCCACAACAGTAGTGTATAGTGTGGTCTAATTTATCATTTGTTCCTGTTGGGATCATAAATAATGGACACAATACAAAAAATGTTTTATTTAGCTGTAATTAACTTATTAAGCTTCACTTTAATTTTAACTACACTTTGCTGTGTTAGTACAGTTGTGGCTTTCGTTACAGCATAACTTCATATTATCAGGCATTACTTTGTAGTTGTACCAGGTAAAAGCGTGTAAGAGGGGTGACTCCAATGAATGTACATACCTCTTCCTCCTCTTGGGTTTCCACAGCTGGGCCATTATGAGCCTCCTGGAAAAGCAGCTTCTTCATTTTACGGTACTGTAGGTTATCCAGCTCTCTGACCGCATCTTTTGTCCTCTGAATCAGGTCAATCAACACTGTTTCTGGCCGCTCACGCAAGACAAACATGTGCTGTAATATAACAAATAAATGTACAATACAGTAAACAATAACATAATAAAGGAGGCCAATGTGAACTTAGTGCATTGTGTAACAATAGTTTAAGCTGGAAAAAGTGATATTTTCATTCACTTCTAATTAAGCATGCGCTAATAGAAATGCCTCAGTGGTACCCTTATAATTGAGATGGGGGTAATGATGTGGCTGGGTATTGCTGTCGAGAGAAAGCATTTCCCAGTTCAGGCTTTAGTAAAATGTGCATGCATCATTGGGGTCATTAAACACAAACGTCAGTCTGCAATCAATTGATTGAGCCAGTCTACTGCTTAATTTCATTTCTGTACATATAAAGAATTAAACTTGGGTAATGTCCAGAGTATACTGCATATGGATGCCTGTAATGGGCTTATTACCAGCATGACGGTTTACAAAAGCTTCAACTATCTGACCTCTAATTTGAAAGGAACGTATTAAATGTGAGCATCATGAAATTTGAGATAATTTTTTCAGTGGAGTCATTATATAAAGTAGTATTGTATCTTCACATAACTTTTCTGTTTCAGTAGGTGTTGGTATGCTAACCCTGTCAGGATGCCGGCGTCGGGATTTTGACCACCGGCATCCCGTACCCATCCCGATTTGAGAATATTGCATATTAGGTGTAAATTTTACCATAAACTACAGGAACCAAATCAGCATTCAGTTTTTAAATGTCTAGCATATCTGACACAATGTAAGCTAGTGTCTGGTTGGTTGCTGTGATTCAGTGCAAATTTGGAACCTAAATATTTGTAAATGTACCTACATACCTCTAATAGAAATCAATAAACATGTATGTCTCTTGTATACATAAAATGCTATACACTGGATCATCAACATTGCATACCAAAGCAAATATGACCCCGGTTACTAAACAGTGTTAATATTGAAGGACACTTTATCTATTGCAGTAATCTTGGACCACTGACTAATGTATAATCACTGTAGAAAAGGAAATAAGGTACATTGCAATAAGGAAATATTCACCTTAAGTAGCTCATCTGATGTTGGTCTGTCTTGAGGGATTTTTTGGAGACATGAATCTATAAAGTTTCTAAAGTAGTCAGACCTGCATAAAAACCAGAACAAATATATAATCTTCCGTTTTCATATAACATTGTATATAGTATAATGTCCTCCTGTGCGGTCACTTCTAAAGGATGATACAAGTCACCAAGGGTTTCCAACAACAAAGGCATTACATATACTTCACAATAGGCAATGTGTAATTCTTTCGAATATACGGTTTTCGCAGTGAACAGAACTCAAATGAAATTCTGTTTTGAAACTTCTATGTACTTTTAAACGCTTTGAATAATATAAAGGATTTTGTCCACTTGCAAATGTTATTTCCTTGTAACAGTGCAAAATGGGAGCATAAATAGCTCATAGAACTAAACAAGACACTGAGCCTTAACTAGAATGTGAAAGTAAGATGGGATGAACAGATACGTCCAGCTCTCACATGGAGTCTAGATTTAGGGTTATGGGTAAGTGGTAATAAGGACAACTGGAAACAATTTCTCCAATTTGTGCTCTCTCAGTGGTCATGAAAAAAGTCCAATTCCAGAACAAGGAGAATACCTATAAATGTAAAATTGTGTTTCATCCATTATAAAGCAACATTAAATCCACATCATTAACCAAGATGTAGTGTGTGAAATTAGATTTCTCGCTGTCACACACTATAATTATATATATATATATATATATATATATATATATATATATATATATATATATATATATATATATATATATATATATATATATATATAGTCCAGTATTAGTCCACACTCACGTCTGAAAATCCAATTGCTGGGGTAGCCCCCCAAATGGGATCACCTGTATCCCTGCATACAAAAAATGAACAAAGGGGGTGCACTCACCAGTCTTCTAAAATGAGTTTTTATTTCATCTTTTAAAAAAAATATACAGCATCATAGTAAAGCTCCGACGTTTCGGTCCTAGCCATGGACCTTTGTCAAGGTACAATTCCAAGTAGTACTTTGCATCAATATATACCTGAGTCCAATTAAGAGACTCCTCCCTCACAATCATGTGAGTACAAACAATACAAACATATAGAGACATGAAGACATCATTTCTAATTGTGCAATAATGCCAATCAAAAACTAACTATAAAATGAAAAGTAATGAAAAAAACATGTTAACAAACACATATATAAAAACAAACCTTACAGGTATAATCGAGCTGCATCCCCCGCTAGCGTGCGTGTCAACTCCCCAAACTTCCTGCCAAGTGGAACGCAAGCCGGTACCATTTCCTGTCAAGTGGCACGCAAGCTAATGCAGCAGTCATGACAACCGCTGTTAATGCTTCCTGCACTTCATCCGTCGATGCTAGCGCCCGGAGCAATCAAATCACAAAGTAATATACAAGAACACTAGGGGTTTAAATGAAGATATAAAACTAACAGAGTTTTCATATATTGACTCATTAAGCGAATATCAATCGGGCAGTCGACATGCACGTCCATCAAAAAGACGCAGCCTGTAAGCAAACCAATGATAAACACCTCCTCATAGATAATATAATGATAGGACAATGTCTATCCATCTGGATTGGATTACATATGCCTAAATGATAATGTATACAAAAACATGGTTTGTCAACATGTGTCGACATTTTTTAAAAAAATTTCAATTATAAACATAACCAAATTTAGACACATTAAATATTAAAAATAAATAACAAATAAACAAACTCCATAGGAAACCCACATTGCCACAACACTCGAAAAAACAAAAAATAAAAAAAATTGTATCATTACAAAATCTGATGATGCACCCCCACTTGAGATCCAAAATACTTTAATCCAAAAACATCCCAAGGTGTATAGCTTCATTAAGGCCGCGAGGGTGGACCGTATCCAATTTATGTATCCACATCGCTTCTCTCTGGAGCAAGAGTTTGGCCCGATCGCCTCCTCTCTTGGGTGGAGGCACCCAATCGATAATCATGCATCTCAATGTTGCTAAAGCATGCTGTGTTTCAAGGAAATGTCTTGCTACAGGTTTATCAGAAGAACCATTAACAAGCGCGGCTCTAATAGAGGATCGATGGTTAGCCATCCTCTCACGAAGTGAACATATCGTCTTGCCAACATAGACCAGAGAGCACGGGCACACCAATAAGTAAACCACATGGTCGGAGGTACAGGTGACTCGATGTTGAATGTAGATCTTGGTACCTGTGTGTGGGTGATGAAAAAATTGACCCACCATCATACTCCTGCATGTAATACAATTTACGCATCGAAAGCATCCTGGCTTTACTTGGTTCATCCAAGTTTGAACAGCCACAGCCTTTGTTCTATCAGGACGCATTAGTCTGTCCTTTAAATTCTGGCCACGCTTGAAGCTCATCAATGGTCGTTTAGGTATACAATTTTTTAAAACAGGATCTGTAGCAATAATATCCCAGTGCTTAACCACTGCATTACGGACAGAAAGATTTGATAGCCTTCAAGCGGGTTAAACTTGAAAAAGTTAGTAGGGACTATCAGGAACATCGTGTCTATCGATGGTTGACAGGTACTGATAACCAGACCTATAGATTTAGAAATATAAGATCTAGAAATCCCCATTTTCAACTTGATAGCTATACTTCCTCTGATAGGGACTCCTCTGACACGCAAACCAACACTAAACCACCCTTACCACGGGTTAATACTCGCTCCCAGTTTGACATTGCTTTAAACGCAGAAGGCCCCACCCGAGGCGGGGCAAATACAAAGGGAGGGAGAAAACCGACGAAAACGCAAAAAATTCGGTCATAAATTTGTCTTCTTATAAATTGAATATAGATGAGATGAACCTTCTATCGAAGGGTTTATCGTTTGTCCCTACCACCTATCATAACGATTTTAGGTGGAGTATTGACAAATATAAAATGAACCGGAAATTAAGATTGAAGGAGAGATTTAATGAGAATACTAGTACACAATGTAATGTATTTAAAAGGAAGAGCACGTTAGATCCACCATCGCAAAACCCTAGCATTAAAACGTTTTCTAGGTTATTGGATCAAAGTATACAAGAATCTCTCAGAGTACAACAAAGAGTGAGACACAATCTGCCTTTAGCTGAAAGAATCGCTTAACGCGATCTCAGTAAAAATGAGCAAATTACGATTAGAACAGCGGATAAAGGCGGGGCAGTGGTTGTGCTTAACACTACTGATTATGACGCTGAAGTAAGGAGACAGTTGTCAGATACTGGTACTTATCGATTGTTAACTGGTGACCCGATAGTGGGTTTTAAAAACAGATTGGATTTGGTCTTGGATGGTGCGTTAAAGAATGGTTGGATTAATGAAGCTGTTTTTGGCTTTTGACAACGGAATATCCGATATGTCCGATTTTGTATTTACTGCCCAAGATCCATAAATCCCTTGATCATCCGCCTGGACGTCCGATAATTTCGGCACGCAATTCTTTGTTTTCTCCAATTGCCCAGTATCTTGACAGCTTTCTCCAGAAATGTGTCATTAGGACTGACAGCTACCTTAGGGATACACAAGATCTGATTACTAAATTGAGGTCTTTACCTTTAATACATAATGGTTTTTTGGCCAGTCTCGATGTATCGTCGCTGTATACTGTGATTCCCCACACGGAGGGAATGATGGCAGTTAGGATGGCTCTCTTGAATACACATGTGGGATCTCCACCCATTGAGTTTCTAATGGAGTTATTGGAGATGACGTTAACATGTAATTATTTCCGATACGGTGACCGATACTATCTCCAGACGGCGGGGACGGCGATGGGCAGTAATATCGCGCCAGCCTATGCAAACATCTATATGGATTCGTACGAAAAAAATTACCTGATTCCGCCGTTTGGAGATAGTATCGGTTTTTACCGTCGATTTATCGATGATATTATTTTGATCTGGAAGGATTCTGAGGATTCTTTATTGAAAATGTTGGAATGTCTTAATCACCTAGATTCGCCAATACGATTTACCATGACTTATGATAGTGTCAAAATTAATTTTTTGGACATTTCTATTTTTGTCACTGATGCTGGCTATGGCTACAGACTCTATAGGAAACCCACCGACCGTAATACGCTTTTAAACTACAAAAGTCATCATCCAGTTGCTCTTAAGAGAAATTTGCCAATTTCACAATTCTTACGAGTTTTTCGGAACAATTCTGATCCTGAGATGGCAGATGTCCAGATCGGTGAGATGCGACAACGTTTCCTTGAAAGAGGATATAACTTGAAAAATTTGAATATATGTTTACAAAAGGCCAAAAAGATTTTTTGTGAAGGTTATAATGCGAAAAAGCGATCTAAAATTGAGGATCCTTTTGTAATTACTACAACTTTTGACTCTGCTGGTTCGATTGTCCGTAAAGCAGTGGTTAAGCACTGGGATATTATTGCTACAGATCCTGTTTTAAAAAATTGTATACCTAAACGACCATTGATGAGCTTCAAGCGTGGCCAGAATTTAAAGGACAGACTAATGCGTCCTGATAGAACAAAGGCTGTGGCTGTTCAAACTTGGATGAACCAAGTAAAGCCAGGATGCTTTCGATGCGTAAATTGTATTACATGCAGGAGTATGATGGTGGGTCAATTTTTTCATCACCCACACACAGGTACCAAGATCTACATTCGACATCGAGTCACCTGTACCTCCGACCATGTGGTTTACTTATTGGTGTGCCCGTGCTCTCTGGTCTATGTTGGCAAGACGATACGTCCACTTCGTGAGAGGATGGCTAACCATCGATCCTCTATTAGAGCCGCGCTTGTTAATGGTTCTTCTGATAAACCTGTAGCAAGACATTTCCTTGAAACACAGCATGCTTTAGCAACATTGAGATGCATGATTATCGATTGGGTGCCTCCACCCAAGAGAGGAGGCGATCGGGCCAAACTCTTGCTCCAGAGAGAAGCGATGTGGATACATAAATTGGATACGGTCCACCCTCGCGGCCTTAATGAAGCTATACACCTTGGGATGTTTTTGGATTAAAGTATTTTGGATCTCAAGTGGGGGTGCATCATCAGATTTTGTAATGATACAATTTTTTTTATTTTTTGTTTTTTCGAGTGTTGTGGCAATGTGGGTTTCCTATGGAGTTTGTTTATTTGTTATTTATTTTTAATATTTAATGTGTCTAAATTTGGTTATGTTTATAATTGAAATTTTTTTAAAAAATGTCGACACATGTTGACAAACCATGTTTTTGTATACATTATCATTTAGGCATATGTAATCCAATCCAGATGGATAGACATTGTCCTATCATTATATTATCTATGAGGAGGTGTTTATCATTGGTTTGCTTACAGGCTGCGTCTTTTTGATGGACGTGCATGTCGACTGCCCGATTGATATTCGCTTAATGAGTCAATATATGAAAACTCTGTTAGTTTTATATCTTCATTTAAACCCCTAGTGTTCTTGTATATTACTTTGTGATTTGATTGCTCCGGGCGCTAGCATCGACGGATGAAGTGCAGGAAGCATTAACAGCGGTTGTCATGACTGCTGCATTAGCTTGCGTGCCACTTGACAGGAAATGGTACCGGCTTGCGTTCCACTTGGCAGGAAGTTTGGGGAGTTGACACGCACGCTAGCGGGGGATGCAGCTCGATTATACCTGTAAGGTTTGTTTTTATATATGTGTTTGTTAACATGTTTTTTTCATTACTTTTCATTTTTTAGTTAGTTTTTGATTGGCATTATTGCACAATTAGAAATGATGTCTTCATGTCTCTATATGTTTGTACTCACATGATTGTGAGGGAGGAGTCTCTTAATTGGACTCAGGTATATATTGATGCAAAGTACTACTTGGAATTGTACCTTGACAAAGGTCCATGGCTAGGACCGAAACGTCGGAGCTTTACTATGATGCTGTATATTTTTTTTAAAAAGATGAAATAAAAACTCATTTTAGAAGACTGGTGAGTGCACCCCCTTTGTTCATTTTTTATTATATATATATATATATATATATATATATATAAATTATTATATATATTTTTTTTATACATACACTAGTGGCTTGAAAAATCAGGATAGAAACTTTTCAATGTTTGATCACTGTGACACTGAACGATTGGAGCATACTGCTGTATTTATCCTGACTGTACAAGTCACAAATGTCACACCTTTGATGGTTTATATGGGTCTCTTGACTGTGAGGGCACCTGCGCAGCTTTTATATTTACAGGAGTGCCTAGTATCAGGTTGGACCCTGTCTACCCAGGAAAGTGCAGCAACTCTCTGAAGAGATGCTGACCCATTCCGTCTGGATAGCTTCCCACAGCTCCCTGATATTTCGTATTGGGGACGTTTGTCAAGTAACAAGTGCGTTGGATTATTCTATTTGCTGATACGCTACAATAAAGACAAATCTCTATAATACTACTGGTGAGTGCACCTCTATTTTTGATATGTATTTCTGGCTGGTTCTGAGGTCTCCATGTCGTTTTATTGTGTGACACCCCAGGACATTATGTAATTTACTGTGAGTACAGACCACGGCATTCAAAATCCCGACGCTGGCATCCAAACAGGGTTAGGATACAGAAACATGTCCGTCGGTATCCTAACTCTCCCCCTCTCCTTACCCTTAACCCTCACTCCCTGGTGCCTAAACCTTAACTCCCCATAGTGCCTAAACCTAACCTCAACCTCCCCGCATCCTAAACCTAACCCTCCCCCCTAACCCTGCTACTCACCTTTGGGATTCTGGTGGTCGGGATTCCGGCATCGGCATTCTGTCAGTTGGAATCCCATTTGCCGGGATTATTGAACGTATCCCCAGAGACCACCTGGATTTTTATACCATGGTCCCTCGTTAAACTCCTTTTGAGTTCTTTCATGGAGGCGATTATTTTCATATTTGTAAAGCTAGGTACACACTAGACGACTTGCAAACGATGCAATGTTGTCAAGGATTTCCCTTGAACTCCCAGACAAACGATCTAGTGCATACACACTGTGCAATCTTATAAACGACCAAACAATATATCTTGCATCATTTGGAGGTTAGATCGTTAACTATATAATGTAACCATATCGCCTGATCGTCTGGTAGTGCATACACACTGCACGATATGCATGCAGCGTTAACTATATTGACAGATCTTCCTGCACGTACAAGTTTGCGCAGGAGTGCGCATAGTGCGTGCAGACTTGACGATTTTAACGATTTGTCATTCTGATGCGTCGGAATTGGCCAAATCATTCAAAATATTGTTTAGTGGGTAGAGGCTATTGGCATCAAAGTGTTTTGCGACGCTGATCAGACAGGAAAATAGAGCATACATAAAACATGCACATACAAGGTATTTTATTTAGAGAAATAGGCATATTTAGAATGTTTTGCTATCTGTTAAAACCAGTTCTCCAATTCCATTGGCGGACACTGGAAACATGGGATAGATAGGCTGATCCAGTGGTTAGACACTTAATTTGAGCTTTCCACATATTTTGAAAGCTCCTCCCCCCTCTATATCCCCTCCAAATCGGGAAACCTCTAGTATTTCACAAATAAGCCCCAAAGGAAAGAAAATTAAAAAAAAAAAAAAAGACAAACAAAAATTGTCAGAAATAATACTAAATGTGAGAAGAGAAGTATAGAGAGTGAAACAGGCTTTCTAACCTTAAGCGTCATTTCAATGCCTAGAGACCTTTAGCTTAAAGAATTATGGCCTCAATTGCCACGCTTTTAAAGTCAACCAAGCAAAATTGCAATGAAGAAAAGGGTCTTGACTTATGTCTGGCATTAGTGGAAGGTATTTTATAGATGTGGGCGACAGATCACTAGACTTTCTACAGTATATTCCCCAGTCCCTGTTCATTTATCTTCGTCAGTTAATCTCTAAAGAGCCAGCTGATCTCTGCGCACCTGTCCATCTTACATTCTCCGGTCAAAGCAATGAGTAAAAACACAGGCAAAGTAGAAAACGTCCACATGGCCCAGTTCAGTCTTTTCTACAAACTTCAAAGCTCAGCACATAAAGCAAAAAATGAAGTGTTATTGGTGTAAGGATTTCATAACAGGCAGACACACTCTTACTGACAGATCAATTATACAAATCAGACACCAGCAGCTAGCTCCTCAGAAATCTAAACATAAGTGTGCTCTGCACTTGGTTTTAATACAAGTTTGATTTAGACTAACATTTTGTGAAATTAAAGACTATAGCTAAATATAAAGCTGCCTTTCTCTACCACCCCACTTTACAGCATCATCCTCAATTAGCACCAACTATATTCACTGAAATAAAATGTATAAATTTTATTAAATGTCCCTCACTGGGACCAACCTTCACTGCAGTTTTAGCTTGTGTTTTAAGCAGCCATTATAAAGAGAGCTTTATTCATTATGTTATTGCGATTACTTATTTTTAGTAAAGTTAAGCAAAAAAAATATGTATTTTTGTATGTTTGTTTGTAAAGTATAATAATTCTAGTACCATTGTGCGTGTTCTGCAAATTACATATATGGTAAACTTGATATGTATTTATTAGTATGATGAATACATTCTATGTTTGGACTGAAAGGTGCTTTGTATTTAAACGTATCATGAATGTTTTGGACTTTAGTTTGTTGCTTATTGAAATTTTAATTAAAAAAGTACTCAATTTAAAAAAAGAAAAATTAAAAGTATTTTAAAATACAACACCATGCAGAAAGCTATGGCTAAACATGAGCACTGAACACTGAGCTCATCACCCTGTCACCTATTTTCCACATCTCCCCACATCTCTCAGGGCCGTTGAGAAATTACACGGTCCTGGGCATGCATTGATATGGGACCCCTCCAACGAACATGGCCCAGGGTGAGATGATTTAGTTCCTATTATAGTTCCATACATATTCAGTCATTTTGAGAACATACTAGGTCAGATGAGTGGAGGAGTCTAACATTTGGCCTATAGCATTACGAGAAATTGCTGACGTAAACGCCAAGCAAGAAGAATATCTGCTTTGTCATTTTTTCATAACACCTTTGGTGCAACCACTTCAGAGTCCTAGCAACTTGTTTCAATCCAATCCTCTTTTTAGCTGAAGCAGTACTGGTCAGTACCCCCTGATGGCAGCTTTATGTGCTTTCCAGATCTTCGGGAGAGGGACCTCAGTATATTAATTATTAAAACATCACCTCCACGTTTTATAATACCTGTACCCTTATATGTGCAGTTATTTGGGCTAGGAAGAACCGAACACATGTAACACGCATGAACGTGATTTGCAGCACAGTAACCCTATTTCACATTACTGTCACACAATTAGTACAACCATAGAAATCTGCACACAATTAAACTGGAAGTTATCCATTTTGCACAGACACAAAACAAGTGTATAGCTCAGATTTTATACTGGTACAGCTGTTCTTTTCCACTTTTATTACCATTAAATTCATTAGTAAATTAAAATAACACCCAAGCACATGATATGGTCAAACATAACACTGCCTTATAATTTTCACATATGCTATTTTCTTTACATTTCAGTTTTTATTATTCGGTTAATATAAGAAGTGATTTTCTTGTAACAGAAAGTCATTGTGCTGTCTGCAGAGCAGACAAAGCCAAGGGTGAGCAAGAAACATTATGATAGTCATGAGGGATACTCACCATTCACTAGACTGAAGTGAGGGAGATTCATTCTGCGCTATGTGGTATAAGGCACTCATTGCATTCATATTAAACAAAGGAGGTTTCCTTTCAGCTGTGGGGTACAAACAAACTTTTAAGTCTTGCAAAAGGCATCAACATTCTTCCTACAATTACAATCAGCTGCCTCTTTTTAAGTAAAAGTAAGGTCAGGCTGCCTGTGTCATCAATGTTAGGAGTCTTATGACAATCTGTCATGATCTCTGAGATTCACCAATTTTTTATTAGTATATTTTTATATCTATATAATAATCTGCTAAGGTTTGTCCCATCTCAGACATGCACAGTGGGAGCCGGGCGCACGTGTTCCCCCTCATATGGCATTTAAATTATATATATATATATATATATATATATATATATATTAGGGGTGAGCGGGTTCGGATTTCTGAAATCCGAACCCCCCCGAGCCCCCCCGATCCGAGTCCGATCCGAGTCAGGCTCGACTTTTCCCGCCTGACTCGGATCTGAAATCGAGGCAAAACGTCATCTTCCCGCCTTCCGAGTCTCGCGGGTTTTGGATCCTATATAAGGTACACACGTCGGCGCCATTTTCTCACTCGGCTGTGGACAGTGAAGAGGGAGGGTGGGAGTTAGGGCTGTGTAGTGTAGTGTAGTGTAGTGCTGCTGTTGTCCACTACTTCAAAGTCCATAGGGGCTGGCTGTGTTGTGCTGTGCTGCTGTTGTTAATAGGGGCTGTGTCCACTACTTCAAAGTCCATAGGGGCTGGCTGGACTGTGTTGTGCAGTCAGTTCTCCATAGGGGCTGTGTCCACTCCAAAGTCCTGTGCAGTGTCCCAGTCCTAAAGGAGTGCTGTAGTGTTGTCCAGGGGGTGCTCTGTCCATCAGGGGTGCTCCCCCCAAGTGCTAAAAAAATAATATATTTTCTGTGTTTGTGAATTGTGTGCGCAGTAGCCGCACGTGCATCAACAAAGTAGTGCCAAGCGTGCGCCTGTGTCATAAGTAAAGGGCCGGCTGGCTTGACCGTTAAGGGTGCTGTAACCCCCGAAAGTACACTCCAGTCCAAACCAAAAAAAAAATTATTTTCTGTGTTTGTGAATTGTGTGCGCAGTAGCCGCACGTGCATCAACAAAGTAGTGCCAAGCGTGCGCCTGTGTCATAAGTAAAGGGCCGGCTGGCTTGACCGTTAAGGGTGCTGTAACCCCCGAAAGTACACTCCAGTCCAAACCAAAAAAAAAATTATTTTCTGTGTTTGTGAATTGTGTGCGCAGTAGCCGCACGTGCATCAACAAAGTAGTGCCAAGCGTGCGCCTGTGTCATAAGTAAAGGGCCGGCTGGCTTGACCGTTAAGGGTGCTGTAACCCCCGAAAGTACACTCCAGTCCAAACCAAAAAAAATATTATTTTCTGTGTTTGTGAATTGTGTGCGCAGTAGTCGCACGTGCATCAACAAAGTAGTGCCAAGCGTGCGCCTGTGTCATAAGTAAAGGGCCGGCTGGCTTGACCGTTAAGGGTGCTGTAACCCCCGAAAGTACACTCCAGTCCAAACCAAAAAAAAAATTATTTTCTGTGTTTGTGAATTGTGTGCGCAGTAGCCGCACGTGCATCAACAAAGTAGTGCCAAGCGTGCGCCTGTGTCATAAGTAAAGGGCCGGCTGGCTTGACCGTTAAGGGTGCTGTAACCCCCGAAAGTACACTCCAGTCCAAACCAAAAAAAATATTATTTTCTGTGTTTGTGAATTGTGTGCGCAGTAGTCGCACGTGCATCAACAAAGTAGTGCCAAGCGTGCGCCTGTGTCATAAGTAAAGGGCCGGCTGGCTTGACCGTTAAAGGGTGCTGTAACCCCCAAGTACACTCCAGTCCAAACCAAAAAAAAAATTATTTTCTGTGTTTGTGAATTGTGTGCGCAGTAGCCGCACGTGCATCAACAAAGTAGTGCCAAGCGTGCGCCTGTGTCATAAGTAAAGGGCCGGCTGGCTTGACCGTTAAGGGTGCTGTAACCCCCGAAAGTACACTCCAGTCCAAACCAAAAAAAAAATTATTTTCTGTGTTTGTGAATTGTGTGCGCAGTAGCCGCACGTGCATCAACAAAGTAGTGCCAAGCGTGCGCCTGTGTCATAAGTAAAGGGCCGGCTGGCTTGACCGTTAAAGGGTGCTGTAACCCCCGAAAGTACACTCCAGTCCTAACCAAAAAAAAATTATTTTCTGTGTTTGTGAATTGTGTGCGCAGTAGCCGCACGTGCATCAACAAAGTAGTGCCAAGAGTGCGCCTGTGTCATAAGTAAAGGGCCGGCTGGCTTGACCGTTAAGGGTGCTGTAACCCCCGAAAGTACACTCCAGTCCAAACCAAAAAAAAAATTATTTTCTGTGTTTGTGAATTGTGTGCGCAGTAGCCGCACGTGCATCAACAAAGTAGTGCCAAGCGTGCGCCTGTGTCATAAGTAAAGGGCCGGCTGGCTTGACCGTTAAAGGGTGCTGTAACCCCCGAAAGTAC
This sequence comes from Taudactylus pleione, assembly GCA_031769625.1. Classification (NCBI taxonomy): domain Eukaryota; kingdom Metazoa; phylum Chordata; class Amphibia; order Anura; family Myobatrachidae; genus Taudactylus; species Taudactylus pleione. The sequence continues at coordinate 3,035,252 of JAUIMM010000202.1, read as the reverse complement.
ACTCCAGTCCTAACCAAAAAAAAATTATTTTCTGTGTTTGTGAATTGTGTGCGCAGTAGCCGCACGTGCATCAACAAAGTAGTGCCAAGAGTGCGCCTGTGTCATAAGTAAAGGGCCGGCTGGCTTGACCGTTAAGGGTGCTGTAACCCCCGAAAGTACACTCCAGTCCAAACCAAAAAAAAAATTATTTTCTGTGTTTGTGAATTGTGTGCGCAGTAGCCACACGTGCATCAACAAAGTAGTGCCAAGCGTGCGCCTGTGTCATAAGTAAAGGGCCGGCTGGCTTGACCGTTAAGGGTGCTGTAACCCCCGAAAGTACACTCCAGTCCAAACCAAAAAAAAATTATTTTCTGTGTTTGTGAATTGTGTGCGCAGTAGCCGCACGTGCATCAACAAAGTAGTGCCAAGCGTGCGCCTGTGTCATAAGTAAAGGGCCGGCTGGCTTGACCGTTAAGGGTGCTGTAACCCCCGAAAGTACACTCCAGTCCAAACCAAAAAAAATATTATTTTCTGTGTTTGTGAATTGTGTGCGCAGTAGTCGCACGTGCATCAACAAAGTAGTGCCAAGCGTGCGCCTGTGTCATAAGTAAAGGGCCGGCTGGCTTGACCGTTAAAGGGTGCTGTAACCCCCAAGTACACTCCAGTCCAAACCAAAAAAAAAATTATTTTCTGTGTTTGTGAATTGTGTGCGCAGTAGCCGCACGTGCATCAACAAAGTAGTGCCAAGCGTGCGCCTGTGTCATAAGTAAAGGGCCGGCTGGCTTGACCGTTAAAGGGTGCTGTAACCCCCGAAAGTACACTCCAGGCCAAACCAAAAAAAAATTATTTTCTGTGTTTGTGAATTGTGTGCGCAGTAGCCGCACGTGCATCAACAAAGTAGTGCCAAGAGTGCGCCTGTGTCATAAGTAAAGGGCCGGCTGGCTTGACCGTTAAAGGGTGCTGTAACCCACAAAGTACACTCCAGTCCAAACCAAAAAAAAAATTATTTTCTGTGTTTAGCCGCACGTATATATCAAATCGATATAACATAAATGGAGGACCAAACTTTCTCCGATAAAAATAAAATAGAGAAAGATCAAGAACCACTTCCTCCTAGTGCTGAAGCTGCTGCCACTAGTCATGACATAGACGATAACATGCCATCAACGTCGTCTGCCAAGGCCGATGCCCAATGTCATAGTAGAGGGCACATACAATCCCAAATGGCAAAGTTCAGGAAAATGACCTTGAAAAAGACATTTAAATCAGCTGAAGAGAAACGTAAACTTGCCAATATGCCATTTACGACACGGAGTGGCAAGGAACGGCTAAGGTCGATCCCTAGTATGTTCATGACTAGTGGTTCAGCTTCACATGACGATGGAAGCCCTCCTCCCACTAAAAAAATCAAAAGAGTTAAGCTGGCAAAAGCACAGCGAAGAACTGTGCTTTCTAAGAAGATATCACAAATCCCCAAGGAGAGTCCAAGTGTGGTGGTGGTTGCGATGCCTGACCTTCCCAGCACTGGACGGGAAGAGGTGGCTCTTTCCACCATTTGCATGCCCCCTGCAAGTGCTGAAAGGAGCACCCACAGTCCACTTGCTGATATGCAAATTGAAGATGTCACTGTTGAAGTACAACAGGATGAGGATACTGGTGTAGCTGGCGCTGAGGAGGAAGTTGGCGAGGAGGATTCTGATGGTGATGTGGTTTGTTTAAATCAGGCTCCGGGGGAGACAGTTGTTGTCCGTGGGATGAAAAAGCCCATCACGGTCATGCCTGGGCAGAAGACCAAACATTCCACCTCTTTGGTCTGGCAATATTTCTATCCAAATCCGGACAACAACTGTCTTGCCATATGTACCATATGTAAAGGTGAAATAAGTAGGGGTAGGGACGTCAACCACCTAGGAACATCCTCCCTTATACGGCACCTGCAGCGCGTTCATAAAAAGTTACTGTCAAGTTCAGAAACTTTGGCTAAGACCGTAAGCAGTCCAGGGACACCTAAATCCCGTTGTCCTGTTGTATCCAAGCGCCTGCAAACCACACCGTCAACTCCCTCCTCGTCAATTTCCTCCTTAGTCAGGATCGGAAGTAGTCCTGCAGGCCATGTCACTGGCATGACTGACTCTCCTATCCGGGATTCCTCTGGAGGATCCTGCATTGCTACGCCTACTGCTGCCGCTGCTGCTGTTGCTGGGAGTCGTTCATCATCCCAGAGAGGAAGTAGGAACACCACTACTTTTACTAAACAATTGACCCTCCAACAGTCCTTAGCGAGGAGGATGAAGTACGACAGCAGTCATCCTGAAGCAAAACGTATAACTGAGGCCTTGACTGCTATGTTGGTGTTAGACGTGCGTCCGGTATCCGCCATTAGTGCAGTGGGATTTAGACAATTGATGGAGGTAGTGTGTCCCCGGTTCCAAATACCGTCTAGATTCCACTTCACTAGGCAGGCGATACCGAGACTGTACAGAAACGTCAGAAAAAGTGTCCTCAGTGTCCTGAAAAATGCCGTTGTACACAATGTCCACTTAACCACGGACATGTGGACAAGTGGAACAGGGCAGACTAAGGACTATATGACTGTGACAGCCCACTGGGTAGATGTATCACCTTACGCAGCAACAGCAGCAGCGTCACCAGTAGCAGCATCTCAGAAACGCCAGCTCGTTACAAGGCAGGCTACGCTGTGTATCACCGGTTTCAGTAAGAGGCACACCGCCGACAACCTCTTAGAGAAACTGAGGGAAATCATCGCCCAGTGGCTTACCCCACTTAGACTCTCCTGGGGATTTGTGATATCTGACAACGCCACCAATATTGTGCGGGCATTACATCTGGGCAAATTCCAGCACGTCCCATGTTTTGCTCACACAATAAACTTGGTGGTGCAGAATTTTCTGAAAAGCGACAGGGGCGTGCAGGAGACGCTTTGGGTGGCCCGAAAAATTTCTGGCCACTTTCGCCATTCAGCGACTGCGTGCCGAAGACTGGAGCGCCAGCAAACACTCTTGAACCTGCCCCGCCATCACCTGAAGCAAGAGGTTGTGACACGGTGGAACTCAACCCTCTATATGCTTCAGAGGATGGAGGAGCAGCAAAAGGCCATACAAGCCTATACATCCACCTATGACATAGGCAAAGGAGGGGGTATGCACCTGACTCAAGCGCAGTGGAGAATGATTTCCGTGTTGTGCAAGGTTCTCCAGCCCTTCGAACTTGCCACACGTGAAGTCAGTTCAGACACTGCCAGCTTGAGTCAGGTCATTCCCCTCATCAGGCTTTTGCAGAAGCAGCTGGAGAAAGTGAAGGAGGAGCTAAGACGGAGCGATTCCGCTCGGCATGTGGGACTTGTGGATGAAGCCCTTCATTCGCTTTGCCAGGATTCCAGGGTGGTCAATCTGTTGAAATCAGACCACTACATTTTGGCCACCGTGCTCGATCCTAGGTTTAAAGCCTATGTGGTGTCTCTCTTTCCGGCCGACACAAGCCTGCAGAGGTGCAAAGACCTGCTGGTGAACACACTGTCAGCTGAAGCGGAACGTGACACGTCAACAGCTCCTTCTTCATTTTCTCCTGCAACTGGGGCTGCCAGGAAAAAACTTAGGTATCCTAAGCAACCCGCTGGCGGTGATGCAGGACAGGCAGGACCAAGTTTGGACATCTGGTCCGGACTGAAGGACCTGGCAACAATTTCTGACATGTCTACTGTCACTGCATATGATACTGTCACCATTGACAGAATGGTGGAGGATTACATCGGTGACAGCATCCAAGTAGGCATGGCAGACAGTCCATACCTGTACTGGCAGGAAAAAGAGGCAATTTGGAGGCCCCTGTACAAACTGGCTCTATTTTACCTGAGTTGACCCCCCTCCAGTGTGTACTCCGAAAGAGTGTTTAGTGCAGCCGGGAACCTTGTCAGCGAAAGGCGTAGGAGGTTGCTTCCACAGAATGTGGAGAAGATGATGTTCATCAAAATGAATTATCAGCTCTTCCAGGGAGACCAGCCTCCAGAAGGTACAGAGGGACCTGTGGTGGTGGATTCAAGTGGGGACGAGTTAATACTTTGTGAGGATGAGGATGTACACACTGAAGAGGGTGAGGAATCGGTGGATGAGGAGGATGAGGATGACATCTTGCCTCCATAGAGCCAGTTTGTGCAGGGACACATTAATTGCCAGCTTGTTTTGTGGGGGCCCAAACGAACCAATCATTTCAGCCACAGTTGTGTGGCAGACCCTGGCGCTGAAATGATTGGTTTGTTAAAGTGTGCATGTCCTGTTTATACAACATAAGGGTGGGTGGGAGGGCCCAAGGACAATTCCATCTTGCACCTCTTTTTTTTCTTTGCATTATGTACAGTTTGGGGCCTAGTTTTTCAAACTGCCATCCTGTCTGCCACTGCAGTTTCACGCCTAGATGGGTCACGTGTTTGTGCCGCCCACTCGTGTCGCTTAGCATAGTCATCCAGCTACCTCGGTGCAACGTTTTGGACATAAAAACACTATTGTGAGGTGTGAGGTGTTCAGAATAGACTGGAAATGAGTGGAAATTAAGGTTATTGAGGTTAATAATAGCATAGGAGCAGAAAAACCTACAAATTCTGTGATTTTAGCTGTTTTTATGCTTTTTTAAAAAAAAATACAGATCCAAAACACAAAACCCAGAACCCAAAACACGGAAGGGTGGTTTTGGCAAAACCAATCCAGATCCAAAACACGAAGAAAGATCCAGATCCAAAACCAAAACACAAAACACGAAAAGTGGCCGGTGCACACCCCTAATATATATATAGTGAACTGGAGGAACTATACTAAAACTTGCTACCAGTGATAAAAGAATTTAGAGTAATATGCTATGTAAATTAGAGATGCCCTCAAAATAAAAACATACCATTTTAATAACTTCAAATTAAAATGGTGAATTATCCATTTTTAATCAACTAGCCTTGAAAAGCAAAAAGGTAATAAAAACACAAACACACATGTAAAAAAAAAAAAAAAAATCATTAAAATTTGGGAAAAGGAACAGGCTAATCCCCATTAAGGAATTACCTAGATAAAGCATTGAAATCCATCACAGCAGGAGGTGGGACCAAGGTAACCTGGCCTATGCCGGGTCCCTTTACTAGTTTATAATATACAACAAAAGAAAATGCTATGTTTTGTTGCATAACTCTTAAAAGGGAATTTAATGCGCATAGTAAACAGAAAACACTTCAGCGGTTAAAACAGTGTTAGGATTCAGTACATTGATCAGCGCTATTAAAGCAAGTAAAATAAATCTCTAAACCCTGTCTGTCAAGTAATACATGAAAATGGAACCACAACTATCCGCCAGTAATATTGCGAGTTGACGCTGGAACGGTGTGGAAAAGCTGCCTGGCTCTGGGGCCGACCTCGCTGCAGATTCATGGATTTTTGTATGCACCCCTATGAAAAATCTGAGTCTGGTGGTACCATAATTGCGGCACAAAGCCGCAATTACTCGTGAACGTGAGTAAGTGGCTCCTAACTAAATTGAGCCCTTAGTCTGTCATATGTTAAAAGTAACTATCTATCTGCAATTATCAAATGAAATACATTAAAATTTGTACAATTTTAAAAATATGGGAGTGATTCAATTCAGCGGGAGTTGAATAGCACCGTGAAGTTGGTCCCGAAGCTATTTAATTCAGAGCACTGTTAGGTCGACTAAATTATTTCTCTTCACACCCTCCAGAGGGTGCAAGGACAAATCGGACTAGAAAGCCGGCCGCGAGGCTGCTTTCCGAAAGCGCGGCGCTAACAGCCTTGCAGTCGGAGAATGCCGGTTCTCACGACGAAACACCCGGCATTTTCTGACTTAGGGCCGGATTCAATTAGCCGCGAAACGCACAATGTTTTCGCCTCATTTCCGTGTTTGAACGCAAAGTTTTTGCCTTCTTACTCAATGTGCGCACCCGCTATGTGCCCTATTCAATTGTAAAACAGGTGAAAACACATAACTGTACCCCCAAATAAAGCCTAACTCACTCGGGGAATCAATATAGAAATGTATTAATAACCCTAATAAAAGAACGTAATTAGGGTACTTAAGTTGAGTCAAAGGGCTGTTATATGCCTATTTGCATAAGTGTGGAAAAATTATGGAAAGCATATTTTTTTAGGGGAAAAATAATTGCTGTAGTTAAATTGGGAACATTAAAATGGGTACTAGTATATTTTTGTGTCTATAAAGTGCAGATGTAAAAATAAAAAAAAAATACACCTGCTGCAGCCCCCTGCAATCCTAAAAAAAAATCTGCCCCATCCATACAGCAGCCCAAAATACCTGTCTCAGTACTTTAGACCCATTATCCAACACTTTTTACATTTTCACCCCAAAAATTACATCTCTTTTTTTGGGGTGAATTTATTATTTTTGCCTAGTCATTAGGAGGGGTGTCCAAAGGGTTCTGAACCAAGTCCCAACATTTGTACCCCAAAATATGGATTTTGCACTTCCTTTCTCCTGCCTTTGGGTGGAGTAATTATTTTGCCCACTTTTGCCTATGGAGTTTTCACCTAGGCAAAAACGTCCTGGAATTGAATAGGGCAATACTTCAGAAACAGGTAAAAAGCGCGCATCAGCGAACACTTTTTGCCTCTAATTGAACACGGGCCTCAACTTCTAAAAGTCGGACCAAACGGCGTGCTGAATTGAGTAGCCCCGGCACCAACTTCTCCGCACTGTTCAACTCCCGCTGAATTGAATCGCCCCCCATACTTGCTGCGGTATAATAGGATTTAATAATGCAAAAAACATTAACTCATTATTAAAAGGTGTGTAATATGTGTTTAATATTCAACAGTTGCAAAATGTTGGGATGTGGATTACCTAGTTCAATACAAGTGATCCCAAGAGACCAAACATCCACTTTCCCATCATACTGTCCTTCATCCATGGCTAAGATTACTTCTGGGGCCATCCTAAAATGAAAACATGTAACTATGAAACCTCACAACTAAAAGCTTCTTTGAGGTTTAGTGGGATAAAAAAGCATTTCTAAAAAAAGTTTTTAATGGTTTTATTTACTAAATCATAAATGTCACAACTTTACTATCAACACTTTTGTCAGAAAACCAAATATTCGGTTTATAGAAAACTTTCATCTTTCCTTTCCAATAGAAGGAATTAACTAAGATTATGTAGACTGCACATGTAATTATCTTATGGGGGTATATTCTATGCCATAAAAATCCCTGATCTATATATCTACGGGTTCACACTTAAGCTATTGATATATAAACAAAAAAGAAAAACATTTTTCAAGGCGGCAGATAATTGACATTGGTTAAGTACCAATATCCAAATCCCTACCTACAACCGAGCTTAAAAACTATATTTTTACACATTTATCATATATATTAAAAATGGTCAATGACCCACTAAAAGGACAATTGAACAATGTGTTAGGACTACATAGTCTACTGCACACACAATAGTCCTGAAATATCACCCATTTAGGATGCTAACATTTCAGTTTCTATGGCAACGCAAACCTGTCTGTAGGACGGGACACTTCCAAAGTAATAGCACATTTAGGCCTTCACTGTAAATACACAGGTTTCACAATCACTTACCAATATGGTGTCCCCACGAATGAATTGGCAGGAGAGGCTATTGATGCAGACCCAAAATCAGCAAGTTTCACCTGGCCTGGCTCTGTAAGAAGGATGTTGCCTGCCTTGATATCTCTATGGAAGAATAATGTGTTACATAGGTCAGACGTTATCAAACTTCTTTGAATCACGGTGCCCTAGAGTAACAGCATTGTTTCCACGTCACCCCTAAGCCAAAAGTTTGTTATTAAGAAATTCAGAAATAAATGTAGTAAAGTGAAGTAAATTGTGCTTACTTGTCATCCTTAGGTTCAGTTATGTGGTGGTGGACAGGTTTGCACTTCTGTTTGTCCACATATTTACATTACATTGACCATAAAGAATTTTTGGTGCTGGACCACCAACCTGAGGCACCCCTGCAAGTGTCCCAAGGCAACCCAGGGTGCCGAGGCGCAGTTTGGGAGCCACTGACAAAGATAGAGATTCCAGCAAGAGTGCTTCATAGATAAGAATGTATATTTTGTTTTCAGTTTGTGTAGAGGAGTGGCTTTTTATGGTCCATTAAAAACAACTATGTAATTAGAAGATATGTATAAGAAATACCAGGACCACACACTTCCCACCGAAATGAAAGGGGAAGGAAACCTTCGATAGGTGAGGAGGTGATTTGGATGGACTCTTGACTACCTGGCTGCAATAAATCGGTTCCCGGGGACGCCTGGTTACTATTGACTTTAAGCCTTTATGTTTACCTCTCTGAGTAGATTATCCATGCGGTATGGGTCCACTTTACTTGTAAATTTTATATGGATGTTTTTTTTATCTTGGATGTATTAAAGAATAAAACTGTATCACACTATCGAAAGTTTTCTTCCCCTTTAATTTCGGGGGAAGTGTATTAAATTATTTCAGTAAACCAAGGTGTGACATATCAGCGGGACAATTGCCTGAAGTGGGTTATTCCCTCTCCATACAGTGCGATATTTGTCTACTAATTTTGGTAGACGCATCGTCCAGTAGGTATCCAATTATCTACTTACCTGATGTTTCTCATTTATTATAACAGTATTATACTATGATATTGTTCTTTTTTCTATGTGATTGAAAAAACAATTGCAGGATCACAGCATCCAGATTAAAGCGGACCGGAAGATTTCTGTACATTTAAAGGGAAGTCTTGTTGTGAAGCGCTCATGTTCCTGTGTGTGTTATAGGATATAGTTTGTGTGTTTTTGTGGCATATGTATCAAAGCTTGATGCGAGATAAAATTGTGAGATATATTTCACCAACCAAATAGCTTCTAACTTACATTTTGCAGGCGGTGTTTAAGAATTGATAGTTTGGAGCCGATTGGTTTGTGATACAGATTTCACAAATTTTATCCCACATCAAGCTTTGATACATATGCGTGTGGTGACATTTTTTTTTTTTTACACCAGTTGGGTTGCTTGAGCTGCTCTGTTGCGCACCTAAAGCTTCAGACATACACCCCAGCTTTTACTTGGCTCGAACCCTGGACGAGAGTTGAAGCCAGGGTTTCAGTACTTACCCCCTTTCACACCTGGGAGATGGACCACAGTTATTCCCGGGTTGTCACCCTTCACACCGGACCCAGGTCTACTAGTGACCAGTATCTTCCATCAAACAGTGGACGCTTGGAGATGAGGTCACCTCCAAGCCCTACTGTGCCCACCAATCAAGTCATTTTAAGGATGACCCGGGTCATGTCCTTCAGACATAAGCCGGGCACTGACACGGGTTGTAAGATCCTTGGCCAATTGCAGGGTTGCGGACCTGGGACTGTCAACCCGGGTAAGACCCTTTCAGTCATGAGCAGGACCCAGGTCGACAAGCCGTGCCAATGCAAAATCCAGGGTTTTTGCTTATGTCTGAAAAGGGTTATAATTATTCCCTTTCCTTATGCAACAATGCTTCCCTACACGTCTTTGATTGTAATCTAATTTGGGCAGTGCAACTATTGCCTTCTGTTTCATTGCACTGAATGTTTTTAATTTGTATCATAGGCCCATCAACATACATCAAGCTTCGTAATAAGTTGGAAAATAATAATTGCATGTGGACAGCGTCAATTTTAATACAAAAACTAAAATTTCGTATTTGTTTAATGTCCACACATATCTGTTGAATAAAATGTGACATGTTATTAAAGCCTACAGCAGAATTAAGGGGTAATTTGTTTGCTAAATGTAAAGCTGCACTGTTTTCATATCACTTCATGATAGAATATGAAAGTACTACGTTCTGGAGTCCCGTTTTGAGACGTTTATCAGGTTGCCGCCTTCTTCATTTCTTTTTGTAATGAGTATACCGTCAATTTGTGTGCTCTGTGATATAACCTATTGATTTCTGTACATTTTATTTTTGTATTGGTCTGATATTTTTGTATATTTCATATACTGTTGTAATGCGATTGTCATGTCACTGTGTCTCGGTTGTGTAATATTGGTTTTATTATATATACCGGTCTATAAAAATTAAAAAAAAAAAAATGTAAAGCTGCACTACCATTCATGTGGCAGAACATTTCAGTTTGTCACATTAAAATGCCTGTGGAAGGACAAATCGGAAGCCAGAGTCTCTGGGACTGCAACTTGTGATTGGTCCACCCAGTCATTCACACGGCAGCATTACCCCGACCTGGTTTTCAGCCAGCACAAAGACCTGGGAAAAGGTCATCCCATAGGAGTAAAAGGAGGTGGCACATACAGAACACACTTTCCTAGGTGTTAAAGCAGAAACACCTAGGAAAGTGTCCCTTGTTAAACTTGCTTTGTATTTTGTGCTGTAAAGGCAAATGTAAAGCACTCAAGATTCCTATTAGGAGAAAAGTGCTATATAAATATTATTATTATTACATTGTGTTCTCTAGTGACAATGTGCGCAGCACAATCTACTGTAGAATTAAAAGTAGATTCATTTTACGCAATTACTAGTGATGATCATAAGAAAGGAGGTATTTATGTACTTACCTATGGATTAAATTATGAGAATGCAAATAACCTAATCCCTGCAGGGCTCCATGAGTGATTGCCGCAATTTCATTTTCTTGCAATGGCTTTTTGTGTACTGGAATGCAATAAACAATATGTCACATGTAACACACAAAAAGTTCTAAGCAAAATTTAGCCACATAGTACAATTGCTTTTGTATCAATTTTCTTTTTAATGTTGCCATCTCATGAGAAACAGGTGCAGATTTTGTACAGTCCAATCATGCAACTATGTTTGCTATAAGTTACAGGCTGTGGTTTAAAGAGGAAAAAAAAAAAAAGTATAACATGACTCAATTTAAAGTCTCTGGGCTACAATAGCATTTTGCTGCTGTGTGTTACTTCAAATATATTTTATCTGTTGATGCAGCAGAGAATCTAACGCAGGGTCACAATGAGCCCATGTACCCCCTTCCAATTTGACATGACAGTGATTTTAAAGTTATTTAAAGAAAACCACGAAGAAAAGTAATTACCTTCTAGTAAGTCTGATGCAGAGCCTAAACAATATTCCATGACCAGCTAGGGAGAGAACAAAACACACATTTACTAATGCAATTTGTACATTATACAGTGGCAATCTACTCCTTACCCTTTTAGTAGCCAGAAATTTTTCATCCTCAAAGTCAATTTATATATTTTTTGTGACAAATTTACCCTTGTCTTCCAACTTTAATATACTGAAAGATGTAATCAGCTTATCTGTCTACTGTAAGTAATAAATTAATCATAATTTTTTGCTTTGATTTGTCAGGATGAGACAATTTAATTAAGCGAAAGGGGTGTGAGGTGCCATTGCAACAGTGTGAAAGCACCTGCAATGGCACCTTACCTCGCCCTCCTCGCAGCCTGATCTCAGAGATCTTTGGGCTCGATTCAATTAAACGCGTAGTGAATAGCGCCGGGAATGAGGTCCAGGAGCAATTCAATTCATCGTGCTGCTAAGCCCGACTAAGGACTTCTTCTCGCATCCCTCCTGGGATGCGAGCAGAAATCAGACAAAAGTCCAGGTGCAATGCTGTTTTCTGCCCTTAGCGTGGCGGAAACAGCATTGCATCGGGAAGTTTAGTCGGAGAATGCCCGTTCTTGCGACTAAACACCCTGTATAAGGTGCGAGAATGAGTATTCCCCGACCTAACATCACGCAGAATTGAATAGCTCTGGGAGCTCATTCCCGAAGTTATTCACTTCGCTATACACTGCGGGGCTGCAAAGAAAAAAAATCAACGAGTCAGGAGCTACTGTTTGTGCAGCATACAGCTGCTCTTAGTCACACGGACTTATGGGGCGAGTCCAATTGAATAACTTTTTAGTGTAATGTTAAAATAAATATAGAAATATAACTGCTATAACAACATTCTATTTACAAGTGTCCACGCACAGTTCTTTGATGGCTGATATCCCAGTGACAGCACAGTGATATCATGTCTTCTCGTCATGTGCAGCGGTACCTACCGTTTCAGTGCACTAAATGTTGCGTGTGAATGCCATGTGTCACATTTGACATAGGGACCCAATAAAAGGCTTCCTAACCCCCTCTCTATATCCCAAGGCTGTCAAGTACAGTTGGAACGACCAGTGGCAGCTTTGGTGCATGGTTACTTAAGTTTTGTACGTCAAACATACAGAAGCAGAGTTAGGAGTCCACAGGGCCACTGTAGAATGCAAGGTAAGACAAACTGGTTATAAAATCACCAGATTCAGAGCAATTGTTTTATCTAAGAAAACTTGGGTGGAATGTGTGTGGTCATTTGCTGACTGACAGCATGAACCTGGTTATTTGCCACAACCAACAAATGAGTATCCACACGATACATAAGGAATGGTAGATAAATACTATTCAAAGAAATTAATTGATTAGTGTTGGGAATAGAGGAGATATATTGTAGACTCCAGTGACATCACAAGGTCCCTTCTGGTAAATAGTATAAACATTTCAGAAAAAATACAAATGTTGCATTCTCTTTTTAATCTAATGCTGGTAAAATAGAAATTTATTTCGATATGTAAAGCAAAATACATAAATAAATCGGCAACAAATTGTGTTATTATTAAGGTGTAAAGAACATGACAGCATCAAGACCTCAAAGATATTTTTTTTTCTAACTTGTTTGCATGTAAAAGGAACTCTCCCCCCCCCAGAAAAAAACCCCCAATGTACTGTAATACAATTTCATAGTCTGTATTCAAAATGAGTAAGGATGTGGATTAATTTGCATGAATCACAATAGTTTGGGCAGAGACCTTATGGGAACATCACAAGTATGTATGTATGTACGTATTTATGATACTCAAAGATAAAAATTCAGAATATGTCATGAAAAGGAGAACATAATAGACTTCTTACCCATGCCGTGTGTTCCCTTAAATAGCAGCCTTTATACTCTATACTGTTCGGATGTTGTATCCTTTGAAGGAATTTCACTTCTTTGATGATATCTTGCCATTTCTGTTAAAGGTGGTGTATAAAAATGTTACATTTACCTTTGGGATAATGATGGAAGCAATAAAGCACTATAAATGGCCTTTCTTCAAAGAATGTAATACCGAAGGTCAACTTTGTGAAAAGGTACTGCTAACATAATAAAAAACACAGGTACTTTCACATTTAAAATATTCCAGTAAAATAAATATTGCAAACTTTGAAATACAGATCTGATATTTCTTTTTATACATTTATGAGGTAATAGAAGAGATATATATATATATATATAAAAAAACCATTGTCTCTATTTATATGCTTATTGTCTATTACGCAATACTAACATTTAGTTTAAGGTATAATAAATTATAATTTATTCCACTTTATGTCTCAACATAAGTATTTGAGCGCAGTTTATTAATTCTTCGTTTTTGCTAGTGAGGTTGACAATCACCTCTTGCTTTGACTGCTGCACTGATACTTGATCCGCCTGCTTGATTAGTGCTGGGTGTATGTGTGTGTGTTCACAATCTTATAATGGGACACCCTGTGCATGTTTCCCGGTGGCAAAAGGGAGACCAAAAATTATATATATAATATAGACAGGGGCGATGTCCCCTCACTTTCACGATTATTGTAATACCTAAATCAAGATGTATTAAAAAACAAAGTTAAAGTATTGGAGTGAATTGGGTTAAAGTGGTAATTATGTGATGTTTGTACCCTGCTATTTCCAAAGTTTCTGTCAACCTGACAAACTATACATAGACTGACTTTATGGATTGTGAGGAGCTACATATCAAAGTGTTGGTGTACATCTAAAAATGCACTAGACAATTAAACTTTGCCCATAATGAAATATTCTGGCTCGTAGTTGACCCTTATTCATTCTTAAAGAATGTAGGACTCACACGTGTGTTAATCAATGCTATGTCTAAAATTGACTCCATACGTGAGGACATCATATCCCATCAGACCCTTAGCACTCCTCTCCCTCCTTGCCCTTACCACCCCTCCCCTTCTGTCTCACCAACTCTGACATCCTTCTCCCCTGCTTCTGGAGAGGAAGTCTTGGCCCTCATCCGGTCCTCCCCTCCTTCCACCTCCCCTCTTGACCCTATCCCTTCCCGTCTCCTCTCCCACTTGTCTCCTTCTGCCTGTTCCCATCTGGCTCACCTCCTTAATCTTTCCCTATCATCTGGCACTGTCCCTTCTGCATTCAAACATGCTCTTGTCTCCCCCATTCTTAAAAAACCTACCCTTGATCCTAACATACTTTCAAACTATCGACCCATCTCTCTTCTCCCTTTTGCTTCCAAACTCCTTGAGCGTATTGTCTACAACCGCCTTACCACCTTTCTTTCCTCCCACTCCCTCCTTGACTCATTTCAATCTGGCTTCCGATCTCTCCACTCCACGGAAACTGCCCTCACGAAAGTCAGCAACGACCTCCTTGCTGCCAAATCCAAGGGTCACTACTCTCTGCTCATTCTCCTTGACCTCTCTGCTGCATTTGACACTGTAGACCACCCTCTCCTCCTGCAAATCCTTTACTCTCTCGGTTTACGTGAAACTGCCCTCTCCTGGCTTTCCTCCTACCTCTCTGATCGTTCCTTCGCTGTGTCCTCTCATGACTCCTCTTCCCCTCCACTTCCACTAAAGGTAGGAGTTCCCCAAGGTTCTGTTCTTGGACCTCTCCTTTTCTCCCTATATACATCCTCTTTAGGTGAACTCATTAACTCCTTTGACCTCCAATATCATCTCTATGCAGATGATACTCAAATTTACCTTTCCACCCCTGAGCTCACCCCTGAGCTCCTTACCCGTATCTCCAACTGTCTCTCTGCTGTCTCTTCGTGGATGTCCCAGCGCTTTCTTAAACTTAACATGTCTAAGACTGAGCTGATCATCTTCCCACCCTCTTCCACTACATCACTTTCCACAATTTCGTTATCTATTGATGGCACAACTATCTCCTCTAGCCCCAAAGTGCGCTGTCTTGGAGTTATCCTAGACTCCTCCCTCTCCTTTAAACCGCACATTCAGCACATCTCGCAGTCCTGCCGTTTTCACCTAAAAAATATCTCCAGGATTAGACCCTTCCTCACCCAGGATGCCACTAAAACCCTCATCCACTCACTGGTCATATCCAGATTGGACTACTGTAACCTTCTCCTAGCTGGCCTCCCAGTCTCTCACCTCTCTCCACTACAATCTGTTCTCAATGCTGCTGCTCGGCTCATCTTCCTCTCCAGACGTTCTATATCTGCTTCCCCTCTCCTTCAAGCCCTACACTGGCTCCCCTTCCCCTTCAGATGCCAATTCAAGGTTCTTACATTCACCTACAAAGCCCTCACCAAATCCTCTCCCGCATACATTTCTGACCTTCTCTCCCTTCACACTCCCACCCGCCCACTTCGCTCAACTAATGCATGCCGCCTCTCTTGCCAACTGATTACTTCCTCCCACTCCCGCATCCGAGATTTTGCCCGTGCTGCTCCCTACCTTTGGAATGCTCTCCCTCTCCCTATCAGACTCTCCACCTCTCTACAAATCTTCAAACGGGCTCTCAAGACCCACTACTTCATCAAGGCCTTCCAGCACTCCTCCTAACCCACCTCATGCTCTTTCCTTCCTATCTTCCCCTTCTGTGTCACGCCTGTCTGTCTGCCCCTCCCCTTAGAATGTAAGCTCTCATGAGCAGGGACCTCTTCCCTCATGTGCTTCTCTTTACATTTTCTTCTACTCTCTACTCCCCATTAGGGCACCTAACACGGGACCGCCAACTCCCGGCAGCTTATTGTGAGTGCTTTAATCACTATTTCAGCAATGTATATAAGTTGTGTCCCTGTCCTGCACTGTAATGTACTGTAAGTTACTTGTTTCTTGTTCACTTATTAGTTCTATGTACTATGTAAGGCGCTGCGGAACACTTGTGGCGCCATATAAATAAAGGATAATAATAATAATAATAATATGTCCATTTCATCAGTGTTTGACAGATAATAAAAAGTAGGAGATTTTGAAACAAATATGAAATATTACAAAGCAATGCACTTTATACACTGAAGTGCCAAAAGTCATGGGATAGATGCTTGTATTGTGTAGGACCCCCTCTAGCCCGGCGAAGTGCAGCAACTCGATGTGGCATCGATTCCACAAGTAGACAAAAGACCTCTGGAGAGTTGCTGACCCATGCTGTCTGGATAGCTACCCACAGCTCCCTGATAGTTGTAGGTGCAGGATATTGGGTGCGAATATACCTCTAAACCACGTCCGATAAATGCTTGATTGGGTTCATGATGTGCGATTGTGGTGGCCACACCATTCATCACAATTCTCCAGAATGCTCCTCAAACAGATTCTGGATAACCTGGGCCCGATGACAAGGTGCATTATCCTGCTGGAATATTCCATCATTGTGGGGGTACATGAAGTCAATGAAGGTCTGCAAAAGGTCATCAAGCAATGCAATGTAGTGGTTACCGGTCAATGATGTGTTCAGGAGGACCAGCGGACTCAACCCATGCCACGTGCTCACACCTCACACCATTATTGAACTACCACCAGTCTGCATGGTGCCTTGTTGACAACTTAGGTACATGGCCTCAGAACACTACCACCAGCCCAAAACAACTGGAACTGTGAATCATTGGACCATGCCACATGTTGGCAGCCCTCCAGGGTCCAAGTAGCGATTTCACAAGGCCAGCTGAGGCGCTATGCCCAGTGTCAGTGTCCACAGGGTCTTCTGCTCCCATATCCCATGGAAGCTAAACAACGCTGCACTGACTTGTTGGCTATGCATTTGGTACCTCCTGCATTGAATGTGGATGTGATTTGAGCCAGTGACGCTCAATTCTGGCCAGACGCCACTGGTCACGATAATTAAGCACCTGCGGTCGGCCACTGTGCTGTCCACGGTGGGTGGTAATGCCTTTTATGAGGTATCGCCGGTACACATGCGACACCGTAGTTTGAGGAATTTTGAATGTCAACACAAATTGGGAAATTGAATCTCCCAGGTGACGGGCACCAACTACTGCGCCCATTCGAATTCGGATAATTCATATTCCCTTATTATTTACCAGTTATTTATATAGTGCACATATATTATGCAGCGCTTTACAGAGGATATTTTGTCCATTCACATCAGTACCTGCCCCAGTGGAGCTTACAATCTATATTCCCTACCACATGCTCAAACACATACACACTAGGGTTAATTTTTGTTGGGAGCCAATTAATCTACAACTATTTTTTTTGGAGTGTGGGAGAAAACCGGAGTGTCCGGAGGAAACCCACACATGCACAGGGAGAATATACAAACGCCATACAAAAAAAAGAACAAAACCTCAGTGTGAGAGGCAGTAATGCTAACCATTACACCATCAGTGGTGCCATGAGCAGCCTAGATGGTATTCAAACTGACTCACGCGTTGTCAGATTACAACTGATGCAGGTGTGGGCATTCCAAGACATCACAGTATGGTGAAGCCACTACCATTAACTTTACATACTGCTATCAAATGACTTTTGGCACTTCAGTGTATCTAAACTATGAGGATCATTTAAAGCCTGACTCCACTTACTAACTTTAATATAAAAAAATATATATAAATAAAAGTTTCTTGCTGGTTGTCAGACAGAATATACAAACACCATCCTTTCACCATGCTGCTGCTTCATACCCAGTGTCAGAGAATTCAGCAAGGCATCTTCTATAAAAGTGGAATAAACTTCTTAAAAACATTGTTCTTTATGGAATTACTATTTTTCACCATATTCTATTAAAAGGGTTAAACTAGTTTGCAAAACGGTCAATATATTTCTTAGATTGTATTCCTTAAAGTTGTGTTGCATCACTGAACTTTGCAGATAATAGATAACAACTCTGTATTCTTAAGTCAGGAAAAGCTCCTACTTTTGAGTGCAAACTCCAATATGTGTATTGTGTAAAAGTGTAGCTCAATTGTGCCCTTGACTAAACAGGGCCCACTCTTACTCATAATCAAAAGAGGATGCATACAGGTATTAGTGAATCACTAGAAAAAGGGGCACACAGCCCTAAAATGATGTTCCTTTGTGAGTTTGCATCCAAAAACAATTCTCACAGGGAATCTCAATAGACCATATATCCTATACCTCACCTGAGTGCAATCCCTAACTATGCTCATCGTGCTACAGTCAGGGTGCATAAATATTGGGACATTGACAGAATTTTCATATTTTGGCCTCTATTCACCACCACAATGGCTTTGAAATGAAACAAACAAGATGTGCTTGAACTGCAGACTTTCAGATTTAATTTGAGGGTAATTACATCCAAATCAGGTGAACGGTGTAGGAATTACAACGGTTTCTATATGTGCCTCCCACTTTTTAAGGGGCCAAAAGTAATGGGACTATCAACTCAAAAGCTATTTCATGGACAGGTGTGGGCTATTCCCTCGTTAATTCATTATCAATTAAGCAGGTAAAAGGTCTGGAGTTGATTCTAGGTGTGACTTTTGCATTTAGAATCAGTTGCTGTCGACTCTCAATATGAGATCCAGAGAGCTGTCACTATTATACCCCTTTTACACCAGAGCAAAAACCTTTTTGCTGGGTCTACCCGGGTCGCAGCTCAGTGTAAAAGGGTCTCTGAAAAATAACCTGGGTCAAGTGACCCTGCAATCCAACCCAGGTAGCTACCAGGGTTGGACCCAGGATGGACCCAGGTAATGGTGCAGTGTAAACGGTGCAACCCAGGTTATCTGACCTGGATCATGCCTAAAATGAGAGGATTGGTGGTTGTGGAGCATTCACCTCCCACTTTTTATTACCTCACAGGTTTAGCAGGGCAGACCTGAGTTCAGTGTGAACAGGGCTGACCTGGGAGTAACCCAGATCAAAGGTGCAGTGTAAATGGGTCTGACCTGGGTCTGACCAGGGTTGGAACCATGTCCTAAAACCAAGGTCGGACCTGGGTTTTTGGTGGAAAAGAGGTATTAGTGAAGCAAGCCATCATTAGGCTGAAAAAACAAAACAAACCCATCAGAGAGATAGCAAAAACATTAGGTGTGGCCAAATCAACTGTTTGGAACATTCTTAAAAAGAAAGAACGCACCAGAGAGCTCAGCAACACCAAAAGACCAGGAAGACCATGGAAAACAACTGTGGTGGATGACAGAAGAATTATTTCCCTGGTGAAGAAAAACCCCTTCACAACAGTTGGCCAAATCAAGAGCACTCTCCAGGAGGTAGGTGTATATGTGTCAAAGTCAACAATCAAGAGAAGACTTCACAAGAGGGAATATAGAGGGTTCACCACAAGATGTAAACCATTGGTGAGCCACAAAACCAGGAAGACCAGATTACAGTTTGCCAGACAACATCTAAAAAAAGCCATTACAGTTCTGGAACAACATCCTATGGACAGATGAGACAAAGATCAACTTGTACCAGAGGGATGGGAAGAGAAGAGTATGGAGAAGGAAAGGAACTGCTCATGATCCAAAACATACCAACTCATCAATGAAGCATGGTGGTGGTAGTGTCATGGCGTGGGCATGTATGGCTGCCAATGGAACTGGTTCCCTTGTATTTATTGATGATGTGACTGCTGACAAAAGCAGCAGAATGAATTCTGAAGTGTTTCGGGCAATATTATATGCTCAGATTCAGTCAAATGCTTCAGAACTCATTGGACGGCGCTTCACAGTGCAGATGGACAATGACCCGAAGCATACTGCAAAAGCAACCAAAGCGTTTTTTAAGGCTAAAAAGTGGAATGTTATGCAATGGCCAAGTCAATCCCCTGACCTCAATCCAATTGAACATGCATTTCACTTGATGAAGACAAAACTGAAGGGAAAATGCCCCAAGAACAAGCAGGAACTGAAGACATTTGCAGTAGAGGCCTGGCAGAGCATCACCAGGGATGAAACCCAGTGTCTGGTGATGTCTATGCGTTCCAGACTTCAGGCTGTAATTGCCTGCAAAGGATTTGCAACAATGTATTAAAAAGTGAAAGTTAGATTTAGGATTGTTTGTCCCATTACTTTTGGCCCCTTAAAAAGTGGGAGGCACATATAGAAACCGTTGTAATTCCTACACCGTTCACCTGATTTGGATGTAATTACCCTCAAATTAAATCTGAAAGTCTGCAGTTAAAGCACATCTTGTTTGTTTCATTTCAAAGCCATTGTGGTTGTGAATAGAGGCCAAAATATGAAAATTCTGTCAATGTCCCAATATTTATGCACCTGACTGTATATCTCCTATTCAGCAAGATGCCATGTTAGGAAGCAAAAGCTTCTCTAAGTAGTACTGCCTACACTGATACAGAATGTAAGGCACAGGCTTGCAGTACGTATTGTAGGACTGCCCTGTATGGGATTGGCGGACTCATACACAAGTGAGACTGCGCAGTGATGTCATTGTGAGCCAACTACAATGTCGATATTAAAGTTTCAGATTTGTATATTATATCAAATGCAATCATGCTAGCAAAACATTACAATCTGAATAATTAAAGCAAAAAAAAAAAAAAAAAAGCGCGAAAGAAATATAGGCATTTAGCAGGTGTAACCATCTATATATAATAAAAAGATATCCCTGTTGTGCTGCAGCCAATTTAGATGAATTTGCTAAATTCTCGAAATACAAAAGGACACATTCACAAGAAGGTGCCGCACAAACCAGAGCAATGTATCCATGAATATAATTCATACAATGAAGCAGCTCTTAATAAACAAACATTTATTACACATCATTAAAAAAACAATGCAAATCCAGAAAAAAAACTAATAATATTAAAAAGGACCACTAGGGGCAAATGGAACAGGAACTCTACACTACCCATACAATTCTAAATCAAGTGTTCAAGTCCTTGTAAGTAACCGGAGACAGATAAAATGCTAGTTCAAAACATACTCGTGAAAGTAATATGGAGAGAAGGACAGCACTGAATTGTACTAGCCCCTCCTGCTAAAGCACATCATATTAGTATACTGCACAATTTGGATTATTGTTTTTCTTTTCTACCAGATTAGCTGACCAGGGAAGTATATGCAGACAACCACCAGTGCAGAGCCGGCCCTAAGCAATTTGATTCCCATAGCAAGATTTTCGTTGGCGCCCCCTATCAGATAATCCCACCACCAAGTTTAGTGTTTATTCACGGACACCAAGCTATGGCTTATTTTTTTATTGTTAGAGAAACACGTGCTAAACGCACACAATATGCAACTATCCAGGCATCCTCCTTTGTTACGGACCGCAGAGCAGAGATGAACAGCGTAAAATGAGTCAGACTCATACTGCTGTGGTCCCCTTCATTGCGGAGGACCCTGGTCAGTGCAATGTACGGGCTGCACCACCGCTAGCTCTGCCTATGACCCAGGACCCCTCTCCTCATCTCACAGCACAGCATCAATCAGCACAGATCACAGAGACAGCCAACAATACCTATCATCCCTCTACCACACAGCACTCCTCACCCAGCACAGCAACCCTCATACAGAACCTCTCTGCCCTCTCCCGGCTGTTCTGCCACTGCCTGCCCGCTCACTGGCCCGATTCATTACGGATCACAACTGCGATTATGCACGTAGACGGACGATTTTAGCCATGTTAGGAAGCAAAAGCTTCTCTAAGTAGTACTTCCTACACTGAAACAGAATGTAAAGCACAAACCCATCACAGAGTGACAGGAAGTGAGCGTTTGGGGGTGGTGACAGGATGGTCGGTCAAACACAGGTGTGTGCGCGTTTGAATGGTATACGCAGCTTGAGCTCCCACTGCATGCGACGAGGTTAGCAATTTCTGAATATGGTCTGACCTTGTGCAATTGTGGGTGAGGCTACGATGGTACTCGATGTTACCGATGGTTTTGCCGTTTTGCCAATTATTACGGATGTGAGTAAGGGAAAGTGGGCATTCCTTCTGTTTGACTGCGACAGACTAGCGATTGCAACCAGTAGCATATTTTCGCAGTGGAACTGTGTGTGTAATTACAGCTACGTTCACAGTGCCCCATGTTTCAGTGTCTGCCCCAAACCTCTGCCGACTATAGACGGGCTTCGATGCCCCTAGGCATTTTCTTAATTTGCCTATGCCTAGGGCCGGCTCTGCACCAGTGCAATCTAATTTTCCAGTAGGACCTGTGCAGTGCATATGTATGGTCACTCACCCGATCAGACTGCACCTTGTGTAGCCAGGAAGGGGTCAGCATGAATTAGGGTTGGGTACGGAGCCCAACGGTCAGGATGCAGAGGGTCAGAATACAGACAGTTGGATCCCGTCGGTCAGAATCCTGACAGATTTCTGAAAGAATACCAACCCTAACTCTACCCTTAACCCACCCCTCCTGTAGCCTAACCCATCCCTCCCCCAAATACGTACCTCCACAATCTGTCGGTATTGTGACAGTCGGAATGCAGCAGTCGGTATTGTGACAGTCGGGATCCTCACTGTCAAGATGCTGGCTACATGCCCATGGATCATTACCACTTTCTAACAAAGCTGCACTAGTTAGGACAAGACAAACAAAACACTGGGAATTTTACATTCCTTATTCAGAAATGTATCATTTAAGCTGTTATTTAAGATATTTCCTGTATATTTTAAGACAAGCTGGTCCATTGCAACAAAATTATAACTCTACCCATTTTTACTGCTTTGTTCTTCATGCACATGCAGCTAAAGTTGCTTGTAGTTATACAGGCTGAGACAATAAAACCCTGGGTAAGATAAGATCATGCATACCTCATTTGACTGCTTGCCACTGTAGGACATTTTCTTGATGGCCACCACTTCATTGGTACGCACATCATGTGCCTAGGATAGAAGGAAACAGGATGAAATTGAAGCAGTTTGTATAAATAGCTTGTGACAAACTATAAACCTGCTAAACAGTATAACAGCTATCAGCTCAAGCCATTTGCAGCACCTTACAATGTCCACTGTGTGATAAAGTGCTTGCAGAATTGTGAAAATGGTCTGATGATTAAAAGAACATTTGCTGTCCATTTTAAATAGAAAAAAGTAGGGGCTGGGCTGCACATCCTAATCTAAAGCATGATAATAGGTGCTACCATGCTGAGACCTGTACTTCTACAGCAGAAGAGAAAGGGGGAGGAGCAGGTGCACCCTATAAGCACTAAGAATTCTAGTAATCAAAAGGTCTATAATAAACTGCAACAATTAATGGTTTTAAAAGTAAGGTTTCATAGTACATGTTTGGCCAAAGATGTTTGCCCACCTACCACGTCTAAGTCGAACGCACCAGTAAACTGTGCTGATTAATTTGATATGCAACACATGTATGTGTGCACCTTAGTCTGTAAATAAATCGGAACTTGGAATGAAAAAAGCTGCAGCCAATACATTGTAGCACTTTATATACAGATTCAGAGACAGTCTCTTAGGGGTAAATTTACTAAGATTCGATTTGGTCCCGATTTTTATCGGTTTTTTCAACTCCGATAGGATAGATCAAGAACGGACGTTTTTTTCCACTTAAAAAAAAAAAATCGCGAATTTACCAAGCTCTCGGTTTTGACAGGATCGTTTTTATTGATTGTGTATTTGGTCGATCTGGTCCGTTTTGAAGTCCTGATTTAAACGGCCGAATTTCTCTTCTGAACAAGCAGGCTTTTTTTTTTAGGGTTCATTTTTTATAAAAAAAAATTGACGTGAGGTCCCCCTCCAAAAGGCTAACCCAGCAGCGGACTTGCCAGCCTGTCCTGATACCTAAGATGACGAGGAACAAAACGTGTAGGGCTCCACCGTAAATTAGGTACCAGCACCAGGCTGCAAGGCCAGTCCTGGTTTTAATTATAGGGGGAAAAAACTTGCGCAGGGGTCCCCCTATAATTAAAACCAGCACTGGATCCTTTCTAGCGGGGGGGCTGATGCCACAGCCAGGAAAGCCCTTTCACCGGGCCCCCCAGCTGTAGCATCAGTCCTGACCGCTAGTCAGCTCAGGCCAGGTATCCCTGGGGAGTTGGGTAGCAGGTTGATAGTGTACATAGTGTGTAAAATAAAAAAAAAGAAAAAGATTTTACATTGTCTTTACAGTGGAAATATAGGTCCCAGCAAGCCTCTCCCGCATGCTGGTACTTGGAGCACCACAAGTACCAGCATGCGGGGCATTAAGGGCCCGCTGGTACCTATAGTTCATCTGTACTCTCCCTGCATCTCACCTCTCTGGGCACACTGCCGCCCTATTGAGTCACTCACCTCCTCTAAAAACTAATGAGATTTCTTTTAATCAAAAATTGACTATTACAGCCTCATTGTGTCACTATAAAAATTTTTTATACACCTACAACTATATCTACTTCTCCATTCTTCTGCTTTTATTATCTGGTGACATATCACCAAATCCAGGCCCCACACACGGACAGCGGATATACTATGGAATAAATATCCTGCAAACCTCACATGTCTCCCATCACCCTCCAAATCAATAAATGTGCCTTATAGAATTCACACTTGATCACAACTTATTATTTTACATCTGAACATCTCTTTACAATAACTACTTTTACCAATTTCTACATTTACCTGAGACTGCTGGTTTATACGTTAACCAAACTCTCTAAATAGCCCTTCATGAAGTGGCTTCAGCTACCCGTCAGACTTCACGTAAACTGATATAACAGCCATGGCTTTCCACAGACACCTACAAAAACTGCCTCTTAAAGTAGAATGTCAGTGGCATAAATCTTAATTCAAATGACTTCCACACATATTGTAAAATAGGAATCCAGCCATCTGTCATCCTAACCCTCTGTCCCATGATCACTGTCTACCCCATCCGTGTCACCCCTGTCTGTTTGCCCATCCCCTCTGGAATGTAAGCTCTCACGAGCAGGGCCCTCTTTCCTCTTGTGCTTATCCTTTCTTTTCTTATATTATCTGCTCTATACTCAAAAGCACCTAACCCGTGACTTTTGCCATCCTGCTTCTGTTGCAGCAGTGTTTATATACCATGTACTTGTCTTGTAGTGTCTTAAACTGTATGACACTCGTTTTCTTGTTCTGCTCAACTGTTTATGTACTATGTTTATGTACGGCGCTGCGGAACCCTTGTGGCGCCATATAAATAAAGGATAGTAATAATAATCTGTAAAGAAATGTGTAAAAAAAAAACAAAAAACACACACACACCGTGAAAGCAATTCCATATAAAGGATAATAATAATAATAATCAGCTTAAGTTTTGTTGTAATGACCCTACCGCCAAAGGCAGCAAGCAGAAGCAAAGTACCTCCACTAGAGGTTGCCACACATTTAGCCTATGAGTGCCATACAGATGTGTCCTCATACATCTAGTCTCCTTGCGCACCAAACAGCCCTTCTAGTCACACCATTGCGTGTCTCGGTAGCGCCGAGCGTCTTTTCGTGTGTCTCTTTACCTTCAAATGAGTCTTATTCGCACAGTGATGTGAATAGTTACATCAGCTTCTGCTGATTAAAATATGCAGCATGCCTATATTCTGTGAGCGACTGCGGGTGTCAGCGGCTGTAACACTAACGTAGCGTTTCGTGTGCAGATACACCTGCAGTCGTACACAGAACATAGGCATACTGCATATCATTTTAATCAGCAGAAGCTGCTTGTGCTAATTGTGCGAATAAGACAATTTTGAAGGTAAAAAGTTGCACAAAAATATGCACGGCACTACAGAGTCCCATGGAGCTCCCACATTGTGTAGCGCATGTGGACACATCTGTATGTGAAATCATTAAGAAATTCACAGATATAGTTGCCAGTAATACCCCTTTTACACGGACTTAAAAATCCTGGGTTGATGCGCGTTCACGTGTTTTTTATTGGTGTAAACTGATCAACCAGGTCCAGTGACCCAGGGATCCTACCTGGCTAACTTTGAGCACAGGTCGTCCAAATGTCACCTTACAGTGTAAGCCGCGAGACCCGGGTCACAATGACCCGAGTCGCGCCGCATGCCGCCCGATTGGCCGGATTCAGTGGCGCTTGGAGATGACATCTCCAAGCGTCCACTACCAGGCCGACCAGAACGGAGCAGCGCACCCCACCCTCCCTTCCTCCGGACCACTGCGGAGTGAGGTAAGAGGGTCGTGGAGGGGGAGGGAGGGGAAGAAGCGCTGCTCATCTGAGCCGGAGAGCCGGGTCACTGCTGACCCGGCTCCGGTGTGAACAGTGCCGGGTCGGCGCCGAGGTGTACAAGGGGATCTGTCCCAGGTTGGAAGCGTGTTCCAAATCCTGGATCAGACCCGGAACTTTGGTGTAAAAGCGGTATTAAAAGTGTCAGAATAGGCACTACCTAGTACAGCAGGAAATGGTAATGGCACCAGTTGCAGATGTTGATATATACAAGTGGGGAGTATGACCACAAGAGAGACGCCAGATTGAGAAAAATATTTACTATAAAAGTTAAGGATTAAAAATAAAAACAAAAAAAACAAGCAGAAGTGTTACAACACTTCACTGGAAAGCTTTCTTATACAGCCCTGTTTTACATAAATCACCATCCTTATGGTCATAGAAGATTACATTCTTTGCAAGTGACAGCAATACCTTTCTATTAAATGTCCCAAGAGTAAAGACAGACAGATGTGATTCATTCGTGGCATTTCATGGAGACAATGAAATATTTGGAAGGTGCTAGTAAGCATCGGTACATTGCACTAGTTTATTTCTCTTTGTGTTGTACAGCACTTATAAAACGACTTCTGTGTAGGAGTGAAGAAGTGGTAACTATAAGTATACAGAAAAACAGCCACTCCCATCTATGTCATGCTGGACAACTATTCACCCCGAACAAAGAAACAGACTTAGTCACTGCCTGTCCAGGCTGTGTAGCCAAATGTTTTTTTTCCCCTATTCTTTTTATAACACACATTCCATTGGTTTCCAGAATGAGAGCTCTCTGGCCAGTACCAAGCCTCTCATTTTAGGTTGATGCATTTTGATTTAGGATGATAATTATGGTTTCACATTAAGGATACCAAAGCCTAAGCTTGCCTTGCACACATATCTTTGTCCCTTGTGGAATCCATAGCGAAACGTCAAGAAACAAGATTGCTGCTCCGTGATGAATCCTACGGCACTGAAAAAGATGCGTAGCCACCAGCACAAACTTTCCAATTGGGTATACAATGCTCTATCCCTGAGCTTTTACTGTTTTAGTTACCTGGCAATATTAAGTTCTGTTAATAAAAACACCTCCAATCAATCTGGTTTAGACAGGAATGGCAAGGTCAACAGCAAAACATTTTGTAACAGATCCTATTGCAGGATTGGCCTAAATATGGTACAGATGTGCCCACATACATCTAGCCTCCTTGCTCGTTAAACACCCTTCTAGCTATGCCATGTCGTGGTGTGACTAGCACCGAGCGTTTTTTCGTGCAACTTTTTACCTTCAAATCAGTCCTATTCACACAGCGGTGCGAATAGAACGCACAAGCAGCTTTTGCTGATTGAAATGATAGGTGGTGTGCCTATATTCTGTGTGTGACTGTAGGCGTATCTGCATGCAAAACGCTACATTACAGGTACAATGCTGTGCAAATAAGATGCATTTGAATGTAAAAAGTTGCAGTAAAAGACGCCTGGCACTACAGAGTCGCACGGCGCTCACACGTTATGTGTAACACGACTTGTAGCGCACGGATGATAGATGTGGACACATCTGTATTTAACACTAAAACCACACAGCAATAGAAAAGTGTAGAATTAATGAGATTCTGTGGTATCCACAGGGTAAAGCACTTGCTTTTATTAGTCACAGACCTAGTTTGTTTCTCTCACTGGGCCGAATTCACCTCAATGTAAAGATGAATAGCCACCATGGTAGGGAGTTTCCGCAGCTATTCAATACACTGTACTGTTTGGGCAGGCTAAAGGATTTCGTCTCGCACCCCTCTGGGGATGTGAGGAGAAATCCGACAAAAGTGCAGGGCGCGCAGCTGTTTGCCAGCTTAGCGTGGCACTAACAGCTACGCGGCCGGCACTTTAGTCGCGAGAACTGGCATTCTGCGACTAAACACCTAGAACCGGCACTCTCTGACTTAACCACTTCCCAACAAGGCAAGCAGCACGGTGTATTGAATAGCTCCGGGAGCTCCCTCTTGCGGCTTCTCATCATCGCATTGAATTGAGTTCGGCCCAGTGTATTATCCATATTTGAATATTTAGAGATGCATGAGAAAATTTTCCTGCGAAAAGACCTGTAAAATGGGATTTTGGTACCTACCGGTAAATCCTTTTCTCTGATTCCACAGGGGACACTGGAGGTGCTTACGCTGGGGTATAGAGGCGTAGATAACTGGAGCCGGCACTTTAAATAATTTAGAAGTGTGAAGCTCTTCCCTCTCTATGCCCCATCAGCCCTCAGTTTAGAAAATGAAGACCGAGAGGAGATGGAGAACAAGCGGTGTAAAAAGGGAGAGAACACACAATAATCAAAACATACAACATATGGAACAAACCGAACATGGCAGAGGTGGGCGTCCAGTATCCCCTGTGGAATCAGAGAAAAGGATTTACCGGTAGGTACCAAAATCCCATTTTCTCTTTCATCCACTAGGGGACACTGGAGGTGCTTACGCTGGGGACGTCCCAAATTTTTCCCCACGGGCGGGAGCGCTCTGCGGGACCTGCAGAACAAGACGGCCAAAACGGGATGCCAAAACTGCGAACGTATCAAATTTGTAAAACTTGACAAACGTGTGCACAGAAGACCAAGTGGCCGCACCGCACAATTGTGACGTGGAGGCTCCCCTACCGGCCGCCCAGGACGCACCCACAGAACGTGTGGAATGAGCCGAAATGGACGAAGGAGGCCGGCGTTCGGCACCAACATAAGCCTGATGAATAGTCAGTCGGATCCAACGTGCCAAAGTCTGCTTAGACGCTGGCCAACCCCTCCGAACCACATCATAGAGGACAAAAAGTGACTCAGACTTACGGAGGGAAGCAGTCCTGTCAACATAGATGCGGAGAGCTCTAACCACATCCAAGGTAGAACCACCACCAGAGTCCTCCACCAAAGACTGTACCACAATAGGCTGATTAATATGAAAAGCCGACACTACCTTGGGAAGGAAGGCGGCTACAGTCCGGAGTTCCGCCCTATCAGCATGAAATACAAGGTAAGGTGGCTTATAGGACAGAGCACCCAATTCCGAAACTCTACAAGCCGAAGCTAGAGCAAAGAGGAGGACCGTCTTCCAAGACAAGTAATTAATATGAACCTCTTCCAAAGGTTCAAACATGGACAACTGAAGAAACAAAAGCACTAAATTCAAGTCCCAGGGAGCAATCGGAGGTACAAAAAGGAGGCTGCACCCGCAAGACCCCGTTAAGAAACGTCTGCACCTCAGGAATGAGAGCCAATTTCCATTGAAAGAAAATGGAAAGGGCAGAAACCTGCACCTTTAAAGTTCCAAGACGAAGGCCAGAATCCAGACCCGTCTGAAGAAAAAGCAGAAACAGGGACAACCAAAAAGTCCTAGATGGAAGATCCCGACTGGAACACCACGAGATAAAGGAACGCCAGATGCGGTGATAATGCGCAGCAGAAACTGGTTTCCTGGCGCGTAGCATGGTGGGAATGACAGAGTCTGGGATTCCTCTGCGTCTTAGGATATCGGTTTCAAGAGCCACCCCGTTAAACGCAGTTGCGCTAGGTTGGGGTGTACTAAAGGACCCTGCTGTAGCAGATCCAGGCGCAGAGGAAGGGGGCCACGGATCGTCTGACAATAGGGACCGAAGGTCCACGAACCAACTCCTCCGAGGCCAGTTTGGAGCCACGAGAATGACAGAGGCTGACTCGTGTTTTATCCTTTTTAGCAGTCGAGGAAGAATTGGAATCGGAGGAAAGAGGTAAACCAAATCGTAGTTCAACGGAACTGTCAGAGAGTCCACAGCCACTGCCTGCGGATCTCCAGTTCTTGACACTTATACCGGGAGCTGACGATTCAATCGTGACGCCATGAGGTCCACCTGAGGACATCCCCATCGTCGTATCAGCGCGTTGAACACGTTTGGATGAAGCTTCCATTCCCCGGGGTGGATATCCTGTCGGCTTAGGTAATCTGCTTCCCAGTTGTCCACACCCGGGATGAATACCACCGACAGGATTACTGACTGGCTCTCGGCCCACCTGAGAATCTGAGTTACTTCTCGCATGGCCATGCGACTCCGAGTCCCTCCTTGGCGGTTGATGTACGCGACGGCCGTCGCATTGTCAGAATGAACTCTTACCGGACGAGTTCTTAGAAACTCTGTTGCTTCTATCAGAGCATTGTAGATCGCTCTGAGTTCCAATACATTTATGGGCCACTTTTGTTCTAGAGGGGACCCTCGACCCTGAAAATGATAATCGAAGACTACAGCTCCCCATCCTCGAAGGCTGGCATCCGTTGTTACGATGATGCAGTCCCACACTCCGAATCTCCGGCCCGCTAGAAGATTGTTGGATTGTGTCCACCAGAGAAGGGCCACTATGGTAGCTGGGCTCAGACGGATCTGTCGATGTAGGAGCCGATGAGACCCTGACCCCTGTGTTAGTAGGTCCAGCTGAAACACCCTGAAGTGGAACCGCCCGAACTGTATTGCCTCGAAGGCCGCTCCCCAGGAGACGCAGACAAAGAAGGAGGGACACCCTCTTTGGCCTGAGGACCAGCTGAACTAACAACCGGATATCCCGGGCCTTGTCTACTGGAAGAAAGATCCTCTGTGATGCCGTATCTAAGATCATGCCCAGAAACAGGAGCTTCTGGGACGATTGAGATTTGATTTGATGAAGTTTATTATCCAACCGTGTTGGATTAGAGTCTGATATGTCAGTAAGGCATGACTTGTAAGAAGAGATACCGACTGCGCCTTGAGTAACAGGTTGTCCAAATAAGGGATTATGTTCACTCCCGATGACCGAAGGAGAGCAATCATGACTGACATGAGTTTGGTGAAGATGCAGGGAGCCGAGGATAACCCGAACGGCAATGCCCGCAATTGATAATGATCCTTCAATATGGCGAAACGCAGAAAGGCTTGGTGTGATTCCCAAATGGGAACGTGGAGATAAGCATCCTTGATATCCATGGATAATAGGAACTCTCCTGGTTCCAAGTTCGCAATAACGGACTGCAGAGACTCCATTTTGAACCGATACATCTTCAGATACAGGTTCAATGACTTGAGGTTCAAGATGTGCCTGACCGATCCATCCAGGTTGGGTACTACAAACAGGTTTGAGTAAAACCCCATACCTCGTTGATGTTCTGGAACCGGGGACTAGCACAGATGATACTACTAGAGACTGGATAGTCTCCTGTAGAACCCTGGCCTTGTCTGCAGGTATTGGCAGACTTGTAGCGAAGAACAGAGGTGGAGGGGGGACCTCGAAGTTTATTCGGTAGCCCAGGGAAATTAGTCTGCGGATCCACGGCTTTGGAGAGGTCTGGTTCCAAACTTGTTTCAATCTTTGCAGGCGGCCTCCCACTGTAGGTGGTCCCAGGTGGGACGGAAGACCGTCATGCCACCTCTTTCTCAGCTGGCTTAGGCTCCTGTATACGTGCAACCGAGTGTGGGCGAACTCTACCGCCTCTTGCTTGGGAGGGAGCACCTCTGGCTCTACCACGAAAGGAATGTGGTGCACAAAAGGAATGAAAGGAAGGTCCAGTGCAAGATCTTCTGGGAGCCTGTGCAGTTGACGGGAGGAAGGAAGACTTACCCCCCGTGGCCTGGGATATCCATTTGTCTAATTCCGGGCCAAACAGCATGTCGCCATTGAATGGTAAACCCTCACACCGCACGCTTGGATTCTGCGTCCGCATGCCAGGCGTGCAACCAGAGGGCTCTGCGGCCCGAAATAGCAGAAGCAGATATGCGAGCACTAATCTGACCGATATCTTTTGACGCTTCTCCCAGGAAAACTGCAGACTCGCGGATGTGTTCTGCTAGTAAGCGTAACTCTGCTCTAGAAGTACCCGAGTCCTAACCTGTAATCAACTGGTCAGCCCAGCAAACCACAGCCTTGTTAACCTAACCAGTAACAAGGGTGGGCCTAAGATGAGCACCCGCTGCGGTATAAATAGATCTTAGCGTTGTCTCCAATTTACGATCCGAAGGATCTTTTAGTACTGTAGCTCCCGGTACTGGGAGTGCTGTTTTTTTTAAAAAGACGGGAGACGGACGCATCTACTGGAGGAGGTGTTTCCCACTTCTCCATCATAGATGCAGTGAGAACGGAAAAAACGCCGAACTCTTTGGTTGTTCATGAAATAATTCACACTCCTGGGATGCAGGAATAATATCCTCAGGTAAGTTAAGGATTTTTCTGACCGCCAAAATTAAAGATTCGACCCCAGGAGAGGTGGACTCTAACTCTAGAGGTGTATCGTCCTGTAATGCTTCCTCCAATTCCCCCTCCTCAGTATCGTCCGCAGCGAGGAATTCCTCGTCAGACTCTTCTGACTGGAGAACAGTCGATAAAGGACGCTTTTGTGTCGGTCCCTGTAAGGAAGTGGAGGGTGTGGACACAGCTGTACCCATAACCTGTACCAGGGTGTCAAGAGACTTGGTTATCCCAGCAACCCAGGGAGGCTGAGACTTCCGTGCCTCAGCTAACTCAGACGTTAAATCCGTCATTACTCCTACCATGTCAGC
This sequence comes from Taudactylus pleione, assembly GCA_031769625.1. Taxonomy (NCBI): domain Eukaryota; kingdom Metazoa; phylum Chordata; class Amphibia; order Anura; family Myobatrachidae; genus Taudactylus; species Taudactylus pleione. Next base: position 3,002,593 of record JAUIMM010000202.1, on the reverse strand, counting down.
GGCCCATGTAGGCGCAGGTGAGGCAGTATTAGCCACAGGTGGATCAATTGCTATACAAGCATCATATAACGTGGACCCAGCAGCATGTGGCTTGGATAGTTTGTTGTTACACCTAGAACAAACAAACATCTTTTGAGACGCCTTTGTTCTGTTTGACATGGATACACACAGTCACCACATACAGAGGGACAGAGTATATACAGAAGTAAAGAAAAACAGAAGGCTGGCTTGGGACACAGAGGAGGAGCACACCCCACTCCCTTCCCACAGATCACATTCCCTGCACCCCCAGTGTATTATGCACAGCCTCTGCTTAACTTATAGCTGCTGTAGCCAGGAATGGGGAGCCAAAGAATCCGGCCTTCAGTTCTGGTGCACTCTTCCTGTATAAAGGAGAGATGCAGGCATTTAACAGTTAATAAACGGCAGCCACGCTGTGTTTTACAGCCGCTTGCCGCATATAGAAGAGAGAGAGCCGGCGCTAATTAGGCCCTGCCCCCTTATTCATGCGCTAAGGGCTCCATTATGGCTGCTATGTGCCCATCCCCCTCCCTCCACGCTACCCATGTGTATCAACGGGGAGAGGGAAGAAACAAGCAGCCACGTGTAGCGCTGTGTATTCCCTAAAACAGCGCAGGGCAGCGCTGACAGCGGGACTTTGTAGCGCTTTCTAACAGCGCTATGCACACCTAACACAGTGCAGCATGCTGTGTCAGCGCCGTGCAGCGGGGGCAGGCGCAGCAGCCTTTTACTCACTGTGTGTCCCCGGAGGTCTCTCTCGGCAGGTCAGCAGTCTTCTCTTCTCTGTGTGAAGACCTGCTGTGGTGATAAGGAGCTGTCAGGAGCTCTTGTAATGAGTCCTGTGCACTCCTTCCTGGTGTTTGCTAAAACACCAGGGCGCCAGATACCCGGACCCCACCTTTTAGATAGGTGGCGAAGGGTACCTATAGGAGTGTAAAAGATGCTATAATTAAACAAAATAAATGTCTTTACTGGAGCACAGAATAATTTGAACAGCTCCTAGAGGCATATTTTCTAAACTGAGGGCTGATGGGGCATAGAGGGGGAGGAGCTTCACACTTCTAAATTATTTAAAGTGTCGGCTCCAGTTATCCACGCCTCTATACCCCAGCGTAAGCACCTCCAGTGTCCCCTAGTGGATGAAAGAGAAATAAAGTTATAACTCTGTATTCAGTTTAAGTTGCCTAGAGAATCACTAATCTTTGCTTTTGATCCCTATTCTGCCAATATTATCCATGCCCAATAACTCTCTCACAATAAAGGAACAGGTGAACAGAACATAAAAGCAAAGGTACTGAAATCACTTTTGGCATTGCCAAGACGAAACAGACAAGTCCCTACATTTGCCAGCAGACTCCGTCAGTACAAAGAGATAAGTGTGCAGAATGTATATTCTAGACATAATTTAAGAAAATAACAATTATTTTTGGTTAAAAGCCCCTTAACATCTTCACTGTGGAGGACAAGTCCCAATCATCCTTACCAGCAATGGCAGGGATCGGGAATTTATTAAAATTTACTCCACCCCACCAGTCTAGACTTCCAGTGAGCAGTCTATAAAGGTGAAAAACTACTGCGCAACCATAGGGCAGCAGACTTCAACAAGAACCAAAAGGTGTCACCTAACACCCTAAGATACAACAGTCTGAATATAAAATTTAGATTCTCAGAAGTTGGCACATATAATCCACAAAGAAATAAAGGGGAGAGAAAAGAATAAAAAAACATGGGTCAGTGTATAACAATAAAAATTCTCTTAAAAATGCTGGTATGCACCCATGTATCCCCTTAGTATTGGAGTACAAGGTTTTCGAACCACTTTTTTTCCAAGACTATATGTTGCCTTACAAAGGGTGAGAGTGATCTAATATATACTTATGAGGTTATGATGCAGTATTTCACTATATACATTTTGTTTTTTACATATACCGCATTTTAAAGACTTCTATCGATAAAAGGGAGTTCTTTTACCTTCTCATTTACAATTTGGGGAAGTTTGTGTATTTACTCACTTGGGTGCATAACAGCATTTTTAACCACTTGCCTGGTGTGGTTGCATCAGATGCGACCACACCAGGCTGGGCTTTCCCTGATATGGTAGCATCTGATGTGGCCAATCAGAAAATGCCTAGTGGGTGGCTGCTGAAAGATAATCTTCCAGCAACCGCCAATCTCAGGGGGACCTCCCAGTCCCCCTGCCATCTTCGGAAATTGGTCCCGCAGTATGTGCAGCCTCGTGCACCCCACATCTGGCGGCTGTTGAGAGGAGCAGCAGCAGCTGATGAATATAGCGTTGCCCCAGTGTATAAACCTGGCGGCTGCAGAGAGAAGCAGCCACTGGGTCAGGGACAACTGCGCTGTCCCACAATCAGCGTGAGTAACCGGTGGCTGCAGATGCATATCGATTGCCTGAAACATCTGGGGGAAATATCGACATTTTTCGATTTTCAATTCTTTAAATTTTGTATATATATATATATATATATATATATATATATATATATATATATATATATATAAATAATAGTATTGGATAAGTTTAAAAAATAGTTTTCAACGTAATACAATTAATAAAAAAGGCAATTTGAGAGGTTTTTGGAAAAAATATTAGCCATTTAAGTGGTTAAGAGCATTTTTATTGATATACCCAAGTTTTTTATTTTTTTGGATTATGACGCCCAACCTCTGGGAACCTAAATTTTAGACCTCCAGTGAGGACAGCAGACAAGTGAAAGTACTTATCGGGAAGAGACCATTGTGTTCATGAGAGCAGTCATCACTTTTGTGTAAAAAGAAAAAAAATAATGTAAAAGTGGTGTGTGTTGAATTGAATTCCATCCATCTTCCCCACCAAAAGCTAATGTTTAAAGATCAGTGTCATCACCTGACATTAACTTCCTGCACTAGAGAAATCATGGAGTTTGATCATGAGGGAAAGATTTCCACCAAAATGGCTTTGTATATTTAAGGGACACCCACATTAGAAAAAGTGAGTCACTAAGTACTTAATGTCTGGTGATCAGACATGTTACAATGCGCTACGGAACAAAAATCTTTTCCGTATACGGCAGGGAGTAGAATTTGTGACCGATCTCACCCATAATTACCCCTGTAACCATTGGGGCACCCGCATTTGCATTTTTTTATGAGATTTAAAAAATGTTTTTATTCTTCCATGTAAAATGGTCAAGTAACCCCAAGCACTGAAAATTGTAAAGTAAAATGGTCAGAAATGTCTGCCAGCTTAATTATTAAGAAGTGTAAAGTGAAACGGTCAGATACGGACCATTGTTCAAACACTGAGAAGTGTAGTATACAGTGGTCAGATACGTCTCCCATGTGAAGCACTGGGTAGTGTAGTGTACAATGGTCAGATACGTCTCCCATGTAAAGCACTGAGAAGTGTGGTATACAGTGGTCAGATACGTCTCCCATGTGAAGCACTGAGAAGTGTAGTATACAATGGTCAGATACGTCTCCCATGTGAAGCACTGAGAAGTGTAGTATACAATGGTCAGATACGTCTCCCATGTGAAGCACTGGGTAGTGTACAATGGTCAGATACGTCTGGGTGGTGTAGTGTACAATGGTCAGATACGTCTCCCATGTGAAGCACTGGGTAGTGTAGTATACAGTGGTCAGATAAGTCTCCCATGTGAAGCACTGAGTAGTGTAGTATACAATGGTCAGATACGTCTCCCATGTGAAGCACTGAGTAGTGTAGTGTACAATGGTCAGATAAGTCTTCCATGTGAAGCACTGAGAAGTGTAGTATACAGTGGTCAGATACGTCTCCCATGTGAAGCACTGGGTAGTGTAGTATACAATGGTCAGATACGTCTCCCATGTAAAGCACTGAGAAGTGTAGTATACAATGGTCAGATACGTCTCCCATGTGAAGCACTGAGAAGTGTAGTATACAATGGTCAGATACGTCTCCCATGTGAAGCACTGAGAAGTGTAGTATACAATGGTCAGATACGTCTCCCATGTGAAGCACTAAGTGTAGTGTACAATGGTCAGATATGTCTTACCTCCTCAATCACAAATTAAAACAGATATTTGAAGGTCGTTCCTAAATTAAAAATCTGCTATGATATATTATATAGAAAAATTTGTAATATGTGCAATTTCTATTGTGAATGCTGTTATATATGTTTTATATATCTTTAAAAATCAATTTTGCCCTTTAGTAAAAATTATGAGAGTAAAAAAAAAAAAAAAAAAATCTGCTGAACATTCAAGCATCATGTATGTTCAAGTGCAGGTTACTGATCCCACAGATACACTGTGTTTTACATAATTGTGCTACTTACCATTTAAGAAAAATGGTTGCAAATGTTTTCTTCAGTATTTTTACTACTATAAATCCGGGAGGCAATCGGGAAGCCGACTGCCTAAATACCGGCAGCCGGCTTCCCGACTGCCATTTCCTGGCAAGGGTGAAATGCCGGGCGTCTAGATGTAGACGCCCGCATTTCCCCGACGCCGGGAAACCGGCGCCTGGCATCCCGATCGTAGGGATGCCGGGCGCCGCGAACGGACAGCCGCAGGGGGGTGGGGGGGTTAGGTTTAGGGCTCCCGCGGGGGACTTAGGGTTGGGCACACCCCCGGGAGGGTTAGGCTAGGGGGAGGGAGGATTAGGCACCCCCCCGGGGGACTTAGGTTTAGGCAGCGGGGAAAGGGGTGGTTAGGAACTTAGGGGTGCCTAACCCTAACTTCCCCCCCAAAGAGGGTTAGGTTAGTAAATACTTACCTATCCACGATCGGGATTTCCAGCGCTGTTGGGCTTCCGCTGTGTCGCACTCTGCTCCTGTCGGGCTGCCGCTGAAGAAAATCGAACCACCGGCCATGCGGCCGGCGGTATTTCATACCAATTCCATAAAACCTATGTTACTATCAGTTACAATTAAATTTAAAAACAAAAATGTACTTACGAAATAAACAGCACCGAAACTCCCATGACCAATTTCTCGGAGATCAGTGAAAAGCTTCTCTGGGTCATCCCTAAAGAAGAGCTCTGCAATATCTGGGTCTTTCAGGCTTCCAGCTCGACTTGTTGACGGCATCCTGCTGGAGCAGTCTGCCGTCTAACTATCTGGGGTTACACTGCTGCCACTGCTCTTGGCTCATCTGTGTGAACGTATCCTCTTCAGCATGGGGAACTAGAAGAAAATGTAAAACACACACAAAAAGGTGTTACATTGGTGCTCAGTTTTTATTATTACACTGGTACTTTTAGTATGCTATAAAAGTGCAGAATAAAAAGTATAAATCTTTAATCATTTAATTGCTTTCTATACATGGAACTTCTTTGACAATTACTAAAGATATAAAATGTATGCAATTTTGTAGGGAGCCATAATTCTAAAACACTTCATTAGAATAAAGGAAAATAGATTTTCAGGACAAAAATAAAACATTAGTTAGTAAGCAACTACGTAAGGAGCTGAAGGGAAGACTCAGTGCTACTGAAGGAATGTTACTTGGAGGAACAGAGACAGTGATGTCATGCTGTTCCATTTTTCAGGAAGCATCGGTCTCTTACAAACAGAACATTGTTGAAAAGCAACTGTTAGAATCCCACAATGCATCACACCCTACATCTGTTGATCAGAAATGGTTTAAAAGTCTCAATTTCTAATGAGGCACATACTTATACCATGTAGATGCATCTGCCAACCTATGTGCAGGGTTTAACATATATACAATGATAAGTTACTATTCATGGAGGAACCTCCAGGTGACTAGTTTAACTAACATGTACAAAGAAGTGACTGAATAATTGTTATGACAATCCAAATCAAGATGTTGCTAGGGAATGCAAGACAATATATTTTCTTATGTGTTCTGGTAGCACTGTAACATTACTCTCACACGGCAAAAGCATTAGGGTGTTCTACTGTACCCCCCCCCCTCAAAAAAAAACAAATAAACAAGATTAGCTACTGGACCCCCACCCCTCCTCCAAATTATCCCTATGGCACAGAAAGAGGAACAATCCCACCGTCACCATGGTGTGAGCCCATCATATACATAGACAAAAGCCCTCCGAGCCATTTGAATATATTCATGCAGTGAAAAAATAAAATAAAAATCTTGACAACAATCACGCCGCCCCACTCCCAGTGCCAGGCTGTATAGGGTTCAAAAAAGTTTAAAAGTCAATCCTGCCTTGCTACAGATATCCGGGCAGCCATGGGAGTTTTTCTCCCCAATGTTACTATGGAGAGTGCTACGTTTAAATGAATAGGAAACAAATTTAGGATGCTAAAGTAAAGTACAATTAGTGCTCAAACCCACTGACATTTGTCATAAGACTTTCACACAAATGTAAACAGGTTAAGCACTAAAATACAATAGTTTTCTCACATTTGTTGGCCTAAAATTCTGTGTTCAATTTTTTTGTTTTGCCATTTCCTGCATGCGAACATATCCAGATGCCAACAATAGCGAACACACTAATAGAAATCATACCGAAGCATTTGTCAAACCTTTTCACTAGTATTAAAAACACTGGTATCATTAATACCCCTGTCACACAGAAAAGCAAATTGCCGGGTCAAGCATTTGAACCAGGTAATTTGAGGATCAAGACAGGTCCTTTTTCTGTGTGAAAGGGTCAACTCGGGTTGAAATTCCCGGGACTTCAACATTGGTATTTACCAGGCTCGAAGTCCTGGGAATTGTGACCCGTGTTGATTCGCAAATTTTCGTGTCCAAATGCTTGACCCAGCAATTTGCTTCTCTGTGTGAACGGGGGGTACAGGCTGGGAGCAGCAAAAATTCTGTGCATCAAATGCTGGGTAAAAGCCGTGTTTTTTTACTTTTCTCTGTGTGAAAGTGGAATAACATTTATATAGCTCCATTATATTACTTAGTGTTTTACAGTGAGAGACACAGGGCCTGATTCAGATGCACGCAGCTGGTCGATGTTAGAAGTCGCACAGCAAATCCTTTGGCTACAGCCGGGAGATGCAAAACTAATTTGGACCCAAGAGCCGTGGATTTCAGTGGGCATTCCTGGAAAGTAACAGGGGGGTGGGTTACGCAGATGTGGGAGTGTCGCTGACAGTGGCTGAGGCTAAAAATACAGTAGCACTGACACAAGACGCCATGTTCCAATTGCACCTGCAGCATCGATGGTGTGTCTAAAGATGCACCGAGATGGATTAGCATCACCACAAGTGGGCATCTCAGTATGAACAGAACTGGATGCAGCATTCCCATCAAGACATGTCTGCATCAAAAGACACAGCACCTCTGAATCAGGCCCACATATGGTTACTTAGGGTTGGGTATGGGATCCTGGCGGCCAGAATAAAGACAGTGTCATCCTCAGTCAGAATACTGAAGCATGCAGGTAAATTACCCTAACCCTCCCACTAACGCTAACCCATCTTTCCCATAGCCTAACACTAACCCTTCCCTCCCGCAGCCTAACCCTAACTCCCCTCTCCCCTTAACCCGAATACTTACAGTCGGGATTCTGGGGCAGGGTTTCCGACTGGTGTCTGGATTCTGACTGCCGACATCCTGACCGAAAAAGGGAAGTTGACTGAAGCACCAAGAGGAAATCCATTCAATTATGGGTAGACCATACACATAGATAGGGCCCAAGACCCCAGCCCTGTAAGGCAGCAATTCTAACCACAGAGCATGTACACTAATTTCTAGAATTTATTGCAAGTTAAGCATTACTTTTGTTCCCATATTCTATAAAAACAAAACCAAGCTATTTTTACCATTTTCCAAACAATTAGATACTTTCAGCTTGTAGAACACAGAAATGTCCCAAGTAGAATTTTCACTTCAAAACAAAAGCTTTTCTTAGCTATCTATTGTGTTACCCAGCAGGCTGCAAAGTAAGGTTCTAATCTGACTCACAATTCTGTGTAGGAGGAAAGTAAAAAAAACACAAATATATTTCTATTAAAATTATTTACGATTAAAACAGTTCTAATAGGCAGTATACAATATGTAAAGTCTTTCAGAAGATACCAGGGATTTGAAAGCACACAATCTATTAGATGATGCAGCATGTTTCTAAAGCTAGTAACCGTGCAAATGTACCATTTGAAAGTGTATGAGGCTGAGGTTATGCACAATCAAAATATGATATATATGTGCATGTGTTTTACATGTAATGTATGTCTTATAATATATATGTGTCTGTGTTATATAGAAGTGTGTGTGTGTGTGTGTGTGTGTATGTGTGTGTGATATAATATATATGTCTGTGTTATACAGTATACAAAGCATCTGGAAAGTATTTGCTTCACTTTTTCCACATTTTGTTATGTTACAGCCTTATTCCAAAAAGGAATAAATTCATTTTTGGCCTCAAAATTCTACAAATACCCCATAATGACAAAGTGTAAATTTTTTTTGAGATTTTTTACAAATTTAATTAAAACAAAAAACACTAAAAGGTGCACACACACCTAACGATTTTTTGAACAATTTAACGATAACGTCGTTATCGTTCAATCATTAAAAAAAAAAAACGGTCAGTTTCTGAGTTATAACAATGAATGATTATCGTTCATGCGCTTTCCCGTTTGTAGTTTATTCTGACTGACCAACTGAATGATTTTCATTAAGGGAAGCAACATTTTTCGTTCATCATTGAAAAAAAATCGTTAAAAAATATCATTACACTTCAAAAAATCGTTCACTTTTTTAAAATCGATATGTGTGTATGCATATTAAGAAATCACATGTATATAAGTATTCACGGCCTTTGCCATGAATTGAGCTCAGGTGCATCCTGTTTCCACTGATCATCCTTGAGATGTTCCTACAGCTTAATTGGAGTCTATCTGTGGTAAATTCAGTTGTTTGGACATGATTTTGAAAGGCATACACCTGTCTATATAAAGTCCCACACTTGACAGTGCATATCAGAGCACAAACCAAACATTAAGTCCAAAGAATTGTCTATAGACCTAAGACACAGGATTGTCTTGAGGCACAAATCTGGGGAAGGGTACAGAAAAATATATGCTGCTTTGAAGGTCCCAATGAGCACAGTGGCCTCCATCATCCGTAAATGGAAGAAGTTTGGAGCCACCAGGACTCTTCCTAGAGATGGCCGGACGTCTAAACTGAGCGATCGGAGAAGGGTCCTAGTCAGGGAGGTGACCAAGAACCCGATGGTCACTCTGTCAGAACTATAGCATTCCCCTCATTCCAGAAGGACTACCATCTCTGCAGCAATCCACCAATCAGGCCTGTTTATTAGAGTGGCCAGACAGAAGCCACTCCTTAGTAAAAAGCACATGGCAGACCACCTGGAGTTTGACAAAATGCACCTGAAGGACGCTCTGGTCTGATGAGACAAAGATTGAACTCTTTGGCGTAAATGCTAGGCGTTATGTTTGAGCAAACCAGGCAAAGCTCATCACCAGGCCAATACCATCCCTACAGTGAAGCATGGTGGTGGTAGCATCATGCTGTGGGGATGTTTTTCAGCGGCAGGAACTGGGAGACTAGTCAGGATAGAGGGAAAGATGAATGTAGCAATGTACAGAGACATCCTGGATAAAAACCTGCTCCATTGCGCTTTTGACCTCAGACTGGAGCGACGGTTCATCTTTCAGCAGGACAACGACCCTAAGCACACAGCCAAGATATCAAAGCGGTGGTTTCAGGACAACTCTGTGAGGGGAATTCAAATGTTTAGCCGGCAGCTTGTTTTTTTAGACACCCGACATAGCAATTCAATTGTTGCTCTGTCGGGGCGCGATAGCTGCTGCCGCCGGCATTTCTGCACGCACTCAGGAGTGCGCGAACAGAAATGTGTCTAAAGCACCCTGGTTAGGGCGCGCTAACTGCAGATAGCGCGCCCTAACCAGGAATTAAGTTGGGTTTAGCTGTTTTAGACGGCTAAACCTCGTCTTTTAGGAGGCCAAGAGGGCGATAATTAATGAGCGCCCAGAACAATTGAATAGCAATCTGGGCGCTCATTAATTATCACGCTCAAAAAAACAATTGAATCGCCCCCACTGAATGTCCTTGAGTGGCCCAGCCAGAGCCTAGACTTGAATCCAATTGAACATCTCCGTAGAGATCTGAAAATGGCTGTGCACCGACGCTTCCCATCCAACCTGACGGGGCTTGAGAGGTGCTGCAAAGAGGAATGGGCGAAACTGCCCAAAGATAGGTGTGCCAAGCTTGGGGCATCATATTCAAAAAGACTTGAGGCTTTAATTGCTGTCAAAGGTGCATTAACAAAGTATTGCATTAAAGTGATCACATGCTCTTATTATATAATTGTGCGTATCAAATAAATATTATTTCAAGCTTATTGTATGTCTTTTTGCCTCTCTTTCACTCCACTTATGTGAAAACAAAATAAATTTGTCCACGTATGTACTGAATTCATCTAAAAAAAATAAAATAAAATAGTATATTTATTATACAAAACAGATAAAACAAGAACCAGTGGCTAAAATAATTAAAAAAAAAAAAAAAAAAACTCTGGAAGTTGACCTTTTGGCGCCCTGGTTCAGCGGCCGTGCTGCCCTTTTTCTCTTTGGTGTTTTAACGATGTAAACTATAGAGAGGTGGATTTTGTGAAGCAGTCAAATATTAATATTAGAAGAGGACTATTAAAAATTTTTTTAATTCTTCTTTTACGTCAAGATAAGAGCTTTCTGTTTCTGTCACAAACTTATACCAATAGGTTCTTGCCTATGACACATGATGAGTGTATACCTATCGACAGTTGTTTTAGGACCCTATATCATAATTGGAATTGTAAGTATCTATATGTATTCCATATGTTTTCCTTTTGCTTGTAAATGAGCATTGTACAGTATATTTTTATGGTGTTTCAATAAAAAAAAAAAAAAAAAAGTTTTTTTTTTTTTTTAAAGGAAAAACACAAAAATCTGGAAGATAGTATTTTGACCACAGCTGGATGTCTTCATGGGTGACATGCTACCCCCTGAAGAAGTGCAGATGCGGATGAAACACATTGGGATACTTAACTCCTCCGGTGGAATCTTATGTTTGGACTGACCTCATTTGGAGATCTAATCATACCAGATGCTGAGGGAATATAAAACATACACACACACACACTTTATTCAAAACAGCGCAAAAAGCAAAAAAAGTAGATTTCATAAGAAAATATGTTTAATCCATCATCAGTGAAGAAGTTATTTGTATCAAACATAGGGGGCGATTCAATTCAGCACGAATTGAATAGCGCCGGGAGCTATTCAATTCAGTGCGCTGTGTGGTCAGAGAATGCCGGTTATCGTGCCTTAACAAGTGCCGGGTGCGCGGCTGTTCGCACCGCACTAAGAAGAAAAACAGCTGCGCACCTGGCGCTTTGGTCGGAATTCTCCTCGCATCCCATGGGGGGTGCAAGAAAAAATCCTTAGCCCGCCCAATCATCGCACTGAATTGAATAGCTCCGGGAGCTATTCAATTCTCGTTGAATTGAATCGCCCCCATAGTATCCCCTCTCAACGTTTAGGGATCTTAGGGTTATACCTCACAGTGGGAGATAGCAATAATTACAGTATGTGTGCATTTACTATGATGGTGTCACCAAGACATTCAAGAGGGTGTATATAAGCAATACACAACAATAGATGGTGTATATAACAAAAACATACATACAGGAAAGTATAGGTACCCATATATCACATGGTTGCTAAGCAACCTGAAAGAGACACTTAATGTATATACCACGTTTTACAGGTATCAATAAACATATATCTTCCATAGGTTCCCAAGATAGCTAAGGACTACAAACACATTTTCATACAAAACACTAATGGCACACGCACACAGAAGTGTGTTCGTGTCCAACCTTAAACATATAAAACAATAAAATAAACAAAAAATACATACAAATGTGTCAACATACATCTAACCTCCTTGTGCTTTAAACAGCCCTTTTAGTCGCTCCATGAAGCAAATCAGTAGTGCTGAGCGTATTTTTGTGCAACCCTTTCCCTTCAAATGCGTCTAATCCACAAAGCAAATAGGACACACAAGCAGCTTCCGCTGATTAAAATTATATGCGGCATGCCTATATTCTGTGTGCGACTGCATCTGCATGCAAAATGCTATGTCACAGTTGCGGTCACTGTAACATTTCGCATGCAGATATAACCACAGTCGCAGATACAGAATATAATTGCTGAACAAAATTTTAAGCATTATGTATCACTACAACAACAGTAACTGTAGCAAAACATCACATATAAGCTTTAAAGAAGTGGGGAAGTAACTGTTACATTGAAAGATAGATACCAAGATCATGGAAATGCAACACAGACATTTTAACTTTAAGGTAAATTCAAAAATAAATTACTTCAACAAAGCCTTGCAATCAAGGCAGGCGAGACATCACTAGGCAACCAACAAGGAGAAGTCCATGTTTCTCTAGCTGTTAATGACACCTTACAGATCACAACTAAAGACTCACCAACAAGAGGCATCAGAGCTTTGCTGTCACCAATCGGTCCGAATCAAAAATAATCCAGGTTAGGTTTTGGTTCAGAGCTCGGTTCCCACAATAGACCTGCACAGAAAGAGAACACATTATTAGGAAATTTCAAGTCTACAAAATTATCACAAGCTTTCTTAAATATTTGGAGGAATTAATTCAGCAAAACTCTAAGGGTGGTATAAAATTGCATCGTATCCCTACGCGCCTGACACGAGCTATTAAATTTTTGCTACTATCGGGCGCGATCAGCTTCCGACGCACCATTTCAGCTTGCAGCCCCAAGTGACATGTTTGAGCGCCCAAACGGCACAGTGACAAAAGTCAGACACTAAAGTTCGACATGTAAGAAGGTCGCCAAGGTCAAAAGTTCGACATGAAAATGGTTGACTTTTTTTTTTCTCTTTATATGGGTTAGGCACTTACTGGAGGTTAGCGTTAGGCACTTACCCAGCTGGTTAGGCACCAGGAGGGAGGTTATGCACCAAGGGGAGGGTTAGTTGTAGATTAGGGCTAAAAAAGAAAAAAGTTGTCGACCATTTTCATGTCGAACTTTTGACCCTGTCGACCTTCTTACATGTCAAAATTTAGTGTCTGACTTTTTTCCATGTAAGTATTGACTGTCTAACATCTGGTGTCTATCTAATTACTGTCTCTCTCTTATACCACACCCGTTTGGGCCCGCTAACAGGGGCTTTAGATGGGTTTAGCCATTTTACGTGGCTAAATCTGTTGCATTTGGGTGTGACATGCACGATAACCGCAGCACTCTCGCCTGAACGGAGGAACATTTGAATTACTCTGATGGGCGGCCAAAAAAAAATGTAATTCCCCTCACTGTGGTTTTGCCCTGTTAAGTTTCCCTGTTAGTGCACCCAAACAGCAGACTTATTACACACTTCTGCTCACCACCTCAAGAGGGTGTGAGCAAAAATGTGTGCACCTGCCGCTTTTTTGTCCAAACAATTGAATTGCTGTCAGGCGCCCATTAAATGCTCTAAAGAAAACCAATTAATTCCCCCCAATGAGTCATAAACAGACCCCTTTGTTCAATACAATTACCCCTGCAACTGTTTTATAAACTCTTTAATTATTAATATATATATATATATATATATATATATATATATATATATATATATATATATATATATATATATACACATACACACACACACATACACACACACACACACACACACTTGCTAAACCTAGCTAACTAGACAAGCCAAACCAGCCACCCAATTAACTGCTCATGACAATTCTGCAATGCACATATTAAACATTTCTCCAGGTTATTAGTCTTGGTGAATCACTGAGTGCAAGTGTCAGTGGGACAGGTATCTCCAAACAGCAGGTGTCCCAGATATTGGGCTTCATGTTCCCACTAGTAGAAAGCAAAATAAAGTGTAAAGGCATAATACAAGGTCCAGCGAAATAGAATTCCCATAAGAATGCCTGGGACAGCTATAATTTGATAGGCTATAATAGCTTGTATATTGCAACCACATATGCAAAAAATCATTTAAAAGCACTGTCATAGTAAGACTGTGATGGGTAAATAAAACAAACATGAGCTATACATGTTCCAAAAAGTAGTTTTAATTGTTTTTAAGCCATTAACATAGTTTTTATCTGGTATATAGGTCTAAAAACTTCTGCCACGCACCTTTTTGCCTGGTATAAACCACTGTTCCCAAACACTACAATGGTCTTCATTTTGTAGTGACCGGGGCTGAACAACTATTATCATCATCAATAATAATGTGTTATTTTAAACCTCAATTTATTGGCCATTCGTGTGTAAGGTACCGCAGTGCTCTAGAGTACCCAGAGTGTGCAAAACAGGACATGCATACCAAAGCACATAAGGTAAATAGAGGCAAACAAAAGGATAGGGAAGGCCCTGGCCCTTTTCTGCACGTCAATTGAAAAATGGCACAGCTGATAAAAGAGGTGCAAGTGTGACTCGGAGTGGAGATTGGGACAGCTGTAAGGTGTACATTAGTGTGGGCAGTACAGGGAAAAGAAGGGTATGAGTGAATGAAGAGATGATTTGGAGCGTTTAAAGATTTGAAGGATTTGATTGGGTGAAGTAGGGAACTCCATAAGTAGATAGCGGCACGGGAGAAGTATTGTAAAAACAGTAGTGGGATGTAAAGCCGTGTACACACTTGCCAATATTTTGAACGATTGAATGATAACGATATCGTACACACTATCGGCCAGTGTGTATGCGGTAAATGACCAAAGATGCACACTCCCACTGGTTGTTTACGATATCCCCAGTCGGCTGTACATACAGCCCAAACTGGGGATATTGTGAACGATGCCATACTGAATGCAGCATGGCCCCGCTCCCCCCCCCCCCCCTTTGCTGGACGGCATCGGCAAGTGTGTAAGCACTTGCCGATACCGGCACCCCCCACCGGGCCCGCATATGAAGATATCGGCGCATACACATCATGTAGTGTGTATGCGGCTTAACACTTAAATAGATCATTGATCACTTTGAGAGTCTCAGCGGAATGTTGGGGATGGAAGCCCGGTTGCAGATATAAATGTATCTTGTAGTGGGAATTAATCTAGTTTCTACGATAGAGCTAGAAAATCATTTTGTACAGATATCCATATAGTAGAGATGACACCTACCTACACTGTCTCCTCCCAGAGATTTCTTAGCAATCTTATTGATGTGGGATAAAACGCTCACCATACAATTATTTGGGCTGTTATAAGGGAAATTTATTACATCATTAAGGTTGGAATATGATGGCATTTGAGCAAGATTTGGGGGCTCATGTAACAGCTTGCGACTTGCAGTCACTGTGAGAAAAACATGGGAATACTTGCAGGAGATCCAGCAGCGGCTGCAAGTCGCAAGCTGTCACATAAACCCCGTGGTCAGGAAAGGTCAATAAGAAAACTTACAGATATACTTAAACTTTTTTTTAAAGTAAGTGTACTGTGATAACCCCCATATGAAGTTCAAAATCAATTTTTAGTTAAATATTTATTACATAATGTATTTTAAAGAAAAGCTGAAACCAAAACAGCTCTAAGATAGACAGATATAAATATATATATATATATATATATTTCTGTAAATAATTATTTGAATACAGTAAGGGTGATGTATCTATAAGAATTTATGCATCTGTGATTGCTAGTATAATCAGATTGCATTCCAAAATGAGTAAGAGCTCTGTAGCAATAGCGGACACGCCCTGTATTAATGAATAACCTTGTATGACATGTTTCTGCCTTCCAAAATCTATTTTAGTTCAGAAGCCAACATTAAGCAACAAAGCTCACACACACTAGGGAAGACAAGGAATAAACCTGTTACCTGGCAAAAACTAGTAAGTAGGAGGTAATTCCATTCTGTGAGCAACAATGTGTAGTGTCTGCCAGAATTCACATTGATAATGTATATGTATATACATGCATACACACACATTTTGTTTTGTTTTTCTGTCTTTTGACATTCTGATGAAGGGGCGTGTTGCCCCGAAACGTTGATGATTATGCAATAAACCACATTGTTTATTTATTTCACGTGGAATACACACACACACACACACACTAGTGTTCACGCTAGGCTGTTTTAGCAGATGCCACGCCCTGCCTAATATTTAAAGGGCAAACAAAATGCGCCCTGCCTTTTAGCAGCACCCTGCTAAAACAGCCTGGCCACTGCCGTTCTTCCGCAGCATACATAGATGCCGTGCGCATCTACTCACATTAGAGAACACCTCCGCAGGTGCTAGGCACGCCCTATTAATGACGCCACTGGCTTGTCACACCCCCAAAAGTGACTTCTACTGTGTCGCACAGCTCCCAACAATGACAACGGCAGGGCCACGCCGCTTCAGCGGCCGGCCATGCCCCCTTTTCGACGTGCGCATATGCTAGTGCCCCCGGTCATCAGTGCCCTGCCCACAACTGATCCTAGCGGGAACACTACACTACTGTGCAAAAGTTTTAAACAGGTGTGTAAAAAATGCTGCAAAATAAGAATGCTTTCAAAAATAGAAGTGTTTAGTTTAATTTTATCAATTAACAAAACACAAAGTGAATGAACAGAAGAGAAATCTAAATCAAATTAATATTTGGGGTAACCATCCTTTGCCTTCAAAACAGCATCAATTCTTCTCTAGGTATACTACAAAGTCAGGTATTTTGTAGGATTAAAGCCAGGTGTATGATTAACCAATCATACCAAACAGGTGATGAGGATTATAATTTTCATAAGTAGTTTGAAGCACATTCATTAACTAAAACAGAAACAGCTGTGTAGAAGGCTTTAAACTGGGTGAGGAACAGCCACTCTTATGCTGCAAAGGTGAGGTTGTGGAAGACAGTTTCATGTCACAAGTCATACACCATGGCAAGACTGAGCACAGCAACAAGACACAAGGTGGTTATACTGCATCAGTAAGGTCTCTCCCAGGCAAACATTTCAAAGCAGACTGGGGTTTCAAGATGTGCTGTTCAAACTGTCTTGAAGAAGCACAACGTTGAGGACCGTAGACGCAGTGGTCCTCCAAGGAAACTTTGTGCATCAGATGAAAGCGGCATCATGCTTTCTTCCCTTTGAAATTAGAAAATGTCCAGCAGCTCAGAAATGGCAGAAACCAGTGGGACCCAGGTACACCCAACTACTATTCGGAGAAGTCTGGCTAGCAGTGGTCTTCACGGAAGAATTGCGACCAAAAAGCCATACCTTTGACGTGGAAACAAGGTCAAGCGACTCAACTATGCATGAAAATATAGGAACTGCGGTGTCGAAAAATGGCAGCAGGTGCTCTGGACTGATGTGTCAAATTTTTCAATATCTGGTTGTAATAGAAGACGGCTTGTTCGCCGAAGGGCTGGAGAGCAGTACAATAATGAGTGTCTGCAGGCAACAGTGAAGCATGGTGGAGGTTCCTTGCAATATTGGGGCTGCATTTCAGCAAATGGAGTTGGGGTTTTGGTCAGGATTAATGGTGTCCTCAATCCTGAGAAATACAGGCAGGTACTTATCCATCATACAATACCAACAGGAAGGCGTCTGATTGGCTCCAAATTTATTCTGCAGCAGAAAAATTACCTCAAACATACAGCCAATGTCATTAAGCACTATCTTCAACACAAATAAGAACATGGAGTCCTGGAAGTGATGATATGGTCCCACAGAGCCCTGACCTCAATATCAAGTCTGTCTGGGATTACATGGAGACAGAAGGATTAGAGAAAGCCTACATCCACAGAAGATCTGTGGTTAGTTCTCCAAGATTTTTGGAACAACCTCCCTGCTGAGTTCCTTCAAAAACTGCGTGCAAGTGTACCTAGAAGAATTGATGCCGTTTTGAAGACAAAGGGTGGGCACACCAAATACAGATTTGATTTAGATTTTTCCTCTGTTCATTCACTTTGCATTTTGTTAATTGACAAAAATAAACTATTAACACTTCTATTTTTTTTAAAGCATTCTAACTTTGCAGCATTTTTTATACCCCCTCCTTAAAACTTTCGCACAGTAGTGCGTGTGTGTAATATATATATATACACATATATATAATATATATATATATATATATAATATATATATATATATATATATGTTCCAGTGAGACCGGCAACACACACTTAATCAGTACAGTCCAGAGTGCAGGGCATGAAAGTAGAGGCATGTAAAGAAAGGAGCCAGCACATCCAATAATATGAAAAGTAGAAAAAATTTATCCACATATGAATTAGTGCATCCAATTAACAAGCATATTCAAGAGAAGGCATAAAGATATTTGGGGGTATCGAGTTAGCAGCGCTGAAGTAGCCACTTGATGCCGGCACTTATCGTGGATTTTTTTCGGGACCTGATGTGTCCCGAAAAGTGACGTTTTTTTCAACCTTGCAATGGCAAAAAAAAAACATATGTCCATGAGCTTATCACGGATCCTGTGTGTTTTCAGCCGAAATATCCTATTTTTTTGTCTGAAAGAATAGGATATGGAGAAATTAAAAAAATCGGTAAAAAATCCCTGTTTTCCGGCCCCCAAAAAATATCTGGTATAATTGGGTAACCCCCCCTTTGTCTTCAGTCCGTATCATATTTTCCACATGAAAAGAAGTTCATATACCAAAATTGGCATCCATAAATAATTTTTTCCCCCACTCACAATTTACTAAAAGTCAATTTGCTTTCTTTCTTATTTTTGTTTAATTTATGCTAAATTATGTTCACTTGTACTTGTCCACAAAATAGTAACAGTGTGGGGGGAATACAATTAATTTTGGGCGCTCATAGCTCCAGTCTAAAGTAAAGGGGCCTATCCATTAGGCGACCTGAAAAACTGAACGACTAGCGTTTAGTACTGCAGGTCACCTAGGTGCCATCCCTGCACTGAACGTCATTCAGTGTAGGAGACCGACCTCCTATCTGCGAACATGTGGAACCTGACTATCGTCATCAGGTTGACGAGCATGTTCCATAGATGCTTCAGCGTCGGCAAGGACCCAGCACGAGCATTGCTGGCCCTTGCCGGCTATCCAATAGACGACTTTCTGAACAATCCGACCAAAATCTCCTGGTTTTGGTCGGACCATTCAAAAGTAATCTAATGGATAGGCCCCATAAGAGAGCTATTTGAGTGTATGTGCCGCGGACATTCATTACTTATTGTGGATTTCTGTTCACAGCCTCCTGAGGTGCGAGAAGAAATCCACCCAAAGAAGGGATTGTGGGCGCCTTAACCACATCGCGCCCGGTTTATGGGCACCTTGATGGGATTAACTGCTTTACATGGCTAATCCCCTGCATTTTGTAAAAGTGATGGCACTCGCGCCCAATGGCACAATCGAATAGATCACACGACTTTAAACGGCAGCCGCGATAAAACAATTGAATTCCCCCTGTTGGTTGAATAAACTTTAATATGTCAAGCCACATTAAGGACAATGTACAAGGGCTGCTGTTTGACAAACTTGGCTTTCTGCTTTTCTTTATAAGTTCTATTTGTCATCTATAGATTTTTTTTTTATCATGATGGAAATACTACTACATTACATGACAAAGTTTGACGGTTTGGTTATCGTGTATAACTCTATTCAAATAAATAATGGGTAGTAGGGGTGGGCAATAAGCGGCCCTCCAGCTGTTGTAGAACTACACATCCCAGCATGCCCTGCCACAGTTTTGCTACTTGGCCATGCTAAAACTCTTGCATTGCATGCTGAGATGTCTAGTTCAACAAGAGCCGGGGGGCGGCTTATTGCCCATCCCTAGGTTAGAGTATAAAGCAGAGGTGTGTATGATAACACTTCTTACAGTCAATGGATCCCTAGTTGCATCGCAAACAGCGCACACACGGTTAGATTTGGCTGCGCACAGCTCAGGCTTGGTTGAAGCCTGTTGGTGCAATGAATAGATGAACATACATTCATCAAATAGTGATTGTCAGACTATTTTTCACAAGGCCCAATAAAGCTGGGTTAATTGCCAGCACTGTTACATTTCAAATGTGTATGGGCACCTTTACTCAGTCACAATTGTATTACATGATTCATTCAAATTGTATTTTATTAGTTACCCATATCCATAAAAACAAAAAAACGGTCATTGCTGTGGGGGGACAGCAAGCATCTGCAGTTTCTAGACAAGTAGACATGAGAGTAAAATATATACACCCATGCATGTTTTATTACATTCCAAGAATTAATGGATTACAGGATTAAATGTGGCAGCCCATACAATCCACACATTGTGACAGACTAAGCACTTTAGAAAACAATGAAAATATGTCCCAAATATTTTTAATCAAAAACATCTTTTCAAAAACGAAACAAGTTTTGTAGAAAGTAACCTATAGTGTACACGTAACTGTCCACGTAATGCCTTTAGGCCCCCCATACATCACCAATTGATTGTGTATAAAAAGCTTTCCCTTTTTCAATCGATTGCAGAGATACCACAATCGATTGAAAAAAGGGAAAGATTTTTATACACAATCGATTGCAAATTGCTGCAATCAATTGCTGATGTATAGGGGCCTTTAGTTTGTGTTCATACATAGTTTGAACACACTGGCAAAACACCTGTGCTCCAAATGACGCCTCATTCTGCTAAAATGTTATGAAACCATGGAAAAATCACATCTTTCCTAGAAATATACAGACACAAAATGTATGTTATACAAATGTAACCTGATTGCTTTGATAGGTAAATCATTTAACTGATTTAGAAAGAAGACCACCAAAACTTTGAAAACTGAAGTGAACTGTACATTATTTTCACATTGTGTAAAAGTGTATTGCCAGTGGAATTGCTGCCATGTGATGAGTTTATAAAATTCCAGCAAGTTTGACTTCAATGCTCTGTGATGGCTGCGAGTTGCTGGTGTTTGGACCATTTCCAGGAGAAATCGCAGCCGCCACCAAAAGGTGGTTAATTTGTGGATCACATATGCTGTAGAACTACAGGTCCCAGTCTATCTAGTGCTCACTCAGATTGTGGTCTGCAAAGCTGGGTACAACCTGATGATATATCACCCGTTCCATTGAATGGGCAATATATCTATAGTGCATAGCAGGGTGTGTACAGCGGATAGGTCTGTGAAAGACTTGTTTACAGACATATACCATTTGCTGTGCTGCACAACAGATAATCTAAATTTAAATGCCCGCCCAGTTGAACTGTTAAGTCCGACACATCGGGCAACTATTGGCAAGTGTGTATACACTTAATCGTCAGATAGTATGTACCCAGCTTAAGTGGTACTGTAAAAAAAAAAAAAAGACGACATCAGTGATAAACTTATTAAGATAAAATCAGTTTTGAGTGCCAGCACACAGATATACAAGTGTATCATTTGAAATTATTCAGCACAGTCTTCTGGTGTGTTCTAGTCGCATCACATTGTGATGGAGACACATTTTCGGCAGAAAAAGACGCACAACGCTAGCAGAGTAGCACGGGACCTGGCAGCTCACTCACACCAGGCAAGTCGTGCTGTGTGGCGTATTGAGGCTAGATGTATGAGGACACATCTGTACATTAAGTATTCAAAATGAATAGCTTTTCTAGGTTGTCCCTTACATAAGAGCCAGCAATGTGCATATAGATATAATATACCAGTCATGTCCCTCTAAACAGTATAACACAGCGGCCCTGTTCTTCCACGCAAGACATCAGCATTTGCACATAAGGTAGAAATGCTGAAATAATGCTAAGACCATAACAATAATTGCAGCAGTAGCAGCATACAGCACATTTTAGGATAAGGTAATGCCCTTCACCATTTACTTATCTTAAAGCCTCAGTATTTCTATGATACATACCATTGCAAGCAACACAGACAACTCATGCAATTGCATGAATTTCATTGAGTATTCATGGACTTCCCCCATTATATCCTCCTATATAGTCACATGCCATCGCTGTAAAGCTACCCTACTCCTGGCTTGATTATTTAGAACTGGCTCCTACCATTTGTAGCACCAAGGAAAACATTCTATAACATTATTACAGGCACTCTTTCACACATAAATCCTGCTTAGGCCATCCCTGGGGCGCGACTCTCAATACATTAATAGCGCAGCAATATAAAACAGTAGGCATAAGATATATAAGCACGGGATGGAGTTCTAAATGGTTTCCAGTACAGCACTGCATAATGGGCTGTCCTGGAGAGTTAAGCTCCAAAATGGACAATTTGCAGACAGTACAGGCACAAAAGTGAGGAAAGGTTTGAAGCCTGAGTTTCTTTTAAATATTTTATTTTTTATTCAGCAAGCAGAGTGGAATCCACCCGATCCCCCAAAAATGAACGTATTCCACTAACAAAATTATGTTCTGCAATTAGTTTTCCATCTGATGTGTATACACAGTAGGTACAGATTTGTCCTCACTAGTCTTTGCTGCAGTCGTGCCAAACAGCTCCTCTCAGCGCGCTTGCTCCTGAGACACTGCTAGCACTCGGCGTCTTTTTTTGGGGGCAAAAATGTCTAAGTAGCAATACGCTCCAGGAAACACTGCTGATTTGGATTTGATATGTGACACTTGTATATCTGTGTGCAACTGAGTCAGCATGCGAAGTACGCTTATTTCCACGCTAAGTTCCGTTCACAGACTAATGGTGCGTACACACGGTACAACTTTTATGAGCGATTTGAACGATATCGTTCATATCGTTATCATTCACTTTTTTGCAGTCACCAAACTGACAACAACCAACGATGCGCATTCCCGCAAGAACGATATCTATGGTCTTTCATGCATGCAGGCTAACTTGGACAATTTTGTAAAGATTTGCCTGTAAAAAGATAGGTATCTATGATAGCTTCACTGAAATATCTATCAGTGTGTACAACCAATATCGTTTGACCTGCACTACAGAAAGTTGGAGGGAAATCTATCAACGATATCTATGGTTGATTAATTTGTTCCGTGTGTATGCAGCATAAGTCACACACAGGTATACAAGTATCACATATCAAATTCATCAGCACAGTCTCCTGGTGCGTCCAAGTCACATCGCATCTTATGGTGCATACACGTGGTCAGATTTTATGAACGATGAACGATTTTTACAACGATTTGAACGATTTAATCAACTATGAAAGATTTCTGACAGTAGTAAAATGAATGAAATCGTCAAAATCTGACTGCAGACAGTCTGTGTCAGAGATCATTATCTGACATGCGGGAACACGCATCGTTCGTTGATGCATGTCCTACATGTCAAAGATATGAACAATTTTTACAATCGTTATCATTCATATCTGACCGTGTGTATGCACCATTAGATGCATTTTCTGCAAAAAAAATGCTCGACACGGAGCAGAGTTGCACGGGACGTGCTGCATGACGTATTAAGGCTAAATGAGAAAGGATACATCTGTACGTCAGAGTCCTGCTCTTTCCTTGCAGCAATTAGGGTTTATGTAGAACTTGAGTTTGGGATCCACGTGCAGAATGCAGTGCCCAAAATGTGCAGCATGAAAAAATCACAGAACATAGCATTCATGCCCAATCTTGTATACCCTCTAAAGTACATGTATGTGGACTCATTACTGAATAACTAATCCCTATTTTAGTAAAATATTAGATTTCTTTTTTAAGTAAAAGAGAGCGGTTGTAAAGTCCATATATAATTACGTCAGCATCTTATTACACCGCAAAAGAAAAGAGATTGTTCTTCCAGGGAGAAGCATAACCATTTCATCAGCTTCCCCGATTAGCATCAACATAATACATGCTCTGAACTCGTACCATTCCAGAGAGGCTTACACAAATGCCACCTTCTAATCATGCCCTGCTCGAGAGGGCCAATCACAAACAAATGCTTCTGGAGATAAAAACAAACAAAAAACCACATTTAAACTGTCCGCATTCTATAAATCAAATACGGTATTCCAGGAAATGTGACACTGTTACACAGATATTCATGCTAGAAATCAGACCTCGCTTTAATCAGCAAACTATTTTGTATATGAAAATGACTGCCACTAAACATAAAAAACAAAAACAGAGCAAAAAGCTTAAATAATTAGCAAAAAATGCTGCTCTAACTATGTTCTCCATAAAGTTTTAAAATACAGCAGAAAACAAACAAAAAGCCTAAATCCAGTAAAATATGGCTGCATTCTGGTGACCTTATCATACACATAGGTATCATTACAAGCTG
The DNA here is from genome assembly GCA_031769625.1 of Taudactylus pleione. NCBI lineage: Eukaryota > Metazoa > Chordata > Amphibia > Anura > Myobatrachidae > Taudactylus > Taudactylus pleione. The sequence continues at coordinate 2,978,434 of JAUIMM010000202.1, read as the reverse complement.
TTTCTTCCCATAGTTACTTTGAAGAGCTTTGCTAAACAATTTAATTAGATAATTTTACCTGGGTACATTTGACAGGGTGCTATAAACATTGAAGGTAAAAGAAAAATCAAATCTGTAAAAACCATAAATTCCAAGTACTAATCATAAAAGACTCAATGGGCGGAATTCAATTGTTTAACCGGTCCGGATCTCCCGTCTAAAGTGACAAAAGATCGCGGGCTGCTATTTAATTGCGGCAAATTTTTGCTCTAATCGCGCCCAAAGTGGTCGGGTTTAGCCACGTAAAGCAGCTACCCCCGACCAAAGTGCTGGGCGCGACCGCAAAGAGTGATGTTTGGGCGCCCAAAAGGTCACTTTTCACACATTTCAGCTCTCTCCCCCCTGGGGCTGCGAGCTGAAATGGAGTGCTGACAGCTCATCGCGCCCGACAGGAGCAACAATTGAATAGCTCAGTCGGGCGTGATGGGGGCAGGAAACAATTGAATTCCGCCCAATATCTGTACAGTTATCTATCACCTCTTTTCAGAGCTGGTGCTGTTTTCCCAACACTTGTTTTCCCATGTCCACATGCATATTAATGGATCCCTTCTTGAGAGATTATATATATATATATATATATACATACACATACATATATATATATATACATACACACACACACACATACATACATAGCCATAACATTAAAACCACCTGTATAATATTGTATCCCTCATGCCACCAAAATAGCACCAGTCGAGGTCTGGACTCCACAAGCCTTCTGAAGGTGCCCTGTGGCATCTGTCGCCAAGACGTTAGCAGCAGATCCTTCATTTCCTGTAAGTTGCAAGGTGGGGCCTCCATGGGGGCGATTCAATTCAACGCGAATTGAATAGCGCCGGGAGCGAGCTCTCGGAGCTATTCAATTCAGTGCGCTGTGTGCTCAGAGAATGCCAGTCATCGCCACTTAACATGGGTGTTAAGGCACGTTAACCGGCATTCACTGACCAAAGTGCCGGGCGTGCGGCTGTTAGCACCACGCTATGCAGAAAAACAGCCGCGCACACGGCACTTCGGTCGGATTTCTCTTTGCATCCCTAGGGGGGTGCGAGAAGAAATCCTTAGCGCGCCCAAACAGCTCGGTGTATTGAATAGCTTCAGGAGTCCCTCCCCTCGCTATTCAATAGCGCGTTCAATTGAATTCCCCCCCATGACTCAGAGCTGCATTTTCAGCACATCCCACAGATGCTCAATTGGATTGAGAATTGGGTAATTTGAAGGCCAAGTCTACACAGGAATGGTTTCAGAAAAATTTGAAGGTCAAGGTGTTGAAGGGCACACTATCCTGCTTAAAGAGGTCACCGCATCAGGGATAATGTGGCTATGAAGGGGTGTACTTGGTCTGCAACTATGTTTAGGTAGGTGGTACGTGCCAAAGAAACCTCCACGTGAATGACAGGACCCAAGATTTCCCAGAGCACCACAATGCCTCTACTGGCTTGCCTCCTACCCAAAGTGTCATCTCTTCCCAGGTAAACGATGCATATGCACCCAGCCGTCCACATGATGCAAAAGAAAAATGTGATTAATTAGACCGGCCACCTTATTCCATTGTTCCTTGGTCCAGTTCTGACGCATTTGGGGTCAGCATGGGCACTGTGACCGGTCTATGGCTACCCCGCAAGCTGCGATGCACTGTGTATTCTGTCACTTTCATATCATATAGGAAATGAACCTCAAACTGTGGAGTCTGAGGTCCATTTCCTATATGAATCCAATCAGTGCATTACTTTGCACACCTGGAAAGCCTGAGACACTTTCCACTCAGACTAGCACCCTTACTACATTGGTTTAGAGCATAGTAATATGCACACCAATCATAGGCACAAGATAGGTAAGTCCTGCAAATATTTAGACTGTGTAGTCCAGCTTTGGTTCATTTTTGGGGCGTGGGTCCCCCTGGATTGCTTTGGTTGATCTGTTTCAGGGCACCGCATTATAACACATTTTTCTTTTATAACACATTTTAACCCTTCACTGTTTGTTTATTATACATGTACCTCACACTTTTTTATTTTCATTCTTTATATGCAGCAGTAGCTGCTCTTAACTATCTCTTTTACACTGCACTTTAACTGTGGCGGTGCCCTGGGGCGGCTTAGCTGGGCCAGTTTGGAGGTGTCCTGCGCTCTGGATTTGAACCCTAGTATGTTAGTGACCTACCCGACAGAGGTTACCCGGATGTGGTGAGTAGGCCCATAACGTTGGCCAAGATTATGCCAAAAACCTCTATTCATTGCAAAAATGTATTTATTTATATACAATCAGTTAATTTGGAGTTGAGCACCTGTATTTCTTCTTTTTGTGCACTTTCATATCATAGACAGCTTTAACTTTTTCAGCAACTTGTGCTATAGTAGCTCTTCTGTAGCATAGGACCAGATGGGCTAGTCTTCACTCCCTACACGCATCAATGACCCTGCCGCTGGTTCACCGGTTGTCCTTCCTTGGACCACTTTTGATGCTCCGACCCAGTCATCTAGCAATCACAATTTGGTCCTTGACAAATTCACTGAGATCCTTACGACTGCCTATTTTTCTGCTTCCAACACAACTTCAAGAACTCAGGGTTCACTTGCTGCCTAATATATCCTAACACGTTGACAGGTGCCACTAGCCGACTGTGAAAAGACTGCACTATCACGACATTGTAATCGTGCAGTCGTTTCACAGTCTGTGCTATGCCTACACTGAATGATCAGTCTTTCAGTGCAGGCACCCTCCCTCATCCCTGAACATGGCCAATCTGTCATTATCAGCAGATTGACCAGCATGTTCGGGCGATGATAGAGGTCAAAAACGAACACAAGAGCACGCATCGCTGGTCATTTTCTACATTTTCATGGCCGATTTGTGAACGATTAATGAATGAACGATATTGTTCAATTGCTCATTTTGATCGGGTAGTGGATACCTGCCTTAACAAGCTAATCAATGCTATTCACTTCTCCTGTCAGTGGTTTTAATGTTATTGCTTAGGTAGCGTTCCCGCTAGGCTGTTTTAGCGGGGCGCTGCGCCCTGCCCTCCTTCTGGAGGGCAAAAAGCGCTCTGCCCTCACCATGCAGTGCCCCGCTAAGACAGCCTGCGGGTGCAGTCTTCACCCGCGGGTGGGGAAATATGCGGCGATCCGGTCACCGCCGGTGAATAGACGGTGGGAGCATGCCCCCGGCATCGTTTCTACCAATCAGCAGCGCTTGGGGGCTGCCCGGCATGTCTGCAAGTGCCGGGCACGCCCCCAAGAGTGACGAAAAGAAGCCGTGTCTTAAAACATGCCCCCTTTTCAATGACCACGCCCCCTTTCGGGTGCACCCGCGGAGGTGCCCTCTAGCTCCAGCGCCCTGCCTGTCGCCGGAGCTAGAGTTAACACTACTTATGTACTTATGTAGTGTTCATTCTAGAGGGGCATGGGGGCAGGATGCCTGACCAGCAAAAGGTCACCCAAAAGGGGGCACGTCCTTGAGATGTGCCCCCTTTACTTCACTGTAGGGGTGTGCCTAGCATAACAGAAATGCTGGGCTGGCGCAAAGCTCTTCCTACAGTGTGAACATAGGCGGATTGTTTCAGCACAACCTCCCCCCCCCACCCCACGGGAAAACTGTGGCCTTTTGGAAGCCAGTAGAAATTATGGTTTGTCAGTCGCACAAGATATGCCTTATCAGTTCTAAGACAATAATAACCCCTTTAAATAATCGTGCAATCAAGGGGGTGCTGCCATGGACATACAGATTCAATAGCCACAAAGGAAAAGAGAGAGAGGGAATGAAATGTCCAAAATTGGTACACTTTGGAAGCCCCATACTTCTGTCTGAGGAAGTCCTGGGGGCTCCAGCAATAGCACACCCATAGAGGTATATCTTAAAAAGCCTTAACATCAGATCAGATGTCATTCACATGTAGGCTTATGTTACTACATATAAACATAAGAAATCCATCTTAAATGCAATATAACTAGACAATCTCTAATAGTACTGTAAAAGTACAAGTATTTTGCATATCTATAAAATATACTAAGTTATTCACCTCTTCTAGCAGAATATTAAAAGTATATGTCAAGCGTTTCGTTCCTAGCAAACTTATACAGGTATTGTCATTTGTATGATATCGTGACAAACAGCAGTCCACTTCCACTTAGGGCTCAACATAGGGCACGTTACAGAAAAATTGTAGCAAGAGAAAAATCACTCTAGCGAGAGCACTGTTCATTCATACAACATAAAATCACATTTCCAAACTCGTAAATGTAAAAGCAGAAGGTAACCGTTGTCCGTCTAAATCAGGCTGCTTTGCTCGCTGGCTCAGTTTAGGAGATACTTTTCCCTTTTTTTTTTTTAAATTATCAGGATATGTGATTTTATCTTATTATTTCACAGCACCACCTACAGTAGCTGCTACAGGATCCAACACAGTGATGTCACTGTAGCTCAAATGACTGCACTGTCAGCTTTGGGACATGAATCACATCCTAAAAAAATGCTACATATTTTTTCTGCATGATTCATATATGAAAACGTAAATTTAGAGATTTATTATTACTTCAGGCTTACACCAAAACTGAGTACACACTATCATACGATTTATCATCCAGTCTCAGATGGTAACGATATCACAACGTATACCAAGTAAGCCCGATCCATTATTCCCAGCTGTTGTTCATCGCATTGTCCCATCTGCTATCCTGCATGTCAGATGGGATGATGCAATGAAAGCGTGGTGTAGTTACATGCAGTGTGTAACGTTACATCGTGCTGTTGTACACCGGATCAATGTAGTGTGTCCGGCACGCGTAATGTATCATTACATTGTTCGATGCATTGCTGGGTCGCACCCTCATTCAGGAGTGTACCCAGATTTACACATACATTATTTAACGCTTTATACGTTCTGGTGACTTAACACAGGGCTCGACAAATCCCGAACACAAGGTCGCCATGGAGACAAAACTTTAGTCCTGGCGACCAGATTTTACAAGAGCCAGGCACTGTGGGAAAAAAAGCGAATAAAAAAATAAATAATAAGTACACAGCTCTCCTATTGGTGGTTACTGGATTGGACAAAATTATGTAGGTCTTTCACAAGGGGGAATGCATGCTCACCACATTTAGCCACTGTGGTGTCTCCCTTATGCTCACAGGGAGATGCATAACTACTGACATGGAAGTAGGAAAGCAAAAACACTGCCAGTGCAGAGGAGTGTGACCGTCGAAAGATAATTACCTGCACTGAAGAGGAGAGTGACCGCGGGGAGCTGCAGTTCTGCCAGCAGCACTGCTGGTTGGGGAGGAGAGTGACAGTCAGAGAGCAGCATCACTACCAGCGCGGGGGCAGAAGGTTACCGCTGGGAGCCGCAACACTGCCAGTAAGGAGAAGTGTGACTGCAGGGGAGCTGAGGAGGAGAGTGAGCATGTGGAGCTGCAACACTATCGGCATGGAGGGGAAACAGTGATTGTCGGGTAGCTGCTTCACAGCCAGGAGCAGAGGAAGATAGTGGCCACCAGGGAGCTACAGCACTGCCGATTGGAGTGGAAGAGGGTGTCCTCTGGGGAGCTGTACACAAGCTGGTGAGTATGTGGTTTCATTACAATTACCTCCCACTATAGTACTGTTATTAAATGGAGGCACTCCTGTGGTGGCACACTGAACTGGGGGCACTTGTGTGTGGGGAACTCCTGTGTGGCACACTATGAATTGGGGGCACTTGTGTTTGGCAGAAGTGAATGAAGGGCCCTACTGTGTGGCATACTATGAATTTAGGGCATACTGTGTGGCATAATATGAATTTGAGACATACTGCATTGTATATCATCAATTGGGGGCATACTGTGTTGCATACTATGAATTTGGGCCCCACTTTGTGGCACAATATGAATTTGGGCCCTACTGTATGGCATATTATGAATTTCTGGGCACTACCGCGTTATATTCTGAATTGGGGGCAGGTATAGGCATGTGGCAGAATCTGAAGAACTTATGAAGAAGCATGTGTGGGGGTCTGATGGCATGTGTGGAGGTTGAGGGGCATTGAAGGGACATATATGGTGGTCTATACAAGTTTTCATATATTTTGGTCGTAGACAATGGTCTGGCTCCTAAATTTTACAAAAATTTGTAAAGCCGTAACTTAACATAATATTATGGTTTCATGTAGGTGTGATAAGTAAACATCAATGCCTGAACTGAACTTATAATTTAGTGTGGTATGAATGCTCTTCTTCTATAGTAAATTTCAATATGACTCAATATTATGAGCTGCTGGAAACCTATTTTATTAATGGTTAACTTAATGCAGTGTTGGCTAACCTTGACACTCCAGCTGTTGTGGAACTATATATCCCAGCATGCCCTGCCACAGTTTTAGCATGCCCTAATAGCAAAACTGTAGCAGTGCATGCTGGGTTATGTGGTTCCATAACAGCTGGAGTGTCAAGGTTAGCCAACACTGACTTAATGAGCACTAGGGTGGAATTCAATTGTTTCAGTCCCCATTCGCACCCGGCAGAGCTATTCAATTGTTGCACCTCAACCGGCATTTCAACTCGAGCCGAAATGCGCGGAAGTTACCTGTTTGGGCGCTCAAACTGCACTATTCGCAATCGCACCCAGCACTTTGGTCGGGTGTAGCAGTTTTACGCAGCTAAACCCGACCTCTAGGGCGAGATCAGCAAGATAATCAGCTTTAAATGCCGTCACTTTAGACTGGAGATCGGGCGCGCTAAAACAATTGAATACCGTCCCTACAGAGCAAGAAAACAAAAAACATATTGGGGAGAGTCAATTAAACGGGAAACGAATGGCGCCGGGAGAGAGCTCCCGGAGCTATTCGATTCACCGCAATATTTATTCAGTTGGAAAGTGGTTAAGTCAGAGAATGCCGGTTCTCACAACTTAACCTGGGTGTTTAGTAGCGAGAACCGGCATTCTACAACTGAAGTGCCGGCCGCGAGGCTGTTCGTGCCGCACTAAGCCGGAAAAGTCGGATTTCTCCTCGCACCCTCAGGAGGGTGTGAAGAAAAATCATTAGTTGGACTAAACAGAGCTCTAGATTAAATAGCTCTGGAAGCTCCTTCCTGCGCTATTCAATTCTCATTGAATTGAATAGCCCCCATTGAAGCAGTAGCATTATACAGAAGTCCAGCCGTTATGGCAGCGTGGCAGGGTCTCTTATCACAATGGTACTGGATTAAGGTGATCATTGACAGACTTTATGGAAAATTTACAAAGCAGAGGCTTCTGTAAGCCGCTGTTCCCGGTGGTTTGCAGTTCTATATTTAAAACAGCACTCGCAGTTAGAGTAAGGCCCGGCGTGCTTAACACTGACTGCGGGTGCCATTTTAAATGCTCACTTGCAACCCGTCGGGAAGCAGTGGCTTACAGAAGCCGCTACTTCCTAAATTCTCCCCTTTAACTCAGCACTGTGCCCGAGACCCTTTTGATTTGGGTACCAGTGACCAAAACGCGAAATGCAACAATTATTTCATCCATATGTACACTTATTACCATTGTTTATTAGAGCACCGTCAATTTACACAGCACTGTACAGAAATTTTTTTTTATTCATGTTCGTTTCTACCCCAGAGAAGTTAGCCTAAATTCCATAACATATGAACACACACACAATTTAATTTTGGAGTGTGGGATTAAAAGCACCCAGAGGAAAATACACCCAAATACATGGATAACATATAAACTCCACACAGATAGGATCCTGATAAGATGAACTTATGACCTCAGTGCTCTGAGGCAGTAATGTTAACCTCTATGTTACTAGGCTGCCCACCATGTATCCTAACACACAATTATATGAAAAGATGGACACTCACCCAGACACTGATATATTTTGCATGTGTCACCCAAAATCCATGTAATCCCAAACCTACTACAAAAATAAGAGTTATGGTATAACATACCTTTGTTAACTCTTTTTCTTTGAGGTCCATGGGGTCCACAGCCATTACGTTGGGTATGAATCCCGGTCACCAAACAGTTAATACAAACGAGCTCTCTGCTCCCAGGATGCACCGTGTTTCCTCCTCATATACCCCACCTCCTGCCTCAGGTAGCCAGTTCGTTACCAAGCTCAAGCAGGCAGAGACAAACAAAGGGTAAGAAAGAAAAGACCTATACTTACGAGTCCAGACTCTCAAGAGAAGGAACTACGGAAAACCTCCCCCAGAACTACAGGTGCGTCTGGGTGGGTGTCCTGTGGACCCCATGGACCTCGAAGAAAGAGAGTTAACAAAGGTATGTTATACCATAACTTATTTTCTTCTTCGGGGTCCATGGGGTCCACAGCCATTACGTTGGGGATATCCCAAAGCACTAACCCTATGGGCGGGGTCGCTCCTGACTCTCGGAAGAGAGGAGAATCCTACGCCCGAAGGAGGCATCCTGAGAGGCAAAAGTGTCAAAGGCATAAAATTTGACAAAGGTATGGATGGAAGACCATGTGGCTGCTTTACATAATTGCTCAGCAGAAGCACCCCGGCGGGCCGCCCATGATGGACCTACCGCCCTAGTAGAATGTGCAGTCACTGAATCCGGCACACGCATACCAGCCTGTGTATAAGCCAATGAAATTGCCATGCGAATCCACCTGGCCAGTGTCTGTTTATTGGCTGGCCAGCCACACTTATGACAACCATAAAGCACAAAAAGTGAATCGGACTTCCTTCATTTGCTCGTGCGTTTAACATAAATTCTCAACGCACGGACCACATCCAGGGAAGCCTCACCTTGTGAGAGACTTGTGCCCTGAAATGCTGGAACTACTATTTCTTCATTAATATGAAATTTAGACACCACTTTCGGAAGGTAACCCTCCCTAGTACGTAGTACTGCTCTATCTTCATGAAATATCAAGAACGGCTCCCGGAAGGAAAGCGCAGCTAAATCAGACACTCTACGTGCAGATGCCATAACAAGGAGGAATACCGTCTTTGCTGTTAGACACTTGATGTCTATTGAATTTAAAGGCTCGAACGGAGGAGCCTGTAAAACCTTCAGAACTAGAGTCAAGTCCCACGGAACAATCGGGGAAACGAAGGGAGGCTGAAACCTCAACACCCCCTGAAAAAAGGTCTTTATATCCGGTCTCAGAGCAATTTTATGTTGGAACCAGACTGAAAGAGCCGACACCTGTACCCTTAAAGAGGCCAGGCGTAGCCCTTTTTCCAGACCGCTTTGCAGAAAATCCAGCACTCTGCATATCAGGAATGTATGTGGATCATACCCTTTCAGTTCACACCACTGAAAGAAAGTATGCCAAACCCTATAATATATACGGGCTGAGGATGGTTTCCGTGCCTTCAACATCGTCCATATAACAGACTCGGAAAACCCCTTTTCCCTCAAGACGGAGGCCTCAAGAGCCATGCCGTCAAAGATAGCCGATGAAGATACGGGTACCAGCAGGGACCCTGTAGCAACAGATCCGGTCTCAATGGCAGAGGCCATGGAGTGTCTATGGAGAGAGACCGTAGATCTGTGAACCAGTGCCGTCTCGGCCACGCCGGAGCTATTAATATGATGGTGCTGCCCTCTTGTTTGATCTTCCTGACCACTCTGGGCAGAAGAGCAAACGGGGGAACCAGATATACCAGCTTGTAACGCCACTTTACTGTCAGTGCGTCTACAAACTCGGCTCTCGGATCTCTTGTCCAGGATCCGTACCTGGGAACCTTGTTGTTCCTTCTTGATGCCATCAGATCTATTTCTGGTAGACCCCACCTGTCCACAAGGTTCCGAAAACCTGTGGATGTAGGGCCCATTCCCCTGCATTTATCTTTTGCCGACTGAGAAAATCGGCCTCCCATGAAGGTGGCCACCATCGACCCCAGGACCTGCATGGCTACTAGAACGGATATTTGCCTGTTGCGAAGCAACCTGCGTATTCGTGATTGTAGAGCAAGGATCTTCTCCTCTGGCAGATATATTCTTTGCACCATGGAGTCCAATCTCGCTCTCAAATTACACATCTGTTGTACCGGACAGGGTGACGACTTTTGCCAGTTTATGATCCAGCCGTGACTGTACAGACATGATACTGTCAGCCTCAAATGATCCTGTAACTGCTGTGGGGACTGCCCCAGCAACAGGAGATCGTCCAAGTAAGGCAAAATCCTGACGCCTTGGCGCCTGAGGCATGCCATCATCACTGCCATCACCTTGGTGAATAGCTGAGGGGCTGTGGCCAGGCCAAACGGCAGGGCCTGGAACTGAAAATTTCCCTCCCCTACCGCAAAACGAAGAAATTTTTGATGAGCCTGTGTGATTGGGATGTGAAGGTAGGCATCTTGTATGTCTAGGGACACCATATAGTCCCCCTGTTCCATTGCCAACACAATCGATCGCAATGTTTCCATCCTGAGCCCGGGGACTCTAACAAATTAGTTGAGCTCTCTCAGATTTAGAATAGGCCGGTATGACCCATTCGGTTTCAGAACCAAGAACAGATTGGAGTAAAACCCCTCTCGGAACTGGTTCTCTGGCACCGGAATCACTACTTCTGATGCTAGTAATGCAAGAATAGCCTTCTGAAGGGCCAAAGCTCTTTCTGAACCCACCTGCGGGCTTACACAAAAGAACCTTTGAGGAGGAGTCCTCCAAAACGTCAGGGCGTACCCTCGGAAAACAACTCCCCGAACCCAGGCATCCTCCATCGTGAGGTGTCAGGGCTCTGAGAACCGAAGCAGTCGGCCCCCCACCCTGGGATCCCCCAGGGGGAGGCCCGTCCCATCAGGCCACTGGTTTATCCTGGACCCTAGATCCTAGATGCTTGTTCTGCCAGGGCTTCCTGGGTCCTGACTTTCTTGGTGGAAATCTCGCTGAGGGCTGACCTTTGGCCTTGCCCTGCAGCCGAAACCCCCGAAAGGACGCCCTCCTCAATTTAGACGAGGTTGCTAATGGTAAACATGCCGTCTTTGAGGCTGCCATGGAGGATACAATTTTGTCCAGTTCTGGACCAAAGAGCACACCTCCTATGAATGAAAGGAATTCTAGGGCCTTTTTGGACCCGACATCTGCCCTCCAATCCTTCAACCAGAGGATCCTACGTGCCACCACGGACTCAGCTGAAACTTTAGAGGAAAGGATCGCGGCATCACCCAAATAAGAGGCCCCTTCTCTAATAAAAGAGATCATATCCAGTTGCTCCTTAGAGGCATCTGGTAAAGACTCAGTCAGAGTTTTGGCCCACTCCTCAACAGCTCTTGCTACCCAGGCAGTGGCCATAGCTGGGCGGGTGGCCGTTCCTGCCAGCGAAAAAATTGATTTGAGACAAGACTTCAGTCTCCTATCCGTGGTTTCCTTCAACGAAACTGCTGGGATTAGCAAAGTGGTACGTTTAACCAGCTGTGCCACATACGCATCAACTGATGGTGGATTCTCCCACTTGGCACAGTCCTCTGCTGGAAAAGGATATAGAAGCGCCATTGTTTTAGAAGAATGGCTTATCTTATCCGGACGGACCCATGCTTCCTCCATAAGTTCTGATAAATGTTCAGACTTTGGGAATTCTGTCTTAACCACTTTTTGGCGCTTGAACAGGGGGGCTTTCCTAAGCGGAAGATCCCCTTCCTCGATATTTAACACCGATTTTAGAGCCCTTATCAGAAAAGGGACATCAGCTACTGGGAAATGATCATCACCCTCCTCGGAGCTAGACTCCTGCGTAAAGTCCTGTGCCTATTCCTCCTCGGAGGAGGCACTCGAGTACTAACCCATGTAAGGCGGTACATGGCGCCTAGATTTAGGCTGCTTTGGCTTGACAGCCTGAGGCTAAAAAATACCCGAGGATGATGCCATAACCTTACCAGCACCAGGGTCCATCCAAGGCGGCCACATCATGGACATAGGATGCATCTGCTGAGGCAAACCCCAAACCGGTGGTACCGGGGCAGCCAGCCGTTCCGCCACCTGAGCAAATGATGCCCAAGGAGGCTCAGGGCCTGAAACAGTCAAACTTAATTGGTGTGGTGGCTGTCTGAAACAGTTGCCACAAAGCCCATTTTGTAGAAAGTCCTGTGGGGACAAACCTGCCTTGCAGGCTACACAGGATATCAGCAACGGGGCTCCCGCCACCTGACCCTCAGACTCCTTAGACATAACACTATGCCACTGGTTCTGAGTGTATATGTGCTGCTTTCTTCTCTCAAGCTACACACCTGTAGCAAGGGAAGGGGAAGGACAGTGACAGTATACAGGAATTACAGTTCTTTAACAGAAGAAACAGTAACCATAAACAACAATCACATGTCAAGCATAAATACTCTGCGAGTCATATGCATATAAGCTCTCACTACCATAATCAGCCTCAGCTTAGGTAGGATAGAGCCCTGTAAAAACCTAGACCAGCAGTAGGCAAAGTATACAGGGAGACTGCCCAGCGTCCCTCTTGTAGGAGCAGTGTTCAGAGAGCAACTGACATACACTCTGGCTGCCCTATATGGAGGCTGGGAGGAACAATACACAATCAACTGTGTCAGAGGACTGAACTAGCGTGCGGATTGGGGGAGGGGCCGCCGGGGAAGCGTACCTACCCTATGCTGCTTGGACCTGCCCGGTAAACTGACCTGGCCGCCGCCACAAGCCCCGGCTGGTCAGGAACATCAAATCCCGGCGGTCTAGGCTAGGAGAACAAGCCGTATGCCTCCTGACTGCAGCGCGCCTCCGGCCAGTCTCACCGCCGGAGGCCGGACCGCCACGTGGTCCCGGCGTCAGCGGCCGCCGCGACCACCTGCTTACCTGCCATCCCCTTGATCCGTTTGCGGTCCAGGGCCAGAAAGCCCCTGCCGAATCCCCTGCCGAGGCTAGCGGCGCGGCGCCGGAGGAGGTAGTTGCAGCGCGTGGCCGATGCGCCTCCAATCAGCCGCGAGGTTGCTTCCAGGACAGCTCAGACCACCCGCTGAGATAGAGAGTAAAACTCTTTTATTTTTGTACTCGTCTGCAGGACTGCTCCAGCAGTCCCACTGTCTATGTGGTGAATACACCAAACAGGAAGAACTGGCTACCTGAGGCAGGAGGTGGGGTATATGAGGAGGAAACCCGGTGCATCCTGGTAGCAGAGAGCTCATTTGTATTAACTGTTTGGTGACCGGGATTCATACCCCAACGTAATGGCTGTGGACCCCATGGACCCGAAGAAGAAAATATAATAAGATCTCACTCGCAAAACTCATGCATACATTTGTAAAGGCTAGCTGCATTTATTGGGCCCGGAGACAAAGGACACATTTGATATAGCTATATTTAGGAGGGGAACCTGTTAGAGGAATTTGGGGATAGGTTTCTGGGGTCCAATATCGTAGATTTTGAACAAGTCACTGAAACAAGTTTTTATTCCCACCTTCATTTTCATATTTTCCATTGGAAAAATTAAATATACATATACTTTCAATACAAACAAAACAGACCCCAGCTTTTTTTAAAACAAGATTGTATAAAAAATATATATATAGGACAAGATACAGAGTGGTTACTCATTGTATTGTCACCACAGACTCACAAGTGATCATATCATGCAAACTCAAGCTTCAATGCCTCTCACCTATGAGAACCTCAAGGAATTCATGACCTCACTGCTGTCTTTCTAAACACAAAGTGATGAAAAAACTGATACAAGGAGATTACAGAAACACAGGGAAGTTCCCAGTTGAATTTGTCTATCACATGTGCCCTTATCTGGCCTGCATTATCTCACTGGTTCCTGTTTATTGCATTGCACTGCTTTCTCTAGAATTGTGTCTGTTTACTGGCGTTCTGTAAAGCAGACCCTCACCATGTTTACCTGTAAACACCTCAGTCCATTAACACCTTTTCCACCAACCTACAGTAGTCTTGTGAAGAAAATGTGCACATATAGGGCTATTGTTTTTAACATATGAAAACAGGTATAATATGGGACTATCCAATACTTATGCTTGTGGGAATATTATGAATAAGAAGCAATAAGAATGGCTAGATCGGAGACTCGCTTTGTAGCATGAGAAATATTAAATGTCTTCACTGGGTTACCTGTGCCAAGGAGATATGACATCCTGGCCAGTTTATACTTTACATGGAGCAAGATGTATACATGTATACTCTAACTCATCTCACAACTTTAACGAACAAGGGGATCCAGTGCACAGGTGTTTAGCAAAACTGGCTAGTGCTCAATGAAAATTGATTGTAGGTCACAAACATGGAAGGAATGAGGTAGATCATATATCTGATGTTCATTTGCATGGGCTGCTAAAAGGTTGTGACAGGCCTTGAACACTTGAAATGTTTTCGGTATGAGTCCGAATTCCAACACATGATTATAAGTAAATATTTTAAGGCTTATCATGATTATAAGTAGCATACATAGTACACAAACACATATACAACTATTTACTGCTCAATACATAAAACTTTGTACTGCTGGAATAAAAAATAAACTATATTAAACTGGATGGTAGTCTCACGATTCACAAGTCGTTACTGCAACAACTGAATCACAGCTATCAAATCCTATGTAATTACTACCTTGAAGAAGTACTACAGACAAGTTCTTTCCCTCCCACAACATATAATGCTGATAAAAATAACCATCACTAGTTTCAGATAAGAGCAATGTTATATACAGATCACCAATAAATTCCATTTCTAACAGATTTTATCTGCAAGTATTAATGTGCCACCAAAACATTGAACTAAAAGCCAGTACACACTAGAAGACCTTGGACCTCATTCAGACCCGGTCGCAAGCGCTGAGCGCTCGCAACCGGTTCAATGTTTAGGCCCTGCGCACACGCTCCGGAGCTCACTACAAAAGGGCCGGCTGTTGATCGACAGCTCGGCCTGTTTGTAGGCGTGACATGGGGGGGGGGGGGGGATGGGTGGTTTCACAAACGGAGGCGTTGTCGGTGGGGAGCTCCCAGGGGCTTGCGGTTGCCGAGACCCAACCTTAGGGTCTCGTCGCAAGCCCCGATGGTCTTGACCATCGCGACCATCACCCTGGTCGGTCGCTAAGCTGTGGGTTGTAACCTACAGCTTAGCTAGCGACCAGGAGGCCGCACTTAAAAATTCAAGTGGCCGCCCTCATTCAGAACGAGCGCTCGCTTCTTGTGAGCGCCTCTAAATGAGGGCCCTTACGTGTACCGACCTAGTTAGCAACGGACCCGATAGGGGTGCAGTCAGTGCATACACAGGGGGAGCAGCGGGGGCCATGCTACATTTGGCAGCATGGCAACGCTAGCAACATCCTGAGATTTTACTGCATGTACAAAAGATCTGAGGTTGCGACGGATGACCGGCGGGAGCGTGTATCGGGATTGTGATAGTAAGTACAACACTACGTGTTTTGAATGATTTGTCGTTCCGATGCATTGGAATCGGCCAAATCGTTCAAAGTTTTGTGTAGTGTGTACCCAGCTTTAACAAAACATTCATCTATTTGCTCAGCACTCTATGCGGACTGTAAAAGAATATCTATTATTTAGTATAACAGTTTTGGCAGACAGTTGCCACCGTAAATTGCAAATGCGGCAACTAGATCACTAAAGGTTTACTTCACTTTAATAGGTTTTTTTAGGGGTTATATATAAAAATAGACCTTGGTCCCATTCTACCTTTAATTGTTTTCTATAAAGCCTCAAGTGTATATAGCACTTTACTGCAATTAATTTTATGCCATATGGTGCCCAGCTCCTTATGGTGCTTCATCTAACGGACATCATCAGGTCTGAACATAGCAGCACACAAATCTATTAAAGCAATTTACTCAAACCCAGTGATTTCAGATTTGTGATGATCTTGTAAATTTTGCATATAAGGGGGCCAACTCAGCTGCTTTTTCTGGCTATTTCCTTCAAGCTGGGTACACACTGGAGCGATGTTGGGCCTAATTTCAATTTCGTAATGACAAATTCGCCTACATCGCTCAGTATGTACGGCTGGTAGCGCACTTCCGTGGTCACTAGCACCCTATGGTATGCTAATGAAGGACGGTACAGTGATCATTCCGTTCTTTATTAACTCGTTCTAGTGTGTACAGGCAATGCTCATGGGCGTCGCTCCAGTGTGTACCCACCATTAGATTGTAAGTTCTCATGAGCATGGCACTCTTCCCTCATGTGCTATTTCTTCCCTCACTTATACCATCACCCCCCTCCTACTGCCAACAGCACCACCAAACCATTGGACTGGCTTCTAAAAAATGACGTGCAACTGGTTTGTCACAAGACCCCTATTCCAGGACTGCTTTAATTGTTGACCTATGGAGAACCATATGTTCTTAAAATTGGTGCTCCCTGAGGCTCATACGAGTCTCTGGGTCTGTATTAGTTTCTCTAATCTCCGACTTGTGTTTGATATTACCTTTATTTGTTGGATGTCATATAATACTATAATACTAGGTTTGTTCCGCTGTGTTTATTTATTGTATCCTTATGGGACATGACAATGTTCTATGCCCCTGTTATGACATAAAAGTTTACTCTGATTCATATTTGCTAATATATTATGGGCGGTATTCAATTGTCTCTATACCCTTCGCGCCAGACGGAGCTATTCAATTGATGCTCCTGTAGGGTGCGATCAGTTGCTGGCGCACCATTTCAGCTCGCACCCCCGAGTTTGCGAGCAGAAATGGGCGAAAATTTGGGAACCGAAACTGCACTTTTCGCGATTGAGCCCAGCATTTGGTTGGTGGTAGCTGTTTTACGCTGCTAAACACGACCTTTATGGGCGCGATCAGCATGATAATCGGCATAAAATGATTAGCGCCCCGCGATCTCCCGTCACTTTACACGGGAGATCGGGCGAGGTAAAACAATTGAATACCGCCCTATGTATGACCACGTTATACAGTATATAATGATATCAGTCGATAGGACGTTGATGTTTTTTAAGTGTTCCTGACAAAAATACATTAAAGCACTGAACTAGCGACATTGTGTGAATATTTCACTCATGTGAGCCAGCTGAAATCAGTAAAAATAACAAGTATTGATGAAATCTTAGGGGGGATTCAATTCAGCGCGAGTTTGTTAAAGCCCCGAGATAAGTGTGCCCTGAGCTATTAAATTATTCACGCTGTATTCCCATGACTAGCGGATTTCTGCTCGCACCCTCCTAAGGAGCAAGCAGAAATCTGCGCTAACTAGTGTCTTGGGGTAACAGCATCACGCCCAGCACTTTGAGTCAGAAAATGCTGTATACCGCAATTAAAATCTGAGTATTAGTTGCGGTAAACTGGATTATCCCAATTTAAGTGTCGGATGTAATACGGGTATCAGAATAGCTCCGGCCACTCAACCAGGAGCTTAAACTCCCGCCAAATTTAACTGCCCCCCATATGTGCTATGTGTAGCCTCAACTTTTCTGACCTGTTCATCACACAATCAGATAGGGTTTTGGAACCTGATCGAATTTATAATGAAATAATTAAAGTCAAAGTTAGTCCATCTTCAACATGCTCAATCAGCAATAACACAGACACAAACTATATTTCATCATAAAACATTATAAAAATGTTTAAATATGATACATACTTACTGTTATATATAAATACAGAAAAAGTAAACATTCAACATCACCTTTGCACCTTCCATCTAAAAAACAGATACTTAAGTAATAATTTCCCTCTGTTCAAATGACCTGGTGTTGGGCTACACTAGAGAGACAACTATAGTCTCACAAGGAAACTGATAAAAAAGCCATGTGAGTGAGCGAGTTCAACCAAGGTTACACTTCTGCCCTTTACAGATTCAGACTTTGGTTATTATGTAGAGCACTATTAATAAATCTACTACATTATACATACTGTAGTACGAGTTGGTCTACCAAAATTGTGGGATTTTACAATTTGTTTAAATCTTCTAAGCACAATAAGAGTACTTGCAGACCGCATCTATATTCATAACAAGGTTTAATTTTAGGTCAGAACAAACAGGATCACTTCCATCAGCAATATCTGAACTACCCCAGGAAGTAACACACAGCATACTTTTCCAAGAATGGCTGCCGTGGATCAGCTACCGACATGTGACAACCAATTACACTGACCTACACTCTGATTAACCAACAGGGAACAATTTATGGTGACAAAGTAATGCCAATGAGACTGTCCAAGAAATGCACCATACTCAGAGACATAACCTGCTGCAGCTCTAAATACAGTCACATGTCTACTGACTCTTTCACTCTGCTAGCCAGAAATGGTTGTACTGTAAATTCCTGTGTGATAGTTTGAGTAAAGCGCTGTGGAACCCTTGTGAGGGTCTGCTAGAGCCTTACTTTTTGCAGATTTCTCCACGCGGAAGGAGAATCTTAATGTGAAACACCTAATTCCTATTCTATCAGTTATGATTATAGTAGCGAAACAAGTTATCGGACGGCTCCCACACTAGGTAATGGAAAATTGCTCTACTGGAAGTAATCTATATGGCTACTTTCCACATTGAAAAAGGGATAATTGCCTTTCATAAATAATTGGGTGTATATGTTGATATGTCTTTCATTTCCTATACAAGAATGGATTTGGAAGGTTTTTGAGAATACAACGTGGTTCCTTTTACGACAACTCACTTAATGAGTCAAGGAGGGACCAGTTGGAACCCTTGGTTACTGCCATACCTACCCTCATTAATTTATGTAGTTTGCACTCACGGTCCCAATTCCCCTCTCCTTCTCCCTTCTTTAGTTTCCTTTTCTACTAAATCTAATTTTATATATGGTTATGCTAGGTTTTCTTCTCTCTTATAGTTGGGTTCTTTTTTTCACATTAGAATCCCATTTTTGTTATTCCGTTAACGGATTTTCAAGTGGGATGGTGCTGGATATTCCCCATGCACCTCCCAAAGTTCTATATAATTTCAAAACCACAGCAATTTTCTTTTGATTGTTAGATTTTATTCCGGAATTGTAACACAGCTTTGACGATTGTTGTATACATTTGTTTTACACAATTCTGTGATTGTACTTTTTGCAGTTTAATAAAACAGACTTTATTATATTAAAAAAAAAAAAGTTCTAGTTTGGGCGCCCAAACTATGGACTTTGCACACACTTTGCTGTGATGAATTTAAGTTTTGAGCTGCTTTAACACCAGATACCCTGAAATAACTTACTATTGTGTAAATTGTTTTGCTACACTTGATGGATTTCACTAATTTATGATCAATTATATTTACGAAGTCACAGAGAAAATTATCTTCTTTGGAACGGATAGGATTCTGAAAAAAAAAAAAACACATACCTTTTTTTTTTTTTTTAAATACATATTATACTAACAAAGTTGCCAGAAAGAAGATAACCCCCTTTTAACATTTGCAGGTATGGCAAGTATGTGGTACAATTTGCTTAAGTTAGTAGTAACACAACGTATGTGCACATATTTTATCTTTCTCACATTTTGAAAGAAATCCACTTCAACTTATTGGGCACCTACGGTAGAGTGACATCTTACAAATGCCGGCGGGCACGATAAGCTACTCTGGAACGGCTCATTGAGCCAATGGCAGGGAGTTGAATTACACCTTTTATTATAAGATCATTGGTCAACATATCGCAGGAATGAGGAGCTGACCATAACTTCTGGGTTTCTGTGAAGGAAGGGGAAGGCACTTGTAGTAAGCAACTGAAGAAAACATTCTGATGTACAGTATAGGTACCATAATAATGTATGGAGTCAGTGGATGGACTGGAAATGGGGAAAACAAGTCCTCGATGATTAAAGTAAACAATGTGTGCAAAAAACACCCCACAATCGTGCATGACACAATAAAAAGAGGAGGTACGTGTGTAAAAGTAACACCAGGGGGAACTCTAGTGGACTAATCTTACTCACACTATATATCCTTGTCACAATACGTATCAAGCAAGCAGAACCAACTTCTGTATGCTGGAATAAAACATAAAATACATCTACATAAAACCAAAATAACAGAAAAGTGTAAAAAACAAACAAACAAACAACCACATGCTTAACTTTGTAATGGACAGTTGTAGGAATAAGGAACATCAAAAGTGAAGCTCCTGTGATGGCAATCCCGGGAACAACTACACTACGCACTACGGATAGGTCCTTATGTCCAGAACTGTCAGTCACTGCAGTACACTGTTAACATCGCACCACTGGGTTTTGACCTTATGGTCTTTCTCAAGGTCAGAGGTTCTCAAATTCCTCAATTACAGTCCAGGTTTCAAGGTTTGCTTGAGCACAGGTGACTTAATTAGCATGTCAATCAATTTGATTTCATCATCTGGGCACAAGCAGGGATATCCTTAAAACCTGGACTGTGATGGCAGAATTTAAAATGTTTTCATTTTGCATCCTGAGACCATTCATGTGTGGGGTTGCTTCTCAGCCAAGGGAGTGGGCTCACTCACAATTTTGCCTAAGAACACAGCCATGAATAAAGAATGGTACCAAAACATTCTCTAAGAGCAACTTCTCCCAACCATCCAAGAACAGTTTGGTGACTAACAATGCCTTTCCAGCATGATAGTTATCACTTTTGCCTTATGGCAAGGTGGTCCAAGTGGCTCGGGGAACAAAACATCGAAATTTTGGGTCCATGGCCAGGAAACTCCCCAGATCTTAATCTCATTGAGAACTTGTGGTCAAGAGGTGGGTGGACAAGCAAATAACGCACAAATTCTGACAAACTGCAAGCATTGATTAGGCAAGAATGGGCGGTCAGTCAGTCAATATGTGGCCTAGAAGTTGATTGACAGCATGCCAGGGCAAATTGCAGAGGTCTTGAAAAAGAAGGGTCAACACTGCAAATGTTGCAAATGTTAACTCTCTGCATAAACTTAATGTTCTTGTCAATAAAAGCCATTGACACATACGAAATGCTTGTAACTTTACTTCATAGTAACATCTGACAAAAAGGTCTAAAAACACTGAAGCGGCAAACTTTGTGAAAACCAATACTTGTGTCATTCTCAAAAAACTTTTGGTCACTGCTGTAAATCGAACATTAAATTTTACCCAAGCAAATCAAGAACACTCTGAAAATAAATCCATCATCACTTTATTACATTTGGTCACATATTACAAATTGCCTTATACTCATAAATAAAAGGTTAACTTCTCTGTCTCGTTTATTATTGCTATTTTTATGTATATGTATTAAGAGACTCTTTGCATGAATGATGGGGTTCCCTCCCCTGAAACTCCTGCATTATAGATATGGTGGGGTTACCCATCTTGGACCTCATACAAGATTCTCTCTTCTAGGTATGGTGGGATTCCCTAGTTGGACCTCATACAAGGTTCCCCTTTTCAGGCATGGTGGGGTTCCCTCCACCTAAACTACTACAAAGTTCCCATTACAGGTTTGGTGGTGTTCGGTCTGCTGGACCTCCTTTCTCTGCACCAGGCAGATCCCCACTGAAAGTTACCCTACACAACGGATCACTTAAGTGTGTGACAAGTAGCAGCGCTTGGTAATAATTATACATTTTAAACAGCGAACATCCATTTTCCTATATGCTTTAAAAGGGCTAATTGAGTTCTACTTGGAAAAAAAAACAAAAAAACAACTACAAATAATATATGCCCCATCGTCAAACATAAAGAACTGTTACCGCTGTACTGTGCGTCAAGTGTAGCAGAACACACTTGGTATATCCATTTCACAACACAAACCATGGTCCTCCACTGTGTATAGTCAAACAGTATGTCCCCCCATAAACAGGACTTAAGCAGATATAAGACAAAGGAGAAAGAAAATCATTGTACTGAACATGCAGGTAGTGTCACCAATGGTGCTTGCGGCGTCTGATTGTAGGGCGGATACACAGCCACCTAGACTAACATTTGTTTTTGCTTTAGAGGATATTACTAGCATTTATTATGGAAATATTGTCAACAACTTGCACATCAACACATGGAATTATGAGAAATCCAACCAAAACAAAGTGTAAATTGAGGGAGACTGAAACAAACAGGTTACACTAATTACGGTATATTTGTCAATGTGCCAAAGGCAAAAAACACAAAATCAAGTATCCTAAGGAGTGATGTCACATACTAATTATATAGTGAGTGTAACTAGAGTGGTGCTTGAAAGTTAGTGAACCCTTCAGAATGTTCAATATTTCTGCTGAAATTTGGCCTAAAACTCAGATTTTCACACAAATCCTAAAAGTAGATAAAGAGAACCAGTCGGCTTCCCGACTGTATTATCCCAGCGAGGGTTATCCCAGCGAGGGTTAAATGACAGGTGTCTAAATCTAGACGCCTGTAATTTTTCCGACGCCGGTAGACCGGCATTCCGATCGAAGGGATGACGGTCGCCGCCAGCAGACAGCCGCGGGGGGGGGGTTAGGTTAGGGGGAGGGAGGGTTAGGCACCCACGGAGGGAGGCTAGGGTTAGGCACCCCCCCCGGGGCACTTAGGTTTAGGCAGCGGGGAAGGGGGTGGTTAGGCACTTAGAGGAGGGAATAGGGTTAGTCACAGGGGGGGAGGTTAGGGTTAGGCACCCCTAAGGAGGGTTAGGTGGTTTAGATTAGTAGATACTTACCTTAGGACGATCGGAATTTCCAGCGCTGTCGGGCTTCCGCTGCCGGACTCTGCTGTTTTGTCGGGCTGTCACTGGTATGACCCCCTTGTGCAGCAACAACTGCTTCTAAAGGTTTCCAGTAATTGTTGATTAGTCCTGAACATCAGGTGGTTTCAGCAGAAATATAGACATTTCTGAAGGGTTCACAAACTTTCAAGCACCACTGTATATGCAATCTTTGTATTTTTAAATAGTATACCCTGTATAGTTTTATAGGGTATATATATACTGGTTTTTGGAGAGTCTGAGTTCAGATATGGTCAATTCATTCTAACAAATAATATTGATTTGGATTTACTTATTTTTTCCCATAGTATTGGTTCCTTAAATGCTAGGAAGGCAGTAAAGATCATCATATGCGACAGGATACAACTTACAAGGGTGAAAGAAAAGTAAAATGCTTTTAACACAAAGGCCCATATTCAATTAGGAGCGGCTTTCTCAACACTTTTGGGTGCGAGAAAGCATCGCACTCGTCCCCACATATCCCGGTATTCAATTCCAAATCGGGCGAAAACAGGACCCGGCGAAATTTAAATGAGCGAAAAATTTTTTCATTTTTGGGGAAATCAGCCTGACACCCTGAAAAAGATGCACTGACATGGGAGATCACAATGGATACCCCAGATTAGCCCTTTTGAAGGTATATGGAGTATTTAAATGGTCTCAATAGGTGCTGTTTAGCATCTTTGAAAAAGTGATGAAGAATAGCATTTATCAAGTTTAAAATAAATAAATGAGTAGTCCCAGAAAATTCGGGGTACTTGAAAATGGGTGCAAGCATATTTTAAAGTGGCTAATGTGAACTTTTAGAAAACTTGAAAAATCCACCTCCGCAACCACCTACAATCAAAAACACCTGCCGCATACTTGGGGACACCCCCTGAGTCTTTTTCGCTAGTTTAGAAGTTTGTCCCCCGTTATTTTTTTTACCGCCCTCAAAATGAAAGTACTTTATTGCGTGGCCAATGAAAAGGGGGCGTGTCACTATGATGCGTCCCCTTTTCGTCACTCTTGGGGGCGTTCCCGCACTTACGGACATGACGGGCAGCCCCCAAGCGCCGTGGTCACTGTCGCATGCGCCCGACATCTATTCACCGGCAGTGACCGCTGTTCTGCCTTGTTCCCCACCCGCGGGACACTGTGGCCCACTGGTGGACTACGGAACCCACAGGCTGTTTAAGCGAGGCGCCGCATTGGAGGGCAGGGTGCTTTCTACCCTTCAGAAATAAGGCAGGGCGCGGTGCCCCGCTGAAACAGCCTAGTGGGAACACATATGAATATATTTCAAATATATCCTTAACCTGGGTTCACATTTACCAGACAAACAGCCATCGCGGCAACATAACGGCCAGTTTGGTAAGCTAAACACACCAATTGGCTGCTCGATATGTCGGGCCAGACATCACAACTGCCCGCCCAGTTGTGATGTCCATGTTGGTATTCCTTGCTGTGCATGTGGTGGGCCACCCATACACACAGCCAGGCGTACCAATATATTGGCAAAATATATTGGCATTGGCTGTGCTGCAGGCCGATCTGATAGGTTTGTGAACGACGTTGTCCACAGACCTATAGGATATACACACCCGCTAATCCGCTACCGATATAACGTTCGACTTTCAAATGAACGATACA
Source organism: Taudactylus pleione (assembly GCA_031769625.1). Taxonomy (NCBI): domain Eukaryota; kingdom Metazoa; phylum Chordata; class Amphibia; order Anura; family Myobatrachidae; genus Taudactylus; species Taudactylus pleione. The sequence goes on along the minus strand of JAUIMM010000202.1, from coordinate 2,954,224 downwards.
TCTACAAGTGTGTATACAGCATTATAGTTTGAGAGTAGTGATGTGCAAATAAAACAGTCAACTACTGACCAAATTTCTAGATTTACCTAATAGAATGATCTGTACTATATGATACTGCAGTATGCATAGCCCAATCACTGCATCAAGTTCATGATTGAGCTCTGCAGACAGTAATATCAGCTGAATAATTGGTCTTTACAAATGGACTGATATACTTTTCCAGACTCAAATTTCAGTTTTTCTATTTTTCAGAAATCCTGATTTTTTTTTTCTTCTCTTTCCTGAAAGAACAGACTTTTGAAAGTGACAAATCAATGACACTAATGTAGATTTATAAAAAAAAAATTAAAAAAAATTATAATATATATATATATATATACATACATACATACACACACACACGTTTTAGTCAGACCAAGAATTCCTACTAAAATGCCGGCCACGAGGCTGTTTTCCAGCTTAACGCGCCACTACCTGCCTCGTGGCCGACACTTTAATCGGACACTGACAGTTCTCGCGCCTAAACACCCAAGTGACTAGTACCCACATTCTCTGACCTAATTTAATTATTAAAATTCAACAGCCAAAACAAATTTTAGGCAACGTAATTGCGGGATAGATACATTTCTAAAGTGTTCACAAACGTTCTGTCACTTGCCATTTATGACATGGAACCGCGACTGCTGGCTGAATTAAGGCAACTCCTTATGCTACTAAAGGAGGACCGTAATTCAACTACCAATTCATAAGTACATTTTCTACACAAACAAAATATGTAGGATTTTAACTTTTTAAGGTGTAATTATTTTTGCAACTTGATATACAGGTTGAGTCTCAGATATCCTAAATGCTTGGGACCAGGGGTATTTTGGATAACGGAATATTCCGTATTTTGGAATATTTGCATATCATAATTAAATATCTTGGGAATGGGACCCCAATATACACACAGAATGCATTTATGTCTTATATACACCTTATACACACAGCCTGCAGGTATTTTTATACAATATTTTCAATAATTTTGTGGATCAAACAAAGTTTGTGTACATACATAAAATTCAGTTATGTTTCATATGTTATGAGCAGGGCCCTCTACCCTCTTGTACTTCTCCCTACTTTAGTTTCATCTACTTCTCACTCACCACTAGGGCACCCAACACTTGGTTGCTTATGCTCTGTTGCTTATCTGGGTGTTATGGTCACTAATGTAGCAATATATATTATCCATGTCCTGGTCCTGTATTGTATTGTTCTGTAAGTCGCTTGTCTACAGCTTGTTTATGTGCTTTGGCCCCATATAAATAAATGATAATAATAATATACACCTTATACACACAGCCTGAAGGTAATTTGATACAACATTTTTAATAATTTGTGCCTTAGACAATGTTTGTAAAAATTGAACCATAAAAAAAATCAAAGGTTTCATTATCTCAGTCATGCTAAAAAAAATTCTGTATTTCAGAATATTTGGATATGGGGGACTCAACCTGTATGAACCTTGGAGTAGACATACTTTAGTATCTAAACGTTTATTGAAATTTACATCATTCAGTAACAATAGACTTTGGACCATGGCGCTTTGGCACTAAATAGACCTCTTACCTACAGCTAGTCATGGCAAACGTCATCACATTGTGTATGTTCTACTATACTTGGGAACGGTGCTGGTCTGCAAACATGACATTCACAAGTTCTTTACACCTTCTTATTCCAAATAATTTCCACTAGCAGCATATACAAAAGCCTCTAACAGGTCACAAGTCCCTAAAATGTTTTAACTCTATAACAAGTAACAACCTTTCTCAGTTTAGTCAAAAAGGCAGATTCAATGCAATGCGCCACCGGGCATTGCAACAATTCCTGGTAGTACACGTATCAGACATTACCGATAGTGCTGTCATCGCAAGTTTTTCCTAATACTTGTGATGACATCGGGCTCAATGTGCTGTTGCAGAACGGCACATCGCATAGCCCTGAATTCCCCAAAAGAACAGTTTCGATGAAATGTGCTTTTATGAGCAACACAGAACCAGTTGGTGCACATCATCCACGTAACATGGCGTAAAGAAACGTTTGCAACTGTTAAGACAATGATTAGATTTGTTACCCATTGGTGTGAATAATGCTGGCATGTCAAAGGTGATAAGGTTGGGGGTAGGGGTGGAGTCAATGGAGGACATTCCATTGACATCTTTGCAAATGAGATCCACTGATTGTGAGTGAATAGACCAGGCAACATCCAAAACACACCACCATCCCACCACCACTCCTGACTGCAGACAAGATGAAATGGGTATGGAGACATCGGAACCAATAGTCATACACATGCTTTTACTGGTGTTAAGTGCTGATAAATGCATGTTTTGTAACATCAGCAAGTAACACTTAAGGAAAGGAAAGCAGGTTGTAGCAATGATGCATATGCTGCACGCCTCATGTTTAAACCACTGTCAAAGCTAGGAATCGGAACAACAGTCAGGCTTTTCTAGTTTCATCAGAAGCCAACATTTGTTATTTTTTTCAGAATACCCCAAAAATCAAATCATTTTCTACACCTGCAATAAAACATCAATAGCAGGTGTTAACAAGAATCTTTAAAGAGGTTTCCCAACTTCACATGACTGTTAGGATTATACATACCCTCCTGCAACTTTAAATGTGTTTTCTGGGCATTTCAGTCATATTTACAGCATCAGGCAGAGTTGTTTATGGTCATGCTCTGCTATGCTTTCTGCGCTGCATACATGAAGGAAGCCACAAAGATAAGCCATTGTAGAATGGCATATACAAGTCAATAAATGAAAGACTTCCATTCATAGAGCTTTAAACAAGGCTCAATATTTCCACCACACTGTAACCGTAACGTAACCAGTGTCCAGCTACAAGACTTATTAAAGGCAAAGCATTATTAAAAATGCACGACCATATCAGAACATGAAGTAGAAACTGGTGTCTGTGCACCCCTGAGCACACTGCTCTATCATCCAGTTCCTGGCACCAAATCATAGCATGTTTATAGTGAACATATGTGCAGCTTCCTCATTCGGGGAGGAAATCCTGCGATGTCACTGCAGTGACATCATAGGACTTCCCCAAAAAAGGGGTCAGTCCTAGGAAACAAAGATAAGGCCTGTATTAGTTTTCCCCTACATGCTAGCACAATTATGGCCATTAAAACTGGATCTATTAGAAACAGATATATTAGATCCAGTTGACACAATCATTTAATGCTGTCAAAAAGGGATGACCAACAAACCAACCGGAGTCCACATTACAAAAATTTTAAATAGTTTAAAACAAAATACTACAAAAGAATAACTCATTTACACAGCCATATGTATCCTTCACAATGAAAATACACTTCTCATAGTAGATATCACACTAGCTGTTTTATGGAAAGGCAAGCTAATCATATTAATGCCAATAAGCTGATAAAATAAATCCCTGACTGGAAGGATATTTAAATGCAATAGTCACTAGCAACTAATCAGCAATTAGTTTTGATCAATATAGTACAAGGTAGACAATAGAAACAAATGCATGATGGGCTGGGACACACTTGTATTTTGTCAGTAAATAATCTTTTTTGGCCTGTAAGTGATAACAAACGTGATCCACCCTCTGACACTGCAATTCTTCATTGGATAGCTTGCTAAAGTAGATACATATAGTCACAAGAACTAGTTTCAGAAAGATGCAGAAGTGAGTATTCTTATTCCTCACACATACACATTTAGGTAAAAGTTTAAAAAGATCTGTTTTTAAGTAATTCAGTGGCATTCTGGGACCACACTTGCTGAGTGGTGCATCTCTTGGTTTGGAAATTTACTGAAGTGTCTTTCTCCCTTCTTAGCATACAGTTAAGGTGTCCATACACGGTGCGATTTGTATATAAGCCAATCTTGTATACGATTTCCCTTGAACTCTCTCCGGCACCTGAAGTGAACGATGTGCAGCAAAAGCTGCACGATGTTCACCCAATCTATCGTGCATGATCTAATGATTTGCACAATCATTATATAGAGAGCTATATGACACAGATGCAGGCTCGTATATGGGAGATCCGTGCCAAAAGCATCTGTGTCATTGACACAGAAGCACGGACGGGATCAGTGAGACCCGTCTGTGCTGCTGTAGTTTATATATATATATATATATATATATATATAAAATGGCGTTGCCCCCCTTTAGTGACCCAGTACTGGTTGTGCTTAAATACAGGGGACAAACGTTGTAGGGGTTCCCTGTATTTCAGCACAACCAGCACCGGGCTGGTCAGAACCAGCCCTGGTTACAAAAATATGGGGGACAAACTAAGTAGGGGGTCCCCCGTATTTTGCGCAACCAGCAATGGGCTTTGATTCGGTCATGGAACTACAGCGGGGAAAAAAATTAGTAGGGTCCCCCTGTATCATCCAGTACTAGCACCGGACTTTTTCTAGCGGGGGGGCAAATTTCACAGCCAGGGGCGCCCCTTTCACCGGGCCCCCCAGCCGAAGCATTAAGCCTGACCGCTAGTCAGCCCAGGCCGGGGATCACCCCAATAAAGGGGCCCCCCCTCTCCAGGGCACCCCAAGCCTAGGCTGATAGCCCGGGGCTTACCCCGGCACCCCTGGGCGGTTGGTGCCGGCTTGATTATGTAGTGTAGTGCATTTGAAAGTGTTGAAAATATTCTCTTTTGCTGGTTTTGAGAACCACAAGTATCAGCATGCAGGGCATTACAGGCCCGCTGGTACCTGTAGTTCCATAGCAAAAGCAATGTTAAAACACAGGACACACACACCATACAAAAGTAAAAGTTTATTAAAACATACATGCACTCACATGTACACATACTCACCCTGTAGCCATCGGTCATCTTGTCCATGTAGATAATCCATAGGGTACCTTTAAAAAAAAATATCCATACTCCTCTTCTCCTATGCAAAGTTTGGGCCCTTTTCGTTCCATAGTAGGCATTCCCGGACTTGGCAAATAAAAACACGAATTAAGCAGACCTACGGACTTTAGTACCGTCCTATAAGGATGGTACTTCCCAAATGAGAGCTCAGCGGCGGGATTTCACTATGGAAACACCCGCCGCTGTGCGCTCACTGGCTGAGATAGGCGAGCCTTCCACCTCTCAACCAATGAGCGGTTCTCACCATTGAAGTCAATGGTGAGAACCGCGAAAGTAACTTTGAGTTACCTTTGCTGGTTGCGTAAAATATGGGGGACCCCTATGTCGTTTGTCCCCAATATTTTGGCAACCAGGGCTGGTTCTGACTAGCCCGGTGCTTAGATACAGGGGATCCCTACATCATTTGGCCCCTGTATTGTGCACAACCAGCACTGGGGTCACTAAAAGCCCAGGGCTGGTTGCCCTTTTGGGGGGGAGAGGAGGGAGGGGAGGGCGGAGGGGGAGAGAGAGGGCGGGGACTGGGAGAGAGAGGGCGGGGGCGGGGTGCACATCATTTTTTTTTCTTTTTTCTGATCCTGTCTGTGCTCTGTGTCAATGACACAGATGTATGTAGCATGGATCTCCTGTTCCGTGCTATGCATCTGTGTCATTGACACACACAGAAACACAGATGGGTCTCACTGATACCGTCCGTGCTTCTGTCAATGAGACAGATGCATGTAGCACGGATCTCCCTGGTCCGTGCTACATGCATCTCTATCGTGCATGACATCATTCTGTGTGCACAAACACAGAACGATGTGTGTCACATCGTACACGATAGGTCGAAATCTTACTGCAGGTTCAGTTGATCTACGATGCCTATACACGATGCCAGGGATGCGCATCGGAATCCTAATAGTCAAGTAAAACGACACTTTTTACATGAATGGTCGCTACGATCGATCGAAAACATCCAAATAGTGAAAAACTTAAATAATTTTAAAAATCGCACCGTGTATAGGCACCTTTATAATCCATCAACAAATTAATACCACCAATCAGTGATACGCGCTGGGTCTTCCTAGCATCATAGGAGGCAATATAGTTACGGGCGATGTAACCAAATTATTGTACCGGACCAGCAAATCACATACAGCAACATCAAAAATAAAGGCACAGTAATTTACAGATATGTGCAGCTGAGCATCACATCACCCATCACTGGATTGCCCCATAGAATATTTGCCACTGTATAGTTCATTTACAAAATCCAGCATTAACACTATAAAATAAAAAGATTACTTTCTCTCCTTCCACTGGTAAAAAAGAATAACAATTAGGGACTTCTGAAGCAGTTTAGTAACATACATATTCTAATGATGCCTACACACTTAGCGATGTGCCCACGATGTACAATTTCCCTTGAACTCTCCCCTGGCAGTCCAACACACGATTTGGAGTAAAAAATTTCCAATCTGACTTAAGATCTATCGTATATCCAGTGGTGCATTGTGTCCCAGATTGGCAAATATGCCCTACAGCACAGCAGATCTGAAGATGCCATGTGCGACCAGCGGGGACGCGCATCGCATCGTGATCGTGAGTGGGGACTCACGATTTGGGCATTTTATTACACGATCTGTCGTACCAATGAGTCGGAATCGGCCAGATTGTGTAAAAATTAAAAAAATCGCAGTGTGTGGGCACCTTTGGAAAGATCATGATGTTTTAGTTAGGAACATCTATTGTTACACAATACATTATTGCCTATGTTGTGACTAGACAACATTTTTGAACACTCTAAAAAATGATGTCATCAAAGAAAATCAAAACCCAGCACATACTGCATGTGTCAACCAATCGAGTAATTAAGTTTTTAACTCAATACCTTATTAAATTTTAAAATACAAGTTGGCAATATACATATACATAAGGGATATCACATTTTTATTTCTTTTAACGTAGCACTTAGATGACATAAAATACCTTCTGCAAAAGAACAATTATTACTGTGTATAGCCACAGCGTTAAGCACAATGACAACTGTGACAAACATGTTTACAGATGTTGTTGGCAAGCTTGTAACAGTGATCACTCAACAATGGATCCAAACACATGTCAAGAACCCTAAGAGCAACATCACATGCGGACAACAAACTGATAACACCATTATATCATGTAAACCACTGACGGTTCAAACAATACATGTTGCTGGCAGCAGAAACACCAAATTCATGTAAGCACTGCAAAACATTCATGCATGCGTTAGGTGGGGCTGGAAAGCAACTAAGAGTAAAGACAATGAGAATGATTTTCTTTGTGATTAAATGTAAGTATGTGGTGCCACCAACCTTCCTCTCAGCTCCTTCCGCTGCCTTCCCAGGCCTCCCCCTCCTCCCTCCAATAACATTTACAGTAACAAACACATATCCAGGCTGTTTGTCAGGAGAGGATAGTGGAGATCTGCAGCATTGCAGCACTCAAGATACAAACATAGAAACAGATAGAAAGCAGAAGAGAGGCAGGAAGCATTCCTAGCTATGGCTCATTTTAGCTGTTAACCTTGGCACTGCCACTTACATTACAAGGCAATGACTAGCTTTACTCAATATGTCAAGTGACGTAAAACTGCAATTCTGAAACACTTTAAAAGATCCATCTTCAACTCTGCCAGGACCCCTCACACATCACCATCATCCTCATTGTGCCCCAAATAGAAGATGGAGTCACACAGCACTGCCCATCTACTTGGTGCATGGTAGGATCCTCTGGCAGCCAAAGGGTTACATGTTGCTTCAATTATGGTCACTGGGCCTTCTGAAACTTTAACATAGTCTTTTTATATAATGTTTAGTGTTCCAAGTGTCAAGTATTCATAACACACATGAATCGGTTAAACAAAATATGAGTGCCTATCAGCAGACTCAAAAACAACCTTGCTGTCAATGGCCATAGTCAGAGTGATCCCAATACTCTCACACACTGACAGGGGACCTGACCCACAGTCACCACTTCCAACTTTACCAGGATTTGTGAAGGCTGTGCACTATAAGTGTTGGAGTGTGTGTGTGTATGTGTGTATATATATATATATATATATATATATATATATATATATATATATATATACACACACACACACACACACACACACACATTCTATAGCAATGTAGCAGTGGTTGGTGCTTAACACAAGAGGTTTGACACTTATACGAGCAGGACATTTTAGGCAATAGGCTGTCAACTAAATCATTTTCAGACTAGGACTACATACATGGGGAGCACACACATGGGGAGTGCCCCATTCGGGTAATACCACAGTACCCTTTGCTCTGCCCCACAGCTCATGTCTATCCCAGCAGCACCCACCAGGGAAGGGCAAGGCCTGATCTTTCCTTCTCTATTGCCGGGCCTGGAAGTAGCTGGTCCTGTGTCCCCCCGCGTTACATGGGGCTGTGCCGAGAGCCCAGTCCCTACGCCAGGCCGCAATACGCGTTACAGAAGAAGCGCATTTACCTTCCTCGGAGCGCCGGTCGGGGCGACCGCAGGCCAGATCCCAGCAGCAGCAGCAGGGCGAGCTGGGGAGGGGCGGGCAGGGAGAGGGTGCTGCGAGCACCGGAAACAAAGGCCGGCCTGTGCTGGGAGTGTGGGCGGAGAGAGCGGGAGCAGGGGGCGGCCTGCAGAGGTGACTGGGCTCCCGGCCCGCCTCTCTCTCGCCCAGAAGATGGCGCCTCTCTGGAACGGGCGGAACGGAGGCGGCGGCCGGGAGCGCTGCGCACACAGTCACCACACACACCAGGAAGGGAACGGGGGAGCCACCGCCCACAGCCCGCCCCCTCTCCTCCCACCGTCCGCAGCCCGTCCCGCCCAGCCTCCCGCAGAGATCCCCGCAGACAGCGGCAGAGACCCTCTCTCTCCCACCCCTCATCGACAACCCCGCTGACACCACCCAGGAGCGCAGCCTGCAACGTTCCACACGTTTCCTGTCTCTATATAATCACAACACATCTGTGTCGTGTGGGGACATCAATTGTTGAAAAAGTGGATTATAAAAATAAATATATATATATATATATATATATATATATATATATACAGCGGGTTAAATAAGTATTGAAAACATCAACATTTTTCTCAGTAAATATATTTGTAATGGGGCTATTGTAATGTCAGCAGCAAGCCATGCAATCCACACATGCAAAGAAATCAAACCATAGATGTCCATAAATTAAGTTATGTCTAATAATGTGAAATGACACAGGGAAAAAGTATTGAACATGCTTACTGAAATTTACTTAATACATCATACAAAAGCCTTTGTTGGTAATGATCAATTCAAGATGCCTCTTGTATGGAGAAACTAGCTGCATGCATTGCTCAGGTGTGATTTTGGCTCATTCTTCCACACAGTCTTCAAATCTTGAAGGTTCCGTGGCCTCTTCTATGAAATCTGTGCCTGATTCAGACCCACTCGCTAGATGCGGCTGCTCGCTCCCAGAGTATGCAAATTTAGCTAAGTGATGTCAAGGCAGGTGATCGCACGGCAAGGCATAAGTACGCCCACTAAGTCTTGGCGAGCGATCACTTTGTGTTTATAGACACCCACCAGTCTGTCTTTAGCCGCCCACTAGCGAACGTCATCTCCAGGAAGTTATTAAAACAATGGTATATTGGGAACCATCGGATCAGTCCGCAGCGCTTGTGGTTGACTGTACCCTACCGCAAGCAATGCAAGCAGTTTTGTGTAAAAATCAACCAGGTGACGTGTACTATGATGCTGCCTGTTAATTATGCACGCCTCTGAAACGGCGTTGAAGCACCACTCCCCCCGTTACTACTGCCCCTGTTACCACCCACAAACGGCCTCTCCTGTCACTCATTCCACTGGGCTGTCTTTGCTAGACGAACAAGCGCTACCCGATCACTCAACCTAGTTTGCACACTGCGATGCATGCACAAATGCAAAACATCGGCTGCGTACGAGCGAGCGGCCGCTTGCGAACGGGTCTGAATCAGGCCCTCTGATCTTTAGTACTTTCCATAGATTTTCAATTGGATTCAAGTCAGGTGTTTGACTGGGCCATTCTAGCAGCTTTATTTTTTTTCTCTGAAACCAATTGAGAGTGTCCTTGGCTGTGTGTTTGGGATCATTGTCTTGCTGAAATGTCCACCCTCGTTTCATCTTCAGCATCCTGGTAGATGGCAGCAGATTTTTAATCTTTACATTTTTATTGATTATTAAAATACTAAATCAAATAACCAAAAAGAAACATACAATATTGGTTACAAAAATAATAATAGGATCAGCCAAAATATACAACAAAAATTTGCTGCACATATAAAGAATGAAAAAATAGAACATTTTCAAATTACAGATCCAACATATTGATGTAAAATCAAATATAAAATGAACTAAATATCTCCAAAATATTTGACAGTACTTAAAATAGCAAGAGACCAAAAAAAAAAAAGGGGGGGGGGGGAATTAACTAAGGATGGTGGAGGGAGGGGAGGGTGTAAAGCTCAGCTGAGACCGGGAATAGGTAGAGATTGAGATTAGAACCATGGGGACCAAATTGTCTGAAATTTAACCCCATTATTTTGCAACCTGGCGATGTACTTCATTGAGGCTATGAAATTAATCTTTGCCACAAGAGCAGATAGCGGTGGTGGGTTATGGTCTTTCCAAAATTTGGCTATTAAAGACTTGGTTGCATTGCAAATGTATACAAGTAGTTTATCCTGAGATTTGCAAATCCCTGGCAGAGGAGCATTTAACAGGGCAACTACGGGTTCCATTGTCACTCCAAAACCAAGCACACAACATATCAAGGAACAAACCAGGTCCCAAAAAGGGATTATCACAGGACAGGTCCACCATGTGTGAAGAAAAGTGCCTTCTGTCCCACATGACCTCCAACACAAATTAGTTGTTGCTGGAAAAATGCAGTGAAGCTTAGTGGGAACTAAGGGGGTCATTCAGACCCGCTCGTGAGCGGCAGTACGCTCGCAAGCGGGACGATGTTCCCCCACTGCGCATGCGCACGACGGAGGTCAAGACCATCGCGACCATCATCATGGACGCTAGCTATAGCTGTGGGTTACCGCGAGCGTCCATGAGGACGCTCCAAAAAAAGGTAGGAGGGCCCTGATTCAGAGCGAGTGCTCTGGTCAGAGCGTTCAGCTCTGAATCAGGCCCTAAGTACCATCGGGAATAGACTTTATAACATGTTTCTCTGATAGATACATTAATGGAAGCCTTGGCTGTACGCAATCTGATCTCTTCCCACTGCTCATCTTCCATAGATACAGATAGGTCAGTTTCCCAAGCTAATTCGTGGGGTTCACGAGTTGGGGGTCGGGAGATAAAACTGAATGATATATTGTTGAAATTTACCCTTCCTGTTAGTCGAATAGAGGCATAACCGTTCATATGGGGTGGGCGTACGTAGTGAAGAAGATTTGGTTTGAGAGCGGATAAAACTAAGGATCTGAAGGTAGTGAAATCGGCACAAGGAAGGTAGGCTGTATTGAACCTGAATATCTGAAAATGAGGGGGCAAGTGGACCTTTAATATGAGTGAATTGTTCTATACCCCTATTATGCCATATAGTCGCAACTGTGTTGTCACATCCCATAGAAAACAGGATGGTTCCAAATCGGAGTCAATGGGGAAGGGTAAGAGGACAAATTACGAGTAGTGCAAAGTCTATCCCATAATCGTATAGTAAAATTGATAGTTGGGGCCGAGAGAGCCGAGGCTGGTCTGCACGATTTGGGGAGCCACACCATAGAGCCAAGACTCCCTCCCTTGATGAAAGAGTTTTCAATGTCCACCCACTTTTTAAGTCCTGGTACAGAATGCCACGAAACAATATGGTTGAGTTGGCATGCCGCATAGTAGTCCTGCAATATGGGTAGACTCAGACCACTCGAGACTGTACTTTTAGCTAAAATAGATCTCCGAATGCGGGGTTTATGTCCAGCCCATATAAACCTATTGCAGAGTTTCTGCAGGAGGACAAGGGCTGAATTGGGAACTGCAACTGGAAGAGTCTGAAATAAGTACAATAAACGAGGGAGGAGATTCATTTTAATTGCGTTTATCCTACCTATTAATGAAATAAACAGTCGATTCCATATGTCTAGATCTTGTGTAAATAGCTTAATCAAGGGGATATAATTAGCTTTGTATAGGGAGGAATAGGTTTTAGTGATGGATATTCATAAATATTTAATAGCCAAAGGTCTCCAAATAAATTGAAACTTAGAGGCCAGGCTTGTCCGAATTTGGAGAGAAGTATTTAAAGCTAGAGCTTCTGATTTGGAGTTGTTTATTTTATAACCCGAGAGAGAACCGTATAATGACAATTCAGATTGTAGGTTGGGAAGAGACATCAATGGGTTGGATAATGTCAATAGAACATCATCTGCGAATAGGGATATTTTGTACTGGTTTTGCCACAATGTAATCCCCCCAATATTTACATTGGCCCTGATACGTGCCGCCAGTGGTTCGATGCATAGAGCAAAAATTAACGGTGAAAGTGGACATCCCTGGGGTGTGCCATTAGACAAGGTAAATCGGGGGGAGCAAAGGCCGTTGGTTGTTGCGGATGATGAGGGGTGAGAATATAAAGCCTTAACTGCTGACATAAAGTGACCCTGAAAACCAAAAGTAGACATTGTTGAGAATAAAAATGGCCAGGAAACCCACTTGATCAGAGTCAATTAAAGGCCAAAATGGTGTTTAATCTGTTTGCCAAGATTTTGGCAAACAACTTAATATCGGTATTCAATAAAGATATGGGCCTATAGTTAGTGCATAGGGAAGGATCCTTACCCGGTTTCGGAATGACTACTATCCGAGAAGTAGTCGAGTCGGTATGAAATGGCGCGCCGTGCATAATCTTATTAAACAATTGAATCATATGGGGCATGAGTTGGGGAGCAAATGTTTTATAGTATGCCATCGGAAATCTATATGGACCTAGTGCCTCAGATGGTTTTTGGGATTTAATAGCATCTTCCAATTCCTTTAAAGAAATATCAGTGTTCAATAATTTGCGAGAGGCTAGATACATTTTTGGTAAATTACAAGAGTCTAAATACTCCTGACATTTCTTAACATGAACTAGAGGGCCGGAGGGGGGAGGCAGATTGTACAACGCTTCATAATATTTCAGAAAAATCTTACTGATATGTTTGGGGTCGTAAGTTGGTTTATCTGAGGCATCTCTAATAAAAGTAATAGCTTTGGAAGCTCGTTTGGCATGAAGTTTATTTGCAAGTAAAGTGTGGGCCTTATTACCTTTATCAAAAAACTTCTGGTTAGCCCAGCGTAAGGAGTGTTCAACCCTCTCAGCTTGAAGGGATTGCAATTCAGCACGGGCCTAAGAAAGTTGAGACAGAGCTTTTCTAGAGAAGGTGTGTTTGTGTACCCTATCCAAATTTGCAATAGCAGTGGTTAGAGAGTTAATACGTTGTTCCTGTTCTTTTTTTCTACGTGATGCATACTGAATATTGTCTCCCCTTATAACTGCCTTATATGCTTCCCAAATCGTAGACAGGTTACATTCGCTGGGGAGGTTTAAAGTGAAATAATCCTGAAGTTTGGTTTTAACAGTTTCCTGAAACTGAGGAATTTTTTTTTTTTTTTTATAAACTCTTTTTATTGAGCAAATCACATAAGAACAGTACATTCCAAAAACAGAAATAAAATACAGCACATATCATACTTTTATAATAGGAACTGCACTATTTCAGAACAATAATATAATATAATAGTAGATTTTCTCAGTATAGTAAAAGAAAGAATATAGAAGCAAGAAAAGTATCTTGCTGCAACGGTGTTGCAATCCGTTTAAAAATAGAAGAGAAACAAAAAAGAATAAAGAGATAAAAGGAAAAGAAAAAACTTTAAGAAAGACAAAGGAGAATAAGAGGAGAGAAAGATGGGTGGACTCTATATAGGATCACTCTCTTTTAATCTAGATATAGTAGAGAAAAAAATAAAAAACATAAATGGAAAATTTAATTGTTGAATGGAGAGGAAATATTTTGGTATGTCAGCCAAGGGGACCATGTTTTATCAAAAGATTTGGATGTATTATGCAATAAAGCGGTCATGTATTCCATCTTGTATATATACCAAATACGTGATAATATTGCCTGCATTGGAGAGGGATGAGGATTTTTCCAGTCCGCTGCAATTTGGCAAGTCATAGCAGATACTATATGTCGGAATAGCTTATTCTGAGATCGGGATAGAGAGGGTAAATTTAAGGGAAGTAGAAAATGCTGAGGATCAGAGGGGACCGCGATCTCAGAGAGGTGCGAGAGGAGATCGAAAACCTCCTGCCATATACTAGCCAGTTTGGGACAAGTCCACCAGATGTGCAAAAAATTGCCCTCGCCACCACAACCCCTCCAGCATCTATCTGAAGCATCGGGAAACATTACTTGTAGCCGCGATGGTACATAGTACCATCTATATAGCAATTTATAGATATTTTCCTTGATTTTGATGCAAATAGAACTGGCGGCAGCGTTGTCCCAGATCTCCGTCCAATCCTCAGCATCTATAGAGTGCCCCAAATCTCGTTCCCACGCCAACTCATGAGAATCCCGATTGGAGCTTACTTCATCCCCTAGTAAGGAATAAATAGTAGAAATAAGACCCTTAGTGGAGGGTCGTCTCCAACACATAGACTCAAAAGAAGTCAAAGGTCTGCTAATCAGAATCGAGCTAATTTTGGAGTGGAAGTGTCTAATTTGTAAGAACCGGAAAAAATCTTTGGGTGGAATTGCCACTCTATCCCGGATCTCAGAAAATTGTGGGAAATTAGTATCTATAGTTATATCATTTACATAATAGATATTACCCGATGCCCAGGCAGTAAAAGATGATTTGCATAAACCAGGAGGAAAAGATGGATTGTGAAGTAATGGTATCAAAGGGGACGGGGCTGGAGCTAATTTAAAACATCTATTGGTTAAATCCCAAATTGCTAAAGAACGGGAAATTACAGGGTGGGAAGAAACTGTCCGGGGGTGATGAATCTTAGGTAACCATAAGAGGGGGGATACAGTAGCCAGTCCCAGCTCCTCGGCCTCGATAGCAACCCAGACCTTCCCCGCATTGAAGTTACACCACTGAGCACAATGAGAGAGCTGCGCAGCATAGTAATATTTTTTAAAATCAGGAATACCCAAACCCCCACCCCTGGAGGGCCGCTGAAGCAATTTTAGTCTGATCCGCGGGCGTTTCCGGTTCCATATGAAATATGAGGTTTGGTACTGAAGAAATTTGAACACGTATGGAGGGATGTAAATCGGAAGGGTCTGAAATAGATACAAGAGCCGAGGGAGAACGCTCATCTTAACTGAATGTATTCTACCTATCCAAGAAATAAAATAATTGGACCATTCATGCAAATCAGACCTAATACAATCTAGAAGGCGGGGAAAATTTGCCTGAAACAGCTGATGATGATGATGAGTTAAAAAAACACCAAGATATTTGATCTTTTTTT
Organism: Taudactylus pleione; assembly: GCA_031769625.1. NCBI lineage: Eukaryota > Metazoa > Chordata > Amphibia > Anura > Myobatrachidae > Taudactylus > Taudactylus pleione. Next base: position 2,938,801 of record JAUIMM010000202.1, on the reverse strand, counting down.
TATGCCAGGTACAAGGGAGCATGGTCTCTAGGGTTTGCTTTAGGGTAGCAGGGATATAGAAATCAAGAACTTCAGTCTTGGTAACATTAATTTTATAACCCGAGTGTTGAGAATATGAATTTATTTCCTTTAAAAGTGAATTTAGGGATTGGGCTGGATCAGTGAGGGAAACTAAAATATCATCGGCATACAATGCGATTTTATATTCAGAGGGGCCAGTGGATACTCCCGAGATAGCTCTATTACAACGGATCCTTGCCGCCAGGGGCTCCATAATAAGAGCAAATATTAAGGGAGAGAGGGGACAACCCTGCCGAGTACCGTTAGTGATCCCAAAACTGGAGGAGTAAACACCATTGACCGACACCCGTGCTGTGGGGGAACGGTAAAGTGCCACAACGCCATCTAAAAATTTGCCTGAAAATCCCATTTTGTCTAGGACAGCAAATATGAAGGGCCAGGAAATACGGTCGAAGGCTTTCTCCGCGTCTAGAGCTAAAATCAGGGAAGGAAGTTTCCTTTTATGAATAGAATGTATCAGATCAATGGCGCGTCTGGTGTTGTCCGATGCCTGACGTCCAGGTATAAACCCGATCTGATCCGGATGTATCAGATAAGAAAGCAAGGGAGCTAACAGCGTCGCTAGGATTTTAGCATAAATTTTCAGGTCGACGTTTAATAATGAAATCGGTCTATAGTTAATACAATGAGTAGGATCACGATCAGGTTTAGGGATCACCACAATGTCGGCCCGAGTTGTATCAGGGACAAAAGAAGCGCCTTCCAAGATATCATTAAATAAAGATGTAAGATGTGGGGCAAGTTCTTTTGTAAACCGTTTATAATATTGGGCTGTAAACCCATCGGGGCCCGGGGCGGCAGAGGAACGCATTGATCTAATAGCAGCTATTGTCTCTTCATCTGAAATACGGTCATTGAGAGTAGATAATTGGGATTCTGAGAGACTGGGTAGAGAAGTAGAGGACAAATATGAGCGCACTCCCTCGGCTCCAGCAGAAGTGGGGTAGGAAGAGTCTGATAAATTATAAAGGGAACTATAAAAGGTCAGAAATTCCTCAGCCATAACTGCAGGATCATAGGTAAGAGAACCAGAGGACGGAGAGTGTAATTTGTCTATCGCACCTGATGCTTGTCTGCAACGCAGTTTATTGGCTAATAAAGAATCGATTTTATCAGATTTATCATAAAAGCGTTGACGAAGTTTTTGCAAGATAAGCGCAGCGCGGCGAGACAGAAGGGCATTAAGCTGACCTCGTAGTTCCTCAATTTGGGTTAACACAGAGACGCTAGGGGATGCCTTATGTTGAATCAATAGCACTGAAATTTGTGACTCAAGGGAATGGATTTCCTGTGCAGCCGCTTTCCTAACCGCTGAGGTTTTAGAAATGAGAAAACCCCGTATCGTAGCCTTATGGGCTTCCCAGAGAATACTAGAGGAAATATCAGGAGAGGTATTCTCCTCAAAGTAGCGGGTCACCGCCAATTTTATTTCTAGCAGAGCGGAGGGATGTTGTAAAAGGGAATCATCAAGACGCCAGTTACGCTTCCCACGAGGAGAACGCTGTACATCTAAAAGAATATAGACACCTGCATGATCTGTCCATGTAAAGGGGGAAATACCTGCTTCCGTAACCAGAGAGGTGATAGCGGAGGAAATGTGGATCATATCTATCCTGGAATAATGTTGGTGTGGAGCTGAAAAATGAGTAAAGTCCTTAATGTGAGGATGTTTAAGACGCCAGGAATCACAAAGGCCATGATGTTTAAGGGAAGCCAGGAGAGTACGAGAAGCTCTAGGAAGAGACATCCCGGGGGAGTGTGAAGGTGTGTTAGATCTATCTAACAGGGGGTCAATAATGGTATTGATATCCCCACACAAAATAATATGGCCCTGCGCAACTCTGCTGATACGCCTGAACAAAGAATCAAAAAATTGGGGCTGGTCTTGATTAGGAGCGTACACTGACACCAGAATGAAAATCTTAGTACGGAAGGTACCGATCACTATAAGAAATCGACCCTCTGGGTCTGTCACAGTTTTAATGTGGACAAAAGGGATATTACGCCTAATTAAAATGGCTACCCCACGCTTTTTACAATTCGCTGAAGCAAAGAAGGTCTGGGCAAACCACCTACCTCGAAGCTGGGAATGCGGGCCCGTAAGATGAGTCTCTTGTACAAATGCAACATCGGCCTTCTCCCTCCTGCAAGCCCCCAAGAAAACGGTACGTTTCTTAGTTTCTTAGGAGAGTTAAGACCGTTTACATTAATGGATAACAATTTAAGAGACATGGAAAAATATATAGAGAAGTACTACAGACATAACACACAAATATAATAATTCAAAAATTTGGCCCAAGTAGAGCCACCCTTGGGGACAGAAAGGAAAGAAATGGGGAAGAAAAGCATAAAAGAGCCACAGAGAAAGAAAAGCACACGAAAAAAAGAAAGAAACAGAGAACCCATTTGGGTAACAACCCTGGTAAGTTGGGTCCCAAACAAGGACCGCAATGATATCAATCAACATAACATTATTCAAATATATTAAAGGGAGCATGGGGGGTAGTGGAATGACCATCCAATAGAATCAGGACTGCCTGGACCCTTAAATACAAGATCGGCTATAACCAAATCAAACAAAAATCCCTGTAATACAGGGATCATAAACCTGTGTCAATATATAGAAACAAAACAAACAAAAAGAGGGGGTGGGGAGGGGGGGGGATGGGAAAGACAAGGGACAGAGAGAAATACTATCTAAACATCGTAATATTCATGAAAATAATAACTATATATGTCGCAAAGAACCAAGAGGGGAGGACTGTTCCTCCTAGCAAACTTCAAAAAGAACATTATAGGGAGCTTTAAACCCTATTATAAAGAGAATAAACATCAGGGAGTGACCGAACAGTTCAAGTGGGGTCACCGTCCTTAACATGGTGACAGGACACCCTGGTCCAGTCCGGTGAAGGAGGTTGGGAGCGTTGAGGTTTGGGAGAGGCTGCAGCAGTCACCGGATCAGAAGTCGGTGTCGGAAGAAGATTAAGCTTGGCTAATAAATCTTGACCTTGAGTGAGAGTCTTGACACTATGCACAGTGTTGTTTGCTGAAACATGAAGCATAAAGGGGAATCCTCAGCGATATCGGATTTGATGCTGCTGTAGAAGCTTAGTAACTGGCTGAAGATCCCGCCGTTTCTGAATAGTAGAAGGGGCCAGGTCCTGGAAGATTTGTAACTGCATATCTTGGAATGGTATCACTGGAGAGTCCCGAGCAGCTAACAAAATCTGTTCCTTTGAACGAAAATAGTGCAGGCGAACTATAACGTCCCTAGGAGGTTGAGTAGGAGAAGGCTTCGATCGGAGTGCTCTATGGGCTCTATCACATAAACAATCTTCATTGGTAAGAGCTGGAACTAAGTGTTGAAAAAAGTCTTTTAGAAATGACGGTAAGGAGGAGCCAAAGACTGATTCTGCTATATTACGGATGCGTAAGTTGTTGCGACGAGAGCGATTCTCTTGGTCCTCTTGTCTTTCTTTGAGTGCCTCCACCTCGTCATGAAGTCTAGAGAGTTCTTTATCAAGACGATTTTGGGAACGGCATAAGTCGTCTGATTTAGATTCCCGCGCGTCCGTTCTGTTGCCGAGAGATGTCAATTCTGATTTAAATTCTGTTATAGCTTTTGACAGTTCTTGCTTGAATGCGGATTGAACTCCCTCCAACAAACCAGTCATAACCGCTTGAATTTGGGGATCTATGCCAGCTTCAGATAAGCAAGGGGAGGGGGGGGATTCTGGGAGTAATGACGAACTCTGAGAGCCCTTGGATTTAGATCCGAAGAAATTTGCAGAAGATGATGGAGGTTTCTTACCTCTCTGCGACATAGTGAAATGATAAAAATAGAGAGAAAAAAAACAAAACAAAACAAAACCACGGTGTAAAAAGTGAGACACAGGGCTCTACAATAATAATCCAGGCAAGCTGGGTGATAATATTAAGCGAACATCTTTAACTCCAGAGATGCACCATCTAGGAGACACTTGATGCAATTATCGCAAGAGACCACAAGAGGGGGCCAGTGCTGAATAAATGGCAATTATCCACCAGCACAAAAGTAGAAGGGCCAACAGGTCACGTGTCAGTGGAGCAGGTAAAGCAGTGGTATATGGAGATGCAGTATAATCTCCCCTCAGGGACTCACCACCCTCCCCTTACTCCAGGGAGTCACATGCGGCTGATGTTCCTGTCAGCAAACGGCCCACAGCCAACAGCCCGGCTGAGATGACCAGCAGTAGCAGCGTGTGGGCAGATTTAAAGATGGCCGCCGGAGGCTTCAGGACGCTGGGGCTTCCGCCCAGAGTTGTCTCCCGGGAGCCCCCAGGAGCAGGAACACCAGCCCTGACACAGCAGTGGGGCAGCCAAAGCTAGAGGGCCGGAAAGAGGTCACGCGGAGTGCGGCAGGGAGGACTCCGTCGGGCGCCCACCATGGAGATGTCGCCGCCGGAAGTCCGCGGCCGCCAGTCTGAGCACTCCAGTCCCCGGCTCAAAGGGCAGCAGGCCAGCTGCAACCTGCGGAAGCGCCTATTGAGCTTCCCGATTCCGCAGCTCTCACCCGCTGGACCGGAGGCAAGCAAGGGGGGGTAAGTAGGTGTCTGGAGGTCTCTGCTGGCCGGGATGGGGCTATAGAGGCTGGTTCACACTAAGCTGGCCCGGAGCTCCGGTGAGACACAGCTTCCTCCATTAGCAGTCAGGCCACGCCCCCCAAAACTGAGGAATTTTCAGTAGGGTTTCGTTTAGTCTCCAGGAAGGTCTACCCCTGTGGACTCGAGGAGGTCAAAAACTGCCACTAAAATAGAGTGGTCAGACCATGTGTTCGGGACGATAGAGGAACGATGAACTGTTTGTAATAGAGACGCACAACACAAAAACAAATCTATACAAGAGTAAATGTCATGAGGGTTAGAATAAAAAGTAAAGTCTCGAGTGGTGGGATTGAGGGAATGCCAAACATCAAACAGACCAGCCTCGGCTATACACTTAAGGAGAGCAGAGGAATTAAGGGCTGAATTACCACCAGTGGGGAGGCCTGATTTATCCAAGTGTGGGTAGAGAACGGAATTAAAATCACCTAGTCGAAGAAGTCATTCTGGTAGCCATTGTAATCCAATTTTTAGTCTTGAAAGATAGAAATTTGAGGATCACGTCTCGTGGAGGGTCGGAATCTTTGGGTTTGGGTCGTAAAGCACAATGGGCTTGTTCTTTTGGATGGAGTCCTTTGTTAATGATGGGACCAGCAAAATTAATAGTTTCTTGAAATATGAGTCCAAATCACATGCAGTTATAGATTCGTTGCGAACGCGCAGATTATTTCTCCTCTCACGGTTCTCTAGGTCTTCTGCTTTATCTTTAAGGAAACTCAATTCCCCATGCAGGTAGTCCATATCTCGACCAACCATCTCCTGAAATTCCTAATATTTATCCACACGAGTTTCCAAGGATGAGGTGCGTGTATCCAGAGCTGCTATATCAGATTTGAGTTCTCCTATACCTGGAGGGCCCTTAGTAAAGGATGATTTGAAATCTAAGATCATGGCCTGTAGAGAATGGATATCGTCCTTGGTGGACGGAGCTGAACCAGCGTCCGTCATTGTTGGCGGGGTGTGCAAATTGGGTGGGGAAGCTCTGGTACCCGCTCTGCCCATAATATCTTGATAAAAATAAAATGCCAGGTTAGGATAAGTAAATAGAGAGTATCCAAGTGGTCATGCTATTAGCTCCAGGTGAGGGGGCAGGTAGTGAGTCACATCACATTAAAAAAAAAGGCAATATGGCTCTACCGCTCTGTAAAAATCTTGTCACACTGCCCAGGTCACAGTCACAATCGCATGCCACCTGTAGTAGGTGAATTGTTGAATGGGGTGATAAATAACTGGCATTTATAGGTAAATGTGTTGGGGGGCAAATGTGCAATTGAGGCCAAGAATCAGGAACCACTGTCAGGCCCGTATAGAGGCTTATGGAATTTTTCCTTATTCCACAGCAAGGTGGACTCCTGGGGGGAGCCTGCAGCTTGTGGTGTCTGCTAAAGTCGGGTGGTCACACCGGCCCGGAGGTCAGAAGCTGCGGTGGGGGGGGGGCCCTGATATTGAATGGGCTGTAGGTGCCAAGACCAGGAGTGCCCCAGGAGGAAACCCGCACAGCGCGGCCAGAGGTAGTGCGCCGCACTCGCGGGAGCTGGGATGTGCAGGCAGGAGAGCAGGAAGCTAGGCGATCATGTGAGGTCCGCGATCGGGAGTCAGCCGCACACCCGCGATCCACAGATGGAGAGTGTCAGGAGGGAGCCGGCTCCAGCGCCGGGTGTACTGCAGCGCGACGTCCACGGGAGTCGGGACATGCGGGAAGCAGACCAGGGAGCCAGGCAAACACTTGAGCGCAGGGATCGGGAGTCGCGGCTAGGCCCGAATCCGGAAGCACTGCCGACGGTCGGAGCAGATCTCCAGAGCACTGCCCAAAGTACCCGCGGGTGAAATTCTGCCCTGGGGAGGTCCCTCCAACACTCCAGCAGCGGCACGGTGGGCACAAATGAAAGAATCCTCAGGGGCCCACAGTGGATGCGACTGCTCTAATGGCCTCCCAAATCACGCCCCGGCAGCAGATTTTTATTAAGAATGTCTTGGTACATTTTTCCATTCATCCTTCCTTCAATCATATGAAGTATGCCAGTACCGTATGCTGAAAAACAGCCCCACACCATGATGTTCCCACCTTCAAACTTCACTGCTGGTATGGTGTTTTTGGGGTGATGTGCATTGCCATTTCTCCTCCAAACATGATGTGTATTATGGCATCCAAAGAGTTCAAATTTTGTCTCATCTGATCAGACTATATTCTCCCAGTATTTCACAGGCTTGTCCAAATGTTGTGCAGCAAACTTTAAACGAGCTTCAACATGCTTTTTCATGGCGGTTGAGTGTATTACTTATTGTTTTCTTTAAACCAGGGGTGGGGAACCTTTTTTCTGCCAAGGGCCAGAATTAAAAATTTGCCTCCTATATTTGGTTAAAAACATTATAAACTCACCCTTAATGCGATGGCTGTTAGTAACTGCTTCTCTTTGGTATGTTGCCAGGTAGAGTCTGGAGGGGCAGTCCCTATGGATGTGTGACAGGCAGATTGATTCTCACCAACATAGGATATTTCTAACTCCAGATCTCCACGCTGCAGCTGCGAGTGTGCAGATGCCTCTGCAGTCGCCGGGTGTCAGTGCACTCGGCAATGCAGGTTCTAGGATCCATGGTGGCCACATTCGTCATGGTGGAATATGCTCAGTTCCATTCAATGCACCTGCAGGGATTGATTCTCTAGGTGGAATGGATTACCCCACCTGATCAAGGATCAGACTATGCTGCTCTCTCCGGAGGTGCGCCTGTCTCTGTCTTGGTGGCTACTGACATCACATCTTACCAAGGGTCGCCCCTTTTGGATCCCGGACTGGTCTCTTCTAACAACGGACACCAGTCTCCAGGGCTGGGGCGCAGTGACCGGTCTGCACTCATTTCAAGGCCGTTGGACAGCAGTCGAAGCAATCCTTCCAATCAACATATTGGAACTTCGGGCTGTGTACAGGGCCCTCATGATGGCAAAACATATTCTTCATGGAAAAGCCATGCAGGTTCAGTACGACAACACCACCACAGTGACTTACATCAACCATCAAGGAGGCACTCGAAGTCGGACAGCAATGACAGAAGTGTCCTGCATTCTGACATGGACAGAGTGCCACCTCCCGGCCATTTTGGCAGTGTTCATTCCAGGAGTTCTCAATTGGGAGGAGGACTTCTTCAGCTGCCATGACATGCATCCAGGGGAATGTTCTCTTCACCAAGAGGTGTTTCAACTTCTAGTGGACAAATGGGGCCTCCCAGAGGTGAACCTCATGGCCTCCCGTCACAATCACAAGTTACCTATGTACGGGTCCAGAACAAGAGATGCCGAAGCAAGCTTGGTGGACGTACTGTCAGTGAAGTGGACCTTCCAGGTTGTGTACCTATTTCCTCCCCTATCCCTGCTTCCTCGGGTTCTTCGGAAGTTCAAGCAAGATGGAGGCACGGTCCTGCTGGTGGCTCCAGCTTGGCCCAGACGTCATTGGTACTCAGATCTTCAGAGTCTCTCCATAAACACTACGTTCCTGCTGCCTTAACATCCGGACCTGTTGTCTCAGTGTCCTTGCCTTTACCCGGACCTGGATCGTCTGTCTTTGATGGTGTGGCTCCTAAGTTCCAAGGGTCCAAGGGATGCTCTAGCTTGGTCATCAACACAATGCTTAGAGCATGTAAACCTGCCTCAACCAAGATCTATCAAAGAGTGTGGCATACACATTTTCGGTGGTGTCGTACAAGACATTACGACCCTCAGGTGTTTTGGATTTCCAGAATACTGGTATTCCTTCAAGCTGGATTGGACCTTGGCCTACGCCTAAAGTGCATGTCTCTGCACTGTCAGTGTGATTCCAACATAGAATTGCTCCGCTCCCGGATATCCGCACCTTTCTCCAGGGTGTTCTCTGGATTCAACCTCCCTTTGTCCCTCCTTGGGATATGGCGGTATTTCTTCGGTCACTCCAAGGTCCTCCGTTTGAACTACTAGATTCGGTGAAACTCAAGTGGTTAACAGCTAAGACTCTTTTTCTGCTGGCTATTGCATCTGTCAGGAGGGTGTCAGAATTGGGGGCGCTCTCCTGTCATCCCCCCTTTCTGATTTTTCACCAGGATATGGCTGTGCTTCACACTCGCTCTATTTCTTCCTAAGGTGGTTTCTAATTTCCATATAAATCAGGAAATTATAGTACCGGCCTTTCAGTCACCAGACCTCTCGGCTGGTGAGGCCTTATTGGGTGTGGTCCGCTCTCTCAGGATTTTTGTGGACCGTACCAGTTCCTTGTTTGTGCTCTACTGATTTCACAGGGACGGATGGCCAGCCAATAAACAAACATTGGCCAGATGGCTTCGTATGACTATCTCAGAGGCTTACACACAGGCAGGCCTGCTGGTTCTGGCTTCTTTTACTTCTCATTCTACTCGTTCTGTGGGCTCCTCATGGGTGGCTCGCCGTGGCACCCCGGCTGTTCAGCTTTGTAAGGCGGCCACGTGATGTTCCATTTAGACCTTTCTGATACCTTTGCCTCTCAGGATGCTTCCTTTGGGCAGTGGATTCTACTCTCAGCGCAGGAGCATCCCCACCCTTAAATGGACTGCTTTGGGACATTCCCAAGGTCTCCCTGTGGAGCCTATGGACCCTGAAGAAGAAAATTAGAGTTATAGTAAGAACTTACCTTTGTTTAACCCTCTTTCTTCGAAGTCCATAGCGTCCACAGGGCACCTGCCCTGATGCACCTGGCTTCATATGGGCTGTGTGGCTGGTCATCGGTTTTTCGTCTCCTTCTCTGTGAGAGTGTGATCTTGAGTGTTCCAGTCTTCCTTCTCTCTTTTATCCTCCTCCAGCCTTTGGCTACTTACCAACTGAGGTGCCTCAGGGGCGGGGTATAGGGAGGATGGACCGGTGCTTCCTGGGAGCTAAAAGCTTTAACTTCGTGGTGTCCCTGGGATCCAGACACATCACCTACACCCCAAAGTCTCCCTGTAGACCCTATGGACTTCGAAGAAAGAGAGTTAACAAAGGTAAGTTCTTACCATAACTCTCATTATTTCAGCTGGTGTCTTGGCTTTCCATGCCTTTTTGCACCTCCCTTCATGTGTTCAATATTTTGTCCCTGTGTCATTTCACACTATTACACATAACTCAATTTATGGACATCTATGGTTTGATTTCTTTGCATGTGTGGATTGCATGGGTTGTTGATTACATTTGGTGAACATTTCATTATTATAGCCCCATTACAAATATTTTTACTGAGAAAAATGTTGATGTGTTCAATACTTATCTTACCTGCTGTGTGTGTGTGTGTGTGTGTGTATATATATATATATATATTATATATATATATACACACATATATATATATATATATATATATACATGGCTGCAGCAGACAGCTCTACTACTTTTCCCAGCAGCAAGGCGGTAACTTGGAATGTACCAACGGCCGTCACCATTGCTCCACCATGGTCCTTGCTTCTGTCAGCAGTGTGCCTGTAACGGCACCCTGCAGCCAATAACACTGCGGCAGTGCTGCCCGTAGCGTGCTTTTAATGCTAGAGGCAGACACCCTGCTGTGTATATGCTGCACGGAGCATGTTAAGCTCCGGGCGCTGCCGCGCTCCTGAATTCTGGCTGGTCCCATCCCCCGAGCATGATGTCATGTGCAAAATGGGTAAGACCGCACATGGGGCCAGATTCAGAGCCGGACACTTATTTGCGGACGGTTGTTCCAAAAAAGGGGCCGACTATTTAAATTGAGCGCTCGCTCATTGCGGTTAGTTGACGCCTCTATGTCTTAGCGAGCAAACGAAAAATGCGCTCGCTATTTTGTAAAGACGCCCCTTTGCCGTACGCATCACACGTCATCTCCGGTATTTATTTGATTAATTGGGTACATCGAAAGGCATCTGAACTGCTTGCAGTGCTTGTGGTAGATTTATCCTACCGCTATCAATGCGAGCAGTTCAGGCTAAAAGACAACCAAGTGACGTGGTCGATGACGCTCCTTTAATAATTATGCACTCCCATTAAACGCCCTTTTGACTGTTTGGCACGCCTGCGTTCGGATCTCCACTCCCCCGTTTTCAAGCACCTTCCCCTGTTACCACCCACAAACGGTACATTCTGTCAATCAAATTAGCAGCCCCTCGCTATTTTGCGAGCGCACGATTTCCGACCGCAATGACTGGTTGGTGCATGCGCATTACAACCCATACGCATGCGCAGTTGTGCGAACATCGCTCATAGCGAACGAGCGGCTCTGAATCAGGCCCAGGGTGCTTTAAAGTTCTGTTACAGCACTGTCCAGCAGCAACCATCATTATTAGTATTAGCACTTAAGCAGGCCATACATGGTGCGATCAGGGCATGCAGTACCGCCCATGATCGCATTGCAAAATGCGATCATAGCGGGCGGATGTATTAACCGGCACATGCAGGGTGACGGGCTCCGAATGCACGTGAGTGGCGCCCATTGCCGGCGGAGGGATCTGGGAGATTCCTCCGCTGGCTGATATGCGGTAAGTGCCTATAGACTACAACGAGTAACGCTATCTTCAGATGGCGTTAGCTGCTGGGGCCAATATCGGGAATGCTTTGCATTCCGGATATTGGTACATTTGGCAGCATCGCATCCCCCATAGAAACTTATGGGGGAGGCAGCTGCCAGCGGCAATGGAGATACCTGCTGCAGTCCCTCCTTCATACATCCGGGGGATACTTAGTATTTGAGGTAAACCAGCGAAACGTGTGTTTTCGGGGATTTTACCTCTATTATTGAATGATAAATGGGCCCCATAGTGTTATATACGCTTATAGAACAATATCATGGTACTATGCAATAAGTTAGAGATGCGTGAGACATGTCCGGAAGCTGTTCCAGCAGCAGCTCATGTGCATTTAAATCAACCCCAATGTAAGTGAGCAAGTGTTCCATAGTTTTTCGCTTGCTAGGACTTTATTTTTTTGTCACATTTATCTATATAGCACCCAACGTTAGTGAAGCTTACAGTAAAAATTTTTATGCCAAACACACACATCTAGGTCCATTTTACTTATATAGTGTCAGAATATTCCATTGCTCTTTACAGATGGGAACAAAACAGTATTAGAACAGTAATAAAACACGACTGGGTAAAAACAGACAGACAAAGAGGTAAGAGTACCCTGTTTGTGGGTTCAATATATACAGTAGGTTTGACATAATGTTGAAATTTAGCATTTCGACATTGTGATAATGTTGGCAAACTGATTTTCTTCTCATTCTGATTCTGTCCCTAACAATAACAGTAACCCTAAACCTCCTGAAAATGTCAACATTATGACATTGTCGACATTCTGTCAACATTGTACAGGCCACACGATTTTAACAGTCCCATAACTTATTCCCCACATACATTAGGAAAGTGTCTTTTGGTAAATTTTTATAATAATTAACCAGACGTACTGATCTCCCCATATATATAAAGGGCAATGACTTACCTGTAGTGAATAATTAAACTATCTGCAAAAAGTTTACTCAGTATTAAAGGTTTACAAACAGATTTGTTTTTTCAATGTACCTTATAATTTTAAACAATCAACCTTTTCTATTTATAGTTCATGCTGTATTACAGATAAGCCAACCTCTGTACTTGTCAAACTGCTGCTGGATATTATCTTGAGTGAAACTGGCCACACAAGGGGCCTGATTTAGAGATGTATGTCCATCTGAGGATGAGCGCACATCTCCGATGGTTAGGGGTCAGTGCCTGCACAGGCAGGGGCGCCGAGAGGGGGGGGAGCGGGTACAAATTACCCAGGCCCGGGCTTCCTGGGGGGCCCAGCGGGGGCCCGGGTCCGACACCGCCACCCCCCCCCCCCCCACACACTCCCTCACAGCAGTGGGAGACAGCATCCACAGCAGTCTCCTATGCCTGCGGGGGGGAGCGATCACACTGATTGCCAGCGCGCGCTGAATTCTTTTTTTTCCCGAAGGGGGTGTGGTGCTATATGAATGGGACAGGTGTTTTCAAGATTGCAGGTGGGTGTTAAGCGACCCATACACGTTGCGATAGGCACTGTGCGATGCGACGGGGGATCCGACGTCCGACATATCGAGGGTTCCCACACTCTGTGCGATCGGTTGGCTATATAGCGCTGCAGGGAATCGCACATCGCATCCCATGATTGACTGAACCTGCAGTAAAATCAGGGTATGTACGACCCCACGGATGTGCGCTCAGTCCGACATCAGGCCCATACACGGTGCGATATAGCAGCCAAATCGTGCCAATCCGTCGGATCGGCTGCTTTATCGCACCGTGTATGGGCCGCTTTAGAGGCGTATTTTGAAGGTTTTTTAAAAGTGGCTTTAAATTACACAAATATATACTTGTAGGCATTTTTATGCACTCAATTTAAAAATAACATTTATTTAGCAAAAAAAACACGCTTTCTTTTATTATTTGATTGATTTAGAAATATATATATATAATAGCTATTTGACACAATTTAAGAACCCAAACACTTTTATTATACTAATACTAGTTATGTAATATTAATACACTTCTATATTGTTATCCTATATCACCTTTTTTTGGGGTACATGCAGATTTCCCCATTTTCACAAGTATTTATAGCGGGTAAACACAGGAAGAATGTTTGCTCGAATGCTGCATTGCAACTTTTGGAATTGGATTGTGCATAAAACGGGAACGTGCATAGACGCTATAAGTGAAATTTGCACACAAGCGGTGCAAAAACTTATGCTTGGTACACACTATACAGATATATCTGCAGATCGAGTGCAGGTCCCGGCGGTCAGGGGGCGTGTCCCGGTGGGTGGGGGTCATGTCCCGCCCCCTCTTCGCAGCTGCAGTGTGTGTGTATGGGCGGTCTGCCAACCATCCGTACACACCTGCCGATGGACAGATATGTCTGCAGACATATCTGTCCATCGGCTGTGCAGCACAGCCAATGCGATATGTCGGTGAACGTCGGTGAATGACGGGGAAGGGTGGTGGCGGTTGGTCTTGCAGTTTTTGCTCAGCACATGCGCACACCTATGAATTGCACTATACACATATTACACTCCTCCCAAACTGTTCTCACCCACGTCACTGTAAGGCTCAACTATTACAACCATGTCACCCACAGTTCCATGAGTTGGATGGCATGTACCCAATTAAATATAAACATTGATGGGAGAAAACATTGATGGTAGGAAACAATCTGCATCTCACCAACTATGGCAAAAACATTGTTCATAATCCTCAAAATTTCAATATAGATGTCCCATCCCTAGCCTACCATGTTGAGACGGGAATGGGTCGATTCCCGTCAGCGGCAGCCTGACAGGAGCAGAGTGCGAATCAGCGGAAGCCTGACAGTGCTGGAAATCCCGATCGTGGCTAGGTAAGTATCTGCTAACCTAACCTAACCTAACCCCCCTAACCCTAACCCTCCTTAGGGGTGCCTAACCATAACTTCCCCCCCAAGTGCCTAACCCTGATCCCCCCTCTAAGTGCCTAACCCTAACCACCCCCTTCCCCGCTGCCTAAACCTAAGGGGGTCATTCAGACCCACTCGCAAGCGGCAGTACGCTCGCAAGTGGGTCGATGTTCCCCACTGTGCATGCGCACGACGGAGGGAGCTCCGTCGTGCGCATGCGCGAGACCCAGACTGCGACAGCCAAGCTGTCGCTCCGGGTCTCACACCAAAGGGGGCGTGCTGTCGATGGTGACTGACAGCACGCCCCCTTTGGTCGGCGTGCCAGGGGCTTGCCTGCCAGACGGAGGCGTTCCCATGGGAACGCCTACCGTCTGAAGCCGGCCCCACTGACATCACTAGTGATGTCAGTGGGAGTGATTTTGGCTCTGATAGAGCCAAAATCACTCCAGGGCTTGTGACTGGGAAACCCTACCGCAGGGTTTCCGTCGCAAGTCCGATGGTCGCGATGGTCAAGACCATCGCGACCATCTTTTTGGACGCTCGTATATGCTGTGGGTGGTCACCCACAGCTATACAAGCGTCCAGGAGGACGCTCCATTTTAATGGAGGAGGGCCCTGATTCAGAGCGAGCGCTCTGGTCAGAGCGTCCGGCTCTGAATCAGGCCCTAAGTCCCCTGGGGGGGTGCCTAACCCTAAGTCCCCCCCGGGGGTGCCTAACCCTAACCCTTCCTCCCCCTAGCCTAACCCTAACCCTCCCGGGGGGGTGCCTAACCCTAAGTGCCCCCCGGGAGCCCTAAACCTAACCCTCCCCCCCGTGGCTGTCCGCTCGCGGTGCCCGGCATCACTACGATCGTGATGCCGGGCGCCGGTCTCCCGGCATCGGGGAAATGCGGGCGTCTACACCCATACCGGGATAAGACAGTCGGGAAGCCGGCTGCCGGTATTTAGGCAGTCGGCTTCCCGATTGCTTCCCGTTGAGACGATACCTATTAGATAATTGTATCCTATTACGTAATTGTATCCAAATAAATGCTTCCACCACCCTACCCTGTAATAGGGCCACTGGATCAGACCGGTGACAGTACTCCCCCTCCCCTCTTCCTCTTAAGAGTGGCCATCTGACTTGAGGCTTGGAAGGGAACTGAAGATGGAATTTTCTGACAAATGTTGGAGTGTGAACATTGGAGGCATTGAACCATGCTCTCTCTTCAGGAACCTGATTCAGAGAACTACAGATGTGTCCTTATACACTATTGCTGCAGATGTGCCAAACTGCCCCAGGTCCCATGCAACTTTGTGACTAAGATGCAGTTTCAGGCAAAAAAAGACATTCAGACTTGCAGAGTTGAACAGGACCTGGAAGCTCGCTCACATCAGGCGTCGCACTGCATGGCTATTGAGGCTAGGTGTATGAGGATACTTTTGTACGCTATGCCAATGTTTTTGCATTTGGGTATGCCGATGGTCTAAATCCCGACTGTCTAATCCTGGCAAGGGTCTAATGACAGGAATCAAAATCCCGACGCCTGTCAATTTGCGCGCCCGGCATCATGATCGAAGGTAAGCCGGGCACCGGGCGCGGACAGCCGTGCGGGGGGAGGTTAGGTTAGAGGCTCCTGGGGGGGGGACTTAGGGTTAGGCAGCCCCCTGGAAGGGTTAGGGTTAGGCTAGGGAAACGGGGGTTAAGGTTAGTCACCCCTGGGGGGAGGTTAGGGTTAGGAACCCCCCTGGGAGACTTAGGTTTAGGCAGCGGGGAAGGGGGTGTTAGGTTTAGGCACTTAGAGGGGGGAGGTTAGGGTTAGGTACCCCTAAGGGAGGTTTAGTGGGGGTTAGGTTAGTTTATAACTTACCTTTAGCGCAGTCGGGATCTTCACCTCTGCCGGGCTTCCGCTGTCGGGATTTGAACCGCCAGCCATGCGGCTAGCGTTAAATCATACCAATCCCTTGCATTTGAGAGATTATTGGTTATCTGTGCATGCATCTGAGTTGCACTGTGCTTTCGTCAAAGTCCATTACTGTAGTTGCAAGCAGCGACTTTTTACTTGCAAAGTGATTGACAGTTAAGGGCCGTTTGGGGGAGGTAATGAGCTGTGCCGCCAAATACGCAGGCATGTCGCGACTGTTTTCGAGGCATGTTGCAGCTTGGGTCTGCGATCCCATATGCACAAACATAGTTTTAGTGTCTAAGTTTAGTGACCATTCTATGTGACCATAGGCCGAATATTGAAAGATGCGTGTATTAATATGCAGTTAGTTGGCTCTGTGATGGCGCCTGTATCAGTCTCAATACAAATCCCGGTGTCTGTGACATTACCATATTTTTGCATATCCTCTGCATAAAAATCGCAGCAGCGACGGCAATAGCGTACTTCGCTGAATCAGGCCCCATATCAGTTCCAATCAATGAGGTATTCAAGGTGGTCATGTCGAAACTGAGAATCAAAATTGTTTTTGGCCTCATATTTTCCATGCTGTGTCTGGATCGCTAGGGAACCTTAAGTAGGTGAATAGAAGTGGTTTAGTATGCAGGGTTTGAGAAGGGAAATGTGTCAGGAATTGGGAATCCTGAGATAGAAAGGTAATTGAAGTTTGTAAGAAATGGGGTTGATGACCCAAGAAATACTGAAGGAACATGTATTATGGGGCAACTTCATGGAAGGTACTCGGCAGTGTAGGTTATATGTTAGATGTCAGTAGTGGACTTCCTGCTCTATTAGAGCAGGAAATCCACTCGACCTTGCGGTAGCCTAGACCCTACCACAGGGTCTTGTCGCAAGGCCGATGGTCGCAATAATTGCAACGGTCTCCAGGTCGCTCGCACAAGCTGCGGGAGGTCTCCCACAGCTTTGCGAGTGGCAGGAGAAAAAAAAATGCCCACAGACCCTGCGAGCTGCCTGTGGCAGCGAGCGTGTCTGAATCAGGACCGATGTATTCATCCCTTCGGGGATGAAAATCCACTCCCAGCAGCAAGCATGGTGCTCAAGAAGTCTCAAGAAAGACACAACGTGCTGCTCTGTTCCACTTGTCCACATATCTGCTCTGGTTAAGTGGACAGTGGGTACAATGGCAGTTTGAAGGCCACTAACTAACTAACTATGTTTTTTTTAATGTCCCTGTACAGGTTGGGACATGCTTTTCATGTGGAAGCTTTGCAAAGGATTATTTAACAGTCAATTGTTTTGGAAACCAGTAGCACTCTTCCTGGTCCCCTTCTGGGATGAAAATCCACTCCTAGTAGCAGTAGCAGGTGCAGGATTCTCAAGAAAGACACAAAGTAATACCATAAATCTTAAATCTTGCGCTTGTCCACATATCTGTGCTGGTTAAGTGGCAGTTTGGAGGCCGGCACTAACTAACTGTTGTTTTTAATCTCCCTTAACAGGTTGGGAAATGCTTTTTCATGTGGAAGCTTTGCAAATGATTATTTAACAGTCAATTGTTTTGGAAAGCACTACTAGAAGTCTTCCTGGTCCCCTTCTGGGATGAAAAAAAAATCCACTCCCAGCAGCAGGCATGGCGCTCAAGGATTCTTCTGGGGCAAGGACTGATGTGAATGTTTACATTTTATTTTGTAAATGCCTCCCCTCCTCTTCTCCCTCATAAATTTACTTCAGAGTCAAAAAGTTTAATTAAATTTACAAACCAAAACACGGAAGGCCGGTTTTGGCAAAACCAATCCAGATCCAAAACACGGGGGTCGGCGCACATCTCTAGTCTTATCTGCACCTGTGTGTGCCAGTATCATCACCCTGGTTCTAACCAAGACTCCAGCTGTTTCCCCAGTGCCTCATTTTGCCAGCAGCCAGTTCATATTACTACCATTTTACACACAGTGCACTCTTGAAATTATCTCATGATTCACTCCTCTAATCCATGAGCAGAAACTACATAAGGCCACCCAGTTTCCGGTCACTCATGTCAGATTCCACTCCAGTCAGAGACTCCAGTCCGGATTCACAAATGTGACAATAGAGTACCCCAAGATTTCCAATATACTTATGCATCTTCTACTTATTGTACTTTTACATATTTTTATCAGTACATGTTTTTATGAATCCGTTTATATGTACTATAAAATTGTCTATGGGCTTGATTCACTGCTGATCGCAGGCTCTCAATTATGTGCACATGTGCAGAATGGGTCCTGCAAAATCGCACGCAGGCCCCGTATGCCTCTATCTGCCTGAACGGAGCAAACATTATTTTGTCATTAATTAATTTTATATTTCATTTAATTTCTCCCTCTGAAACTCTTCCCCCTCTTTCTATGTCCTTTTTTTCTATTCCCCTCTTTCTTTCTTTCTTTCTTTCTTTCTTTCTTTCTTTCTTTCTTTCTTTCTTTCTTTCTTTCTTTCTTTCTTGATCTCTTTCTTTCTTTCTCTCTCTCTCCCACTATTCTCTCTCCTTCTCTCTCTCTTTTACCCCTCCACTCTCGATTTTCTCCCCCTTCCCTCTCTATTAATTTTGATGAGAGACCATGCTTTGATGTGGGAGCAGAAGTAGTTGTCCTCTTTGGGAGTGCCAGCCTGCAGGACAGAAGAGCATAAGCCTCTGTCACACCTTCAGCTAATGAGAGCAGGTTCTGTGCCTGGGCAGCAGTGTTGAGGAGCTCCAAGTGGCTGCAGACTGCTAAATTCAATTCAACAGGCCAGCCGCCGTGACACAAAGTAAGATCATCCAGTTTGGTAGCAGAGGGTGGCAGGTCTTTGGATATGAATGGTCATCGACCATCGCAGTGTTTTGCAAACATCAATAGTCTATGGCGATGGTAGCTCAAATGTTGAGGAACATTGCTGCCGTTGGGCTGATGGTCTAGTTGTTCACATGTGCAGCACTCAATGATTTTCTGGCAATGGTTTAAACAAACCATGGTAGAGCTATTGATGGCAATCACCACCTTTGGGTGGGGAACTTGCGGCTGTACATGAATAAAGTTTGGCAGCAGGCACGCACCATGCACGGCACGCGTATGCCTTGAAGATATTACATAATTTATATTAGGATCTGATTAGATAGATAGATAGGATAGATAGATAATGTTCTCCCTGTAAATACAAATGTGGACACTATGCATATTCTCTTATGCATGAATATAATGCAATACACTGTATGTCATATTTTAATAAAATGCCTGAGTTGTTCATCTTTAAAATTAAAGTCATTGAGTTGGCTCAAAAAAGAGCAGAACCATTCACAATTTGTTGCTAAGTGATGATGTACAGCTTGGGCTCAGTTTCTGCCCTGCAGGGCTATTTGAACATGACGATCAGTTATGTGATGAATGACTATTTGGTATTTGGCAGATGAGTAGCACAGCTTAATAGCAGAGCTTAATAACACAACGCAGTGTCAGTGTTTGGATTTTTGAAATGCATGAAGCATTGGTTAAACAAAAACACACCTAGAATGTAAAGTCAGTAAGGTTTAACTTGAAGAATCTACTCATATTTCAGGCAAAACAATATGCAGTGTTGTGTCTGTCATGACCTGACCTTGCTACTATGTCATCACCCACTAGACACCCTCTCTCCCACTGCAGGCTGGTAGGGGAAAGGGGATGGGCATTATATGTATCATGGTGTTCATATTTAAAATATCCCTATTGTTTCATTGCATATTTGACATTATTATACAGTACTTTGTTATTGACTATTCTTACATGTAGATAAATACCTGTAGATGTCGGCTGTTTCCAACTGAAATTAGTCTGTGAAATTCTGGCCATAACAGCTACTGTGATCTGAAAAGAGCCAAAGCACAGAAATGTAACATGGAAAATAATTTAGTCAATGGTGGTATTGGTGTGCGGATGCCGATCATTCGGCTTGATCGGGCTTGTCTTCAGGGTATGCAGTCGGGAAGCCGGCGGACCTAATCCCGACAGCTGATCGAAGTGATGCCAGGCGCCGAGCGGGGACAGCCATGCGGGGGGAGGCAGTAGCGCACGCAGTGTGGTTTCTGAGTACCCAGAAACCCCCCCTGATGGACCAAATTTGTTTTTTAGAGATGGAGACAGCACTGTCTCTGTCTCTGCACTGCTCTCCGGGCGTGACGGAGCTGCCGCAGTTCCACCGATGAGCTCTAATTGGCAGAGCTCTCTACAAAGGATGCATGTGCAGCCGCAGCATGCTGGTGGCGCTGCTGTGTCACATTCCCTGCTGCGCTACGATTGGCTCAGAGGGGGTGTCTCAGTTCGGTGGCAGTAGGGGGTGGAGCAGCCGCGTGTCTCCCAGTCATCACAGCTCCCGGCTCCCGCTGTTTCTTGTCATGCTGTGTGGATGCTCCAGGGCAGTGAAGGGCCATCACGGTCGTCCTGGTGTAGGTGCTCTGGCGGATCTGGCTCAGCTCCAAGTCCAACGTCTTCAGCTGGGATGGAGCTGCTTTGCATGCCGAGCAGCAGCAGCTCTGCTGACATGGGCTCTAGCGGTGACCCTCCTCCTTCTCTCTCATCAGCCCTCGGTAAGTGTACTTATGTATGTATGGATGGATGTATGTATGTATGTATGCTGTGTATAAGTATGCTTATGTGTGTGTTTATATGCTGTATGTATGAATGTATGTTGTGTATGTGTGTGTATATGCTGTATGCTGTGTGTAAGTATGTATATATCTTGTGTGTAAGTATCCTCGTGTGTATGTAAGCATGCTTATGTTTGTGTGTGTATGCTGTGCGTGAGTATGCTTAGAAGGTGTGTGTGTATATATATATATATATATATATATGTGTGTGTGTGTGTGTGGAAACCCCCCCTTAAAAATCCTGCTTTTGCCACCGGAGGGGGCGGGTGGGCTAGGTTTAGGGCTCCCGGGGGGAAACTTAGGGTTAGGCACCCCCCGGGAGGTTAGGGTTAGGCTAAGGGGAGGGAGGGTTAGGGTTAGGCAGGGCCGTAGCTAGGGTAGTGCGGCCGGTGCCATCGCACAGGGCACCACAGGTCAGGGGGCGCTGGTTGGGCCTACCAAATTTCTATTTATTATCATTCTTGTTTGTAGCTTCCTCTTATTTCATCCCCAGCATCTCCTGGCCTCTCCTATACTTTCCCTGGCCCTTCTCCATGAAGCCATCGCCCTTTTTTGGGTGCATTATGTCCCTTTGAAAAATGAGGGGGGCGCCAATGCTCTTCTGGCACAGGGCACCAAAAAGTCTAGTTACGGCTCTGGGGTTAGGCACCCCCCCGGGGGACTTAGGTTTAGACGGCACGGAAGGGGGGGTTAGGTTTAGGCACTCAGATGGGGGATTAGGGTTAGGCCCTGGGGAGGAAGGTTAGGGTTAGGCACTCCTAAGGGAGGGTTAGGGGGTAGAATTAGGTTAGTGAATACTTACCTAGGGACGATCAGGATTTTCATCCTTGTCGGGCTGCCGCTGTCGGGACTTGAACCGCCGGCCGGGAGTCCGGCAGTAAATCATACTGATTCCGTCTTCAGAGTTGTACGCTATTGCCAGTTGTACGCTATTGCCAGCCCAGCTGCGATCCTATATGCAGCTGCTGTTCAAAAATATGCAATTGTCGCAGCCGCCGGGTAATGTATTGAGCCGCCCATGGTCATATTGCAAATCCAAGCACTTCCGTACAAAGACACAGTATCTGTTGCAGATTATTCAGTGTTAGCAGTCCTGAGTAATTCTGTGGTCGCGCAGAATGGCGTGTTAAACTGAGACGCCGGAACCATTTTTCTTGCGTACAGGATTACAGATGCAGGATGTGACACACCTGCATTTGTAGCCGACACTCCCTATTACCACCCCCAAAAGCTCCCTGACTGTCAATAACACTGCGAATAAATAGTCGCTGCGAGCAACTACGGTAATTTACCTTGACGCATGTGCAGACAGTCAATAATCGCTCTAATGTGAAAACATTGGCACAGTGTACATCTCTGAATCATGCCCACAGTCTCAAGGTCATTCTGCACAAGTGTCCATGATGACAGGAGCTAGCAGGCAAAACGGCAGCATGATCTGTACATCTGGCACCCCAAATAAGGTTACAATATAAAAATAAACACAATTCGGGGCTACACCAATATAACACAATAATAAGATGTGGATGTAATTAAATATATCATGCCTCAAATTAAGGAGCATGCAACTCCTGTGATAAACAGTAGAAACCATGAAAGAAATAGAGACACTAGATGGTTTCCCGATTTATCAATTGAGGCCTCATAAACAATCAGTTTTGACTTGCAAAAATGCTTGTAAGGTGTTTAGCCAATAGGCTTTTTTTAGTAGCACAAAACCGTACGCAGGTGAACTACTCAGCTGCTAATTTCTGTGTTAGACAATCAATTAGCTTACAAATGTATTTAAAATTTGCGTGTTTTTCCAAAAATTTTTTTTTACTTTTTTTCGGCCAACAATATTGTAGGCATGTTTGTTATTTTTCTGCATTTTTTAGGGACCAAGAAAACAATCGTGCCTTTTGTTTTTTGCTAAGTGTTAATGTAAACTCTTAAATGGTTTTTAACCCTTGTTTTTTTTTTGGTGAAATAATGTTTACATTTCCGCTGTTTTTTTCTGTAATTGTGTTTGTGGGATTACCTTTTTACCAGTTTTTAAATAAATTAACAATAGAATAGTGCAGTTTTTAATTTTTTTATTATTTGTTTACACATTTTTTTTGTGTTTTTTTAAAATTAAAATATGGATAACGTAATAAAAAATAAGATTTGCTTTTAGAAACGCACAAACCAAAATAGTGGCATTTTAAAACCACAAACAAACAAACAAAATGTAAAAACAATTCACAAGAAAGGAGAGGGAGGTTTTGGCTATTAGGGAATATGGGGCAAACACAGATAAGGATTGTGGGAAAATTAGCCAGTGCTGTCATCGCCTTTTGGCCCGTTTGGCCGGGGTATGGAGGGAGCCTGAACGGGTCCGGGAGGTCCTTCGGCTGGCCTGGCCAGAGGCAGATGTTGGGGCCTCTGGACTAGGCATAGGGCTAGGCACATTTGGAGGGATGGCTGTTGTTGTGCCAGAGGTGGAGGGTCCTGATGTTTCGCCAGGAAGGGAGGCCGGCTCCAACATCTGCTGGCGAACGAGCTGCTCCAGGGCATTTGCTATACGGACGTTGGCCCCAGTATTTTCCGCCAGGGCCTTAGCAATGGCCACGTTGGCCGCAGCACTTTGCTCCAGGGCCTCCGCCACCCGTATCAGACTGGCGTCCAGCCTCACCAGAATCTCAGTGTGCTGATCCGTTTTAATATTGAGATCAGTGAGAAGGGCCACTGCCTGCGAGGGGAATTGCCCTGGACTGTCTGCCACAGGGTCCCCAGCCGGATCTAATGCTTCCTCCCCTGCAGAGCCAGCAGAAGTTCTGCGGCCAAAGCTCCCCTCTGGAGCAGACTCATCCGCCTGTGTCTCTGTGACAAAAAAGAAAAAAGAGTAACATTATAATCTAGATATTGTCCCAAACACATTTCTGAGTTATTAACATTACTACATTTACCTGAGGCAACATGAGGAGCCGCAAAGTCTGGCATGTCGGTATCCATGTTCGACACGCCAAACACCTCATCCTGCACACACCCCTGGGCCATCTCCTCCAAATCGTTGAGCTCCAGAGACACAGGGGTGGGACCCCCACCTGTCCCCCCTGCATGCCTAGCCCTATCAGCCAGTTTTTGCTTCAGCCGATATTTGAAGTCGCTCCATCTGTGGGTTAAAAAGTTGACATTATTCCTGCAGTATTTGGACCTGTAAACACTTTTTAATAAAATGTAGTTTGTAAGTACCGGCGTTTGACCTCCCAGGTTGAACGTTCAAACTCACCCACCCTATTGACAGCACTGGCTATGTCATCCCACATTTTCCATTTCTGGCTTGCACCCATATTCCTTGCTGCCTGTGGCAGGTTGTCATTGCACATTTGGACCAAAACCTCCATCTCCTTTCTTGTGAATTGTGGCTGTCTTTTTTTTTTGGTTTGTTTAGTTGGCCTACTAGGCCCAGCAGCCTCTTCCATGACATCCTCAACACCTTTTTTAATTTGGAAATAAAATTTATAATGTAAAATTTTCCTAAAATTTTGGTTCAACATAATCCTTTAGCCCAAAAAAGAAAAATACTTACCTGGTGCCTCTTGGCCAGTGCTTTGCTGCTCTGTAGCTCTCAGGTCTCACTACAGCAGACCGATTTGGGTTTTCAGTGACGTTTTTATACATGCGTCAGCATTATTCGGCCGCATCATTGTTTGTGCGCTCCTATTGTCCGTCCTTAATTTGAGCGGCAAAATAAAGACTATTTATGGCTTGGTGTGACTGGAGTCGATGTGGCATGTTGTTTGTTGGAGGTTTGGTGTTGGAGTGGTTTTGTGGATTTGCGTTTTACTGAGTAGAAGGAGGACATTTTCTGATTTATTTTTTTTTCTAGCTTATTTATTTTCCGTTGGTTATTTTTTTTATTGTTTGCCTATTTTTTTCTGATTTATTGAGTAAGTATTTTAAAAACCCACCGTAAAAAATATGAGTAAATAGTTTTAAAATGTTGTTTATTTTCTGTGAAAAATCATGTCTTACCACTAAATGTAGCGTACTATTTTGCGAAGTAATGTGTCTTGATTGAACTGTAGATATAGCGTACTATTTTGCGAACTAATGTGTCTTGATTGAACTGTAAATGTAGCGTACTATTTTGCGAACTAATGTGTCTTGATTGAACTGTAAAAGTAGCGTACTATTTTGCGAAGTAATGTGTCTTGATTGAACTGTAAATGTAGCGTACTATTTTGCGAACTAATGTGTCTTGATTGAACTGTAAATTTAGCGTACTATTTTGCGAACTAATGTGTCTTGATTGAACTGTAAATGTAACGTACTATTTTGCGAAGTAATGTGTCTTGATTGAACTGTAAATGTAGCGTACTATTTTGCGAAGTAATGTGTCTTGATTGAACAGTAAATGTAGTGTACTATTTTGCGAACTAATGTGTCTTGAATTTTTTGGTGTTAAATCATGTCTTAACACTAACAGGGGTATTCACTATGGGTGTGATAACATCGATTTTTCTTTAAATTCGCAATTATGACGTCATTATCGCAGGTTTTACTTTTACACGCTATTCAATATCAAAGACTTATCGCAGTTTTGAAAAGTCTTTGTTAAAAAACGATGATAAGTTTTCACCATTGAATAGGTGTCGTAAAAAAGTGCAGAATTGGGGTTTAGGGGTGCATGCTTTTAAAAAATAGCCTGCACCCCTGAGAATGTCATTTTTAAAAAAAATGTGTACCAAAATGTATTTAACAATAAAAAGGGACACCCCAAAAATGTAACTTAAAAATTGTGTTGCAAAAAAAAAAGTTTAACAATAGGGAAATAGGTTCAGGGCTATTCTGCAAGTATGCGGCAGGTGTTTTCTAGAATAGAATTATAGCGGCAGGTGCACAAATGCTTAATTTTTAGAAACTTACTTTAGGGACATCAAAACATGCTAGTACCCATTTTCATGTACCCCAAATTTGATGAGACCACTTAAAAAAATGAAAAAAATAACCTAAGCAGTGGCGTCACAAGGGGGGTGCGGGGGGTGCGGCCCGCAACGGGTGTCACCCTTCAAGGGGGTGACACCAAAAACAGCAGCACACACACCCGCGGGCCGCACCCCATCCACAGAGACGTCTGCCCCCTTCCCCGGCACCACCGCCGATCCCAAATTTCATGGCCTTGAACGCCGCCGCTGCCGGGGATCACATCATTCCCTCACCGCGGCCGGCGTCCAGAGCCACACATAGGCACAAAGCACAGAGCATCTCTCTGTGCCTGTGTGTGGCTCTGGACGCCGGTCGCGGTGACGTCATCAAGCATGCGGCACGCCGAGAAGACGAGGAGTGCGCCTGACCACCTCTAGTGCAAGCCAGCCTGGACATCTTCAAGAAAGGTAAGTAGTAATGCACAGTGGAGGGGGCACAACATAAGGGGCGTTCTGGGGCCACTGCATAGGGGCACTACTGGGGGTACTGTATAGAGGGCACAGTATAAGGTCACTACTGGGGGCACAGCATATGGGGCACTACTGGGGGTAATGTATAGGGGGCACAGTAAAAGGGCACTACTGGGGTCACTGCATAAAGGGAGCTCCTGGGATAGTGTATAAGGGGCACTACTGGGAGTATTGTATAAGGGGCACTACTAGGGGTACTGTATAAGGGGGCACTACTGGAGGTATTGCATAAGGGCACTACTGGGGGTACTGTATAAGGGGGCACTATTGTCTGGAGGCACTACTGGAGGTATTGCATAAGAGCACTACTGGGGGTACTGTATAAGGGCACTGCATAAGGGGCACTACTGGGGGTATTGTATAAGGGGCACTGCATAAGAGGAGCTACTGGGGGTATTGTATAAGGGGCACTACTGATGGCACTGCATAAGGGGGCACTACTGGGGGCACAGCGTAAGGGGCTCTGATACAGGAGGCATTGCATAAAGGGCTATAATACAGGAGGCATTGTATAAAGGGCTATAATACAGGGGGCATTGCATAATGGGCTCTAATACAGGGGGCATTGCATATTGGGCACAACTACAGGGGGCACTACTAAAGGGGGAACTGCATAATGGGCACAGCTACAGGGGGCATTGCATAAGGGGCACTAATACAGGTGCCATTGAATAAGGGGCACTACTACTGTTGGCATTGTGTATAAGGGTCAATAATGTGGGTGTTGTGTAAAATGGGCACTACTGTGTGCCAGAACATAAATAAGGGACACTACTTTATGGTGTAATGTGACTCAGGAGCACTATGTGCGGTGTAATGTGGATACGATTGTGCTACTGTGTGACATAATTTGAATTGGGGATAGTATTGTGTGACCATGCCCCTTTCTTTCGAGATCACACCCCTTTTTTGTGCCACAGGCCTTAGGCGCACGCTGTCCTTTTTTTGATAAATCGTCGGGGGAGAGGGGGGAGGGCGTCGTTCCACCACATCTCAAGGACCAATTTAAGCACTGCTACCCAGAATATCGGGCATGGCATCATCACGCCCGCCGGGTGTGCCTTGCATTCTGGGAGGAGCACAGTGTGACTGCTAGACTGGTAAGGGAGCAGAGTTCGCGGAGCTGCGCACCTTTGTCCCGACTTTTTATTTTTTTTTGTGGGGAGGGGGGTGTCACCATGCATTACAGCAACGGGTGACACCAACCCTAGTGACGCCTCTGAACCTAAGTGCTCTTCTGCATCACTTCTTTAATGTTGGTAACAAAATACCTGCTGCGGCTCTTTAAATCCCCCACTTTCAATTAAAGCCTAAAACGGGGGTACCCATAGTGTTCACCCATGTTTTTTCAACTTTAGGGGGCTCTTACATTTAAAATCGGAAAAAAGCGTAACTTTACGCCAATCCAACTTCGAAGTTTCCCGTTTTCGTTAATTTTCTATTGAATACGGGGATAAGTGGGAGTGCGCACCAGACTTAACGCAGAAAAATAATCCGATATTAAACGTTAACTTCGACTGACATTTATTTTAAATGTCAGTCCCAGGGGTGCAGGCTTTTTTTTTTAAGCCTGCACCCCTAAACACCAATTCTGCACTTTTTTACGACACCTATTCAATGGTGAAAACTTATCACCGTTTTTTAACAAAGACTTTTCAAAACTGCGATAAGTCTTTGATATTGAATAGGGTGTAAAAGTAAAAACGGTCATAATGACGTCTTACCTCCGAAATTAATGCAAAAAAGATGTTAGCTCTCCCATATTGAATACCCCTGGAAATGTGGCATAATATTTTCCAAACTAATGTGTCCTCCCTTTTCTATTTTTCACCCCAGAATTGTGATTACAATCATAGTTTATTAAATGAATCTAAAATATATTTTCTACTTTTTAAATGTAGGTGGTTCAGCACATGACCCGTCCCAGGCCTGTAAGCATCTTTGGATTTCTTAGAAAAGATAAGTATATTTTTCTTTACACATTTGTCTAAAACAATAACTACCTGGCTTACCATTTCAGGTTGATGTTGGTCGAATTATATTGGCCATGGTTCCAGAACCCGACCAACCTCAATTTCATCCCAGGCGTAGGCCTCGTAGGCGTGCAAGGCCCCAGATATATAGAACACGTGTCACCCTTTTTGGAATGCCAGATGATGAGGTATTAAGACGATACCGTCTTCCTCCCCAAATCATCCTAGACACTCTCTCATTAATAGAGAGTGGTCTTGAACGGCAAATTGTCAGTCCTACAGCAATACCACCACTTACGCAATTAATGTCGGTGTTACATTTCTGTGCCTCAGGATCCTTTCAAACCACTGTGGGAATAGTTGCCGGAATCTCCCAATCCTCCTTTTCAAGGATCCTGAGGGCAGTGATGGAGGCCAGTTTTAAACACCTCCATCATTTTATTACAATGCCATTGGATATGGGTTCCCATAGTGTGGCGAAGGCCAATTTTTACCAAATAGCTGGCTTCCCACACATCATAGGGGTTGTGGATGGCACTCACATACCACGTCAGCCTCCAGCAAGGCTGGAGGCTATTTTTAGGAACCGCAAACACTTTAATTCACTGAATGTAATGGTGGTATGTGATGCCTCCCTCCAGATCCTGTCCCTGAATGCCAAATTCCCCGGGAGTGCACATGATTCCTTCATCATCCGGCAATCAGGGATTTGGCACAAATTAGACAACCTACAAGCTGGGGATGCGTGGCTTCTGGGTAAGTTGACACCTTCTGTGGCAACCAATGCAAAGCTTGTTACACAATGGTCCTGATGTTTGTTTTTTCACAGGAGACAGTGCTTACCCTTGCACGCCCTGCTGCTCACTCCTTATTTGGCTCCCACACCAGGGCCACAAAGTGAGTATAATTCCGCACTTACAGCCACCAGGCAGGTGGTGGAGCACTGTATCGGCCTTTTAAAAGGCCGGTTCAGATACCTCCACCGCTCTGGTGGCGAGCTCATGTATTTGCCGGCTATGGTTTCGAAAATTGTGGTCCTGTGTGGGATATTTCACAACATCGCCATAAGGAGTGGTGTCCCAATGCAGCCAGAGGATGCCTTGCCTGAGGATGGCCCCCCCGAGATTGGTCGGAGGTCAGTATGTGGGGGGCCATACGCGATGATGTGGTGGCCAGATTTTTTAGGTCATTATTGTTAAAAATGTAGTTAATTGACACAATGTAGACATGTAAGATTTTAATGGCCAATTTTAATTTGTGTTTTTTTTTTAGTCTTTTATTCCATAAAAATAACCGAAAAAACGATGCCTACTACCTGATCCTAAAAATTGACTTCATGTGGCCACATTGGATATAACTTCTTGAACAATTATTTCTTCGCCTCATTTGTGGAATCATGTTGGCATGCTACTTCTTCAAACAGTTCTTGATTGTTGTTGTTATTTTGTTATTTTTGGTGTTGGCTGTATTTTTGAGAGTGTTTTCACTGTGTGTATTGATTGTGACAATTCACTTTGTGTTTATTATTTGTGTGGAATAAATTTTTGGTTAACGTTAAAAAACATTTCCTTGGTAAATTACAAGCAAGTGTAACCTGGTCCAAAAAAGGCAAACTTGCTTAATGGCTAATCCTGTAATGTGTTAAATTGTAAAGTATTTTACCATGCTTTGTGGCTAAAAACAAACACCAAAGGTATTATGGTGAATCAGTATGTTTTCTAATCTAGGCCTAAACAGGTTTGATTTAATATTTACATTACCCACCAAAAATAAAAAAAACAAAATTGCTGGTAATTCTACAAACCTATTGGTATTGTTAGGTGTTTAATGTGCCAGCTTACATACTTACTTGAGCTTTCTACAATCTAATTTACATTACTTAAAAAAACATGCTCCAATAGTCGACTTATGTAAGGTTAAACAATCTAATATTTACAGACAAGAAATGAGACTTTAATAAAACAATTTTTTTTTATTTTTGAAACCATTTTCAGGGTGGCCCAAAAAAAAAATTAGTGGCGCAGGAGCGCCGACATCTGATCCAGGACCACGAGCATGCCTATGACATGGCCCCTCAGCCTCTGCAAGCCATTTGCAAATTCTTGCATCCGCATTACCAAACAACTTAAAAAGCAGAATATACTTTAAAAAAAGAGAAACAAATAAAAAAAAGGAATGGCAAACGCAAATATTGTCTAAATAACAATTACACATAAAAATACAACAAAAAAAAGGGAGAAGTACGCCCCAAAACTACATTTGTTGGTACCGTAAACAAGAAAGACACAAGTATGAGTGTTTGGACATGTGTGATATGTGTAAGGGGAAAACATCCTAGACATTGTTGGGCAAAGATATATATCCAAAACATTAGAAATACTTAACAAATTGGAAATGCACAGGCAAAAGGATAACATCACCCAAAAACCAAAAAATGCAAAAGCAGCCATAGTTTAAAAGGGAAACATACCAGTCAGAATGACGACTGGTCCTGTAGCCCCGACATCGTCCTCCTCTGAGGTGGGCCAGTGCTGGTCTGATGGTGGAGGGGTGATTTGACTTGGTGTGGAAGGGAGGAAAAGAGAGGGGTGGGTGGAGGGGAGGGTGATGAAAAGAGAGGGGGGGTGGAGGGGAGGGTGAATTTTGAGGGATGGGAATATTAGGAGAGGGAGGGGCATCACGCTCTGGCCGGTCTGGGGTGGAGGGGGAATTTGGGGAAGGTTGGGGAGAGGAGGTTTGGCTGGGAGTGGGGGATAGGGGACGAGGCCGACGTCGTTGACGTCGTAGTCTGTGCTCAGCCCCTAAATGATGGATAAAAATTTTTACGTTTCTGATTTTTTTTGGTTGTGTAAAAAATTTACACAATTTATTTATTTTTTTAAAAACCGCTATACGGAAAACATGCACACGCAGGAATGTCCTAAATAAAGAAACAGGGCTAGACGGAAAACATGCACACGCAGGTATGTCCTAAATAAAGAAACAGGGCTAGACAGAAAACATGCACACGCAGGTATGTCCTAAATAAAGAAACAGGGCTAGACGGAAAACATGCACACGCAGGTATGCTTACATTTAAAATGAAAAAAAAAATACACTTACTGTCGCTAATTTGCAACCGCAAATTGGCCAAAAGGCATGGGGACCTGCGGTGGAGATCGGACCAGCGCCTTTCGAGCAGGCAGATATTGCGGCGGAAGCCCAAATTACGCAGCCGGCGCCGCACCTCCGCATAGGCGAGCCGCTTGCAGAGGTTTGTGATGGGGGCCGGATGATCTGTGATTCTCCGGTCCATCACATCTGTGAGGACCAGGAGTTCTCTGCGAGTAAATGCTGCGGCTCTCATGATGGCAATGATTTTTTCAACAAAAAACAGTTTTAATAAAGGTCCCAGAAAAAATTTGATTGGCTAATGTACTGTGAAAAATAACAGAACGCATTGTATTGGTTATTGTATGAGTCATGTGACCTACACCCTCACAAATATAATGTGAATTATGATAGGCTTGATGCAGTGACATGCGTAAGCTAATTTAAATATTATTAATAAAGATGAAAAATCTGCATATAAACTAATGCAAAACAATAGTAGCATTCAAACAAACTTAAAAATTAGAAAAACCATCCCCTTGGTACAAACGTACGTATTCTGCGGAAGGAATGACACACACGAACAATAATAAAGTTTATTGACATTGTAAAAAAAAACGGATTGCAAAGATGTGAATACCAATTAAGCTAATGAATATACTGATTGCTATTAATCGATTCAAGTATGTGGGCAGAATGAAATAGCAGGCAATCGAAAACTGACAAGGCCACTTCCGGAATTGACTTGTGCGAGCGTTCCCTGCAACCAAAGAGGAGACGGACGGTCGCTATTTTGAACGTTCGCTACCTAGAGGAGGGGTTGGGAGACTATGGGGCGGAAGATTAGCTGCGAATGAAAATACGAGTGAGCGGTTTAATTTACATTTTCCCGCTTGTACGCCGTACGTGCGAACGGCCACTTGCGTCCGGATCTGAATCAGGCCCATAGTCCATAATCCATAATAATCCTAGTGGTCAATGGAACTACGCTTACCTCATGCATGCTGGTGCTAATCTCCTCAACTGCCGGAGCACACTGTAGTGGCTGCTGTTGGGGGGAACCCGTGAGTGCACAATCCTCCAGGAGAAAACCGCGGGACTGTTGAGTTGAATAAAGCAGTGCCGGTCACCTGGATTAGCAATTGATGGTGTCATCTATCATCAGAATTTACCTCCACTTCTTTCCCACTGTCACAACCCCTGCTCCACCTCTTTGGCTTGTAAGGGTAGATGCACGCACGGGGTCTCATCCTGAGTTGCATGCAATGCCGATTTTCACGGAGCTGAGTGATTTTTTTTCACTCTGCGTGTGTGCAAAAGTCTCATAACTCATACATGCATGCATCCCACAGTGTATACGCAGAGAGACGCGCAGTATCAGAAATGTACGTGTTACAATTGTGCTGGATGTTCCCAGGTAGTGACTGGGAGGTGGCCAATAAGATGCACAAAGATGATCCATTTTATGGGTGTGTTATGTTATCGTTCGCAGTGTCTCAAAGTCACAGCATGATTGACATTTGGGGACAGCAACTGGGAGCATTCCAGAAAATGGGGGCGTGTTGGCCTCGTGTTCTGGGTGTGCCGAAGCCAGTGGCTGTGTCCTTGGATGCAGCATCACTGACCCGGGCAGCATGATTTTGCCGTACATCCAGAATAACCTGAGGATTACTTGCATGTCTGATGTTCATGCCCTTGATCTGATTGTCACGACTGGCTCAGGAAGATCTCCTACTGAGGAGCTGAAAGCTGAGGTCGCGAGTTGTGATAGAATCGGAGGCAAGGGGCCTGGATGTATGTCCTCCTCATCCACAAGTATCGGATTTTGGCAAGACCTGACCAAAGGTGCAGATTCTAACCTGCTGGGAGGTGTTCACCAGTGACCCCTCCAAGCGGGATATGTATGGGTTTAAGCTGCAGCCAGCAAGCAGGTCGCGGCCCTTTGTTCAGGTATCCGATACAGGTGGGAAATGGAGAGAGATAACAATGATGAGGCCCAGGAGAGTGTACTTATGAAAGAAGCACTAGCGAGGATTCTGTACTTGGATAGTGTACTGAGTGCGCGGGCAAGGTATCAGATGCACTGCTGGCACAGGAAAGTGACACTAGTTGCACTTGAATGTTGTACTGAGTACACGGGCAAGTTATCAGACGCACTACTGGCACAGGAGGGTAACACTGTGGTAGTACTCGGAGGATGTACAGAGTACGCGGGCAAGGTATCCAGACATACCGCTGGCACAGGAGAGTAACTAGAATTGACTCAAGAGCAGAATAGCAAGGGAACGTGGAAAGAAGTGACGGCAAGCAAACACTGGCAGAAACTACGTTGTACAGGCAACTTCCTGTTGTCCAGAGCCCAGTAATATACCCCAAGGTAGCAGTCCATTGGAGGACAGCGTCAGCTGACAACAACTATGCTACCATTGGACGAATGGTCAGTCAGGTGATGAAGACTGTCATGGCTGCACCCATGACGGCAACCTCGGTAACCAAGTCACGGAGCAGCACATGGAAGTCCAAGTGCACCTAAGGCATAATACTCAACGCGTCACTCGCCGTCGCACCTGTCGTCTGACCGCACGAGAAGTCAGGGTAAGTCGGTGCTGTGGTGAGTAACGGCCAATCCTAGGCCGAAACCTGACACGGCAGTGGGCGTTTATTTACTTAAGATGCCTCCTGCAACTCTTTGAGCACAGCTACTGCAACTGTGCCATAGTGTACATCTCATTCAGGCCCATAGTGCAAACAGTCCTTTACACTGAGGATCTCTTACTAGGATAACATGTCCATTCAGATACTGGACGTCATGTAAAACACATTCCTGATATTAATAAGCTAAACTGTAAGTGTTTGGAGTCAGCTCACACCTTTAAGGGTCCTCACAAGCCTGGACTTTGTGGTTTCTTGATTTGTGTGTTCTGTAATAGAGAATCCTCAGTAATAGAACTCTTATTCTAAATGCTATCCCAGTTAAAGTCTCACCTGATCACATTATTCTCTTCCTTCTGCCCAACGTGCCCCAACACACATAGACTTGTTTTGAGAGCAGCCTCCTGCCAGGCAGCAGCACACTGGAAAAGTTCAGGCCTCTTATACTTTCTGGTTATCAAACGGATGTGGTATAAAATGGAACACAGTGGTGGATTATAAAGGGCCAAATAGAGCAAAAGGTACTGATTTGACCCCAATCAACCTGGAGATCCATAGCTGCCACATACACTGTGATCCCCCACTGTCCTTTCACTTGCCACATATGATGTCACAGATTAGATACCAAGCTTGACTCACATGGCATAGATAGAGCCCAGGGACTAAAATCTTCCTAATCGACAACTGATGCAATCAATAAAAATTGTGTTTAGGTATCACTCATTTGCTTTTTATTGGAAGCTTGCATGGTATTGGGTTTTGAAAAGGCCTTTTTTGGTTCGTAATCCCTAGCTCCCAACATCAGAGGTTTTAAAGGTTAGATGCAGTCAGGGGCATGGTCTCACATCCTGGTGGGCTTTTATTTTAAATTCAATTTCTAATACTGCAGGCTGTGGAGACACCCGTCTCCACAGCGTGCAGCAATGCAACACCCCCAAAACACCCACCCCTGCACTAGTCAAATTAGGATGAACATCTTGATCAAAGTCATCAAAAAATTGAGATTGTCCTTAGAAAATTAGGACAGTTGGCAGGTATGTACGATGTATTACAATATTTTTACTGTATATCATGCCAGTCACTTCACTGTTTATACAGTCTTGTGCAGGAAAATGTTCTCCTTTTGACCGGATTACAGCAGCAAAACAATGGGTCATGGACTCCACAAGTTCTCTGAAGCACTATGTAGTTAGTGTACACCATGGCTCCTGAGTAATGGTCCACAATTCCCTAATATTCGCCACTGGTGGATACCTGCCATTGATGGCATGTTGAACTGAATCTCACATGTTGTTTTGGGTTCAAATCCATTGAAAGAGTGGGCCTATTCAAGATGCCCACCAGCCACATTCTAGTAGGTGGCGGACCTATGCGGTGGCGCATTGTTGTTCTGAAAGATCTCACTCATGTCTGAGTGCATTAAGGATTCTGGATTCTAATCTCTATACACTCCTGCCTATACCTTTTAATATCCTGCCTATACCTTCTAATATCCTGCCTATAAACCTCTAACGATGACGCTATTTTGCGTACGCAGTCATATAGTAAATAAAGACTCCAGACCTTGAACCTGTGGTTCCAAAGCACAAAGTGATATTTCAAGTAAAAGTACAGTCAGTTACACGCTATGATCTAAGTACAATTTAGCGCAAAGAATTATACAGACCCAAGTTCAGTTATACATACGCAGCGCTCTGGACCAGATGTAGGCATCAGCAAGAAACCCCTGTCAATCAGCATTCAGCAAGAAGACTAGAAACCCAGGGTCAGAGCACACATATTTATAACCCCCCAGAAATAGACAACACAATAGAAAGGCTTGTTGCTGATGCCATTGGTTCCCAAGGGGGACGCATCTGTTACAGAGCATTTAACAGGTTGCTTCAAATGGACAGAACAGCCTCTAACAGCTTGTTGCCTCCTCTATTTCCCCTGCATGCACAAAAATACATTTTGGTTCTGTATGTCTTTACGGTCCATAAGTTGCGATCTTCACACCGTTGATACCGGGAAGATGTGGATAAAGGGGGTCATTCAGACGCAGGACGCTTGCAAGCGGGTCGATGTTCCCCCACTGCGCATGCGCACAACGGAGGGAGCTCCGTCGTGCTCATGCGCGAGACCCGGTGAGCGACGGGCTCTCCATCACTCCGGGTCTCGCACCAAAGGGGGCGTGCTGTCGATGTTGATTGACAGCATGCCCCCTTTGGTGGGCGTGCCGGGGGCGTGCCTGCCAGACGGAGGCGTTCCCATGGGAATGCCTACCGTCTGAAGCCGGCCCCACGGACATCACTAGTGATGTCAGTGGGAGTGATTTTGGCTCTGATAGAGCCAAAATCACTCCAGGGCTTGCGGCAGCGAGACCCTACCGCAGGGTCTCCGTCACAAGCCCGATGGTCGAGATGGTCAAGACCATTGCGACCATCATCATGGACGCTCGCATATGCTGTGGGTGGTCACCCACAGCTATGCGAGCGGCCAGGAGGCCGCTCCATTTTCATGGAGGAGGGCACTGATTCAGAGCGAGCGCTCTGGTCAGAGCGTTCGGCTCTGAATCAGGCCCAAAGTGCGGATCGGTATAATATCAAACACGGCTTACTTATCAGGTATTAAACCTTAGATACCAAAATAGTCTTTATTTCACAGCATTTGTAATAAATGAATAAAACTTGAATCTTTTACTTTATAGCTATGGAACCTTTTGTTGAAGTGTGCACTATGTAAGTGTTAGGCATATGGGAAAAGACGCTAGTTAGGTTTATCTGATTTGGGGCAGATGTGCATGCATAATAAACAGCGTTCGCATGCAGGATATTGTGCATTCGCTACTGAGCGTCATGTTAGCAGCTCAACTGTGCGCAATGTGCGGTGTCTATGCATGAGATTCTATACACACATATATATATTATATATATGTGTATACATATATATATATATATATACACACACACACACACACACACACACACACATATCTCATTCCTTATTTACAGTTTTAAACTGTAATGCAAATGTGTTACCTCCAGCTGTGAAGCCGGGGCCATTCTGTCTGGGTGTGGGACTAAAACCTGTTTAGGATTCAGACAAATTCAATTGTGTAGATCAATGCCTGGGTTATATTACAATTGCCACAACTATACTTGTCTATATACAGGGATTCCCAATTTGTATGTAAAACACTCACAGTATTTTGGTGTATTGTCTATTTTACTTTTCTCAGGGGCTGTTCTTCCAGTTGCCCTTGGTAGATTATCAAAAACATTGCCATCTGTACTTAGCTCGTGAGTTGTAACTTAAAATGGCGCTGGTTGCAAAATGGCGTCTTGCAGATTCTTGTTTCTAAAATAGAATCTAGCTGCCATTCGCAAGATGGCGTCGCACACCCTAATTTTTACGCTGATTCCGTCTCAGCCACTAATCCAGCTTCGACAGCATGCATGACATGAATGGGTGCAAATAATTTGCAAGGATGGTTACGTAGTGTCCGCTGGTCAGTGATGTCGGTAGATGTATCAGGGGTTTTGATGAGAGCCAGCTGAAAACAGCCCACACCATAATAGAACCACCACCACCCTTGGCTTGCTGGGGTCCATTGCCTAGTTTGTTCGTTAACACACAGGTAATAGTCAATTCTGCACCCTGTACCCCATAGAAGGGAACATTACACTGTTCAAACACTGGGCCTGATTCAGAAGTGGACACAAATGGTGTCTGTGCTGCATCTTCGGTAGCAGTGGATCTAAGAAGTTATGTTAATGCAGTGGGAGGTGTCTGGCTTCTCAGATCTGCTGCATGCATCCGAAGAGGTCACTATCGCGACCATCGCTTGGTCCATTGGATATCTGCACAACTCTAAGTCACACGTTGGATGTTTTCCTGATGTTGTGTAGTCGCCATACACTCTTGAAATTGTTGCACATGAAAACCCAAATTTCATGTTGATTTCGGAGATGGAGTGACAGATCTCTCTGGCAACTACTAGCAAGCCTCGTTCAATGTCGCTTAAATTGTGATACGCTGCCATCTTCACTGCAAATTATATGACAACAGAACTATCTGCCTACATACATATAGTACTTCAATTGTGGATAAATACCATTTAATGCGGGGGTGTAGTGGCATGTGCTGGGTATGGAAGCGGCTGTCTAGCAGATGAATGTATTGCTTAACTTTATTAAAACATTGAAAAATCTAAACAGCTTTATTCAAAAAAGGCTTTCCGCCATGTAACTGATATTGTACTAATGGTAAACAATATAGAAGAGGATACTCGTACTGTATACTGGGCCTGATTCAGAGATGGACGGAATTGCACAGCCGCACACAAGTGGTTGTGCAATTCCGTCCATTTAAAATGCAAATGCAGAAGGAGGGGTCACACACCTCCTTGCTTCATTTGCATGGTCACAGCCTGGGGTCACCATCAAAACAATTGCATCCATCTCTGAATCAGGCCCTTACTGCCATGCTTGCCAACCATCTAGAAATTTTGTAACAATCAATCAATAAATATCAGTAAAATTGTTGTCTAGTCACTGCACTCATCATTGAAAAAAATTTGGGTCATACCTCACCGTTTCTTTGTCCAGGAGCATTTTAAGAGAGGAGGAGCCTGTGTGCAGCCTCCGTTTGGGACCATCCTCTCTGGCAGCGCAGGAGATTTTGACTCAGAATTTTGACTATACCTTTGGAATTCACTTCCCCGCACAGTTCGAGAGGCCTCCACTCTCGAATCCTTAAAAATAGACTCAAGACTCACCTATTCACCCAAGCATTTCACTAATGTCCCTTGTTTAAGCTTATTTTGTATTTTGTACTGTAAATGTAAAGCACTTTGAGTCCTTTAGGAGAAAAGCGCTATATAAATAAAATTATTATTATTATTATTACTGCGCATGTGCAGGTCTTGGACTGTTGCCTGCTCCCTTTAGGAGCCACAATTACAGAGAAAGAGAAAGTTAAATGACACATCTCACAATGACACAGAGAATGAACAGAAGGAAACCAAAGCCTGACTCCGACTCCTCCTCTTATATTGAACTGTCCGCCAAGCGATTGGATGGAGAGGCACTGCAAGAACGCTATTGACTGCGGTGTGTCTTGTAGGACCCACTCATTTTGCAAAACTGAGTTCCTTGCTGCCTATACAGCAGATGCACTATAGTGAGTAAGTACAATCTCTGGGCCCCATTTAATAGCAAAGCATAACCCCTTCAGCGCTCGCTAAATGGCTTATGTCACCAATTCTGTATTCAACATACAGCGGTAATCTAAAATTACTGCTCTTTGTCACTGCATTGCCATCTTTAGACGGCGAGAACGATGCCGTCCCCATTGCCAGCAATGGGGACCCAGCGCTGCTTCTCTGACTTCAGCAAAGCCTTTCCGGCACTGCTGGGTCCCTGTCTGGTTACAGTGCCATGCACATGCGCAGATGGTACGTCAACGTCATGCATGCGCACAACACATGGGCTCGGCACTGGCAGCGTTAGACTGCCAGCAACCGAGCAGAGGACTTCGTTAGACCGCACCGAAGGGGTATTGATAAATAGTGGCATTTTCTTTGTATCACTGTGATACTAAACAAAAAATGCAGCTGGTATTTAGGTTCATTCATAATTGGGGCCCTCTGTTATCTGTCATAAAAAATATAGATTAGTAAAAATACAGCTTCTGACACCTATAAATAACACAAAGCGTTCACAACGTCATTTGTAGTTAGGAACTCATTATTGTCAGTCCATTTGTTGATGCCACTACTTTCATTTATGTTATATTCTATTTGATACATATATGAAGTGTCAGTAAACATAATGCTGACTACCAGTAACTGCAGATGACAGTCATTTTTTAACAGCATTAGCAAGTCCTCCTAACCTTGATGAAAGGTATAGTGCCACTCCACATAGAAAATTATGTCCACCCACACCGCCACATCACTGTGATAAAATGACTAAAGACAATTTAGGAGAAGTAGCTTCACATGTAGCAATGCTTACACTACAGTTGTGTCTCCTCCATGCTAGCAGCCAGCGCTCCGTGTGGGGGGCACCATACGGACATTAAAGGCATCGAATGAAGGACTTTGCCCAGTCAGTCTAGTTGGGGGATGTTTTTCATTGTAGTAAGGAGGATCCTTATACTCATTATGACACTGGTTTAGTGGGCACCGATCCAAGCTGTCTATCTGGGGCTGGTTCCCTGCTTTTAATGGGAACCGATCCAAGCTGTCTAGCAGTGAGGCTGGTTGAAGCATTGTGAGGGACTAAGAGGTTAATGTATGAAGCGGTAATAACCCCATGGAAAAATCAGAAATTATTTCAGTGGCACCTCCATCTCCTGTTGATAATGCCACCATAGCCAGCAATGGTGAAAAAGCATTATGGGCATATGCTAAATGAAGAAAAGCTCAGCACTTGCCCAGTAGGATATAGCACTATAAGGGGTAGTGTG
Organism: Taudactylus pleione; assembly: GCA_031769625.1. NCBI lineage: Eukaryota > Metazoa > Chordata > Amphibia > Anura > Myobatrachidae > Taudactylus > Taudactylus pleione. The sequence continues at coordinate 2,898,582 of JAUIMM010000202.1, read as the reverse complement.
GTGAGTGCACCATTGCCCCAATTTGGTTCTGTCAGGCTAGAATCCAACTGGATTTTGAGCCCAGCCAATCATAGGTCCAATTAAAAAAAATCACGATAACAAGCTAGTCACAGATTTCCATGGGCTCAGATGCAACAGTACGCTTGGGCCAATCAAGGCTAGCAGTGTCATTGACCAGCCTCCTTTTGTTGGCTTATACTATACAACATGGGGTGGCATAGGGCAGTCTGATGGTGAAGAGAAGCTGTGTCCCAAAGACAGAGAACGCGACATATAAAAGTATTAGCAGTGACCAAAGAAAAATAATACACCAAAATCCCTGGGGAAATGGCGGCCACTCCACCGCCATTCAGGTGAAGACTGGGACAGAAGGTTTAAGAAGTTCTGTGGTTGCTGAACCTCTGGTGAAGAGTGACAGAGGTCTTGATTTTGCAACCTCGGGTGAAGTGCACTAGAAGCTCCGAGGCTGTGGACGGTGCCACTACTCAGGTGAAATCCACAGAAGAGGCAACCAGAGAGGGAAATCCATCTGATCCAAGACTGGTTCAGCTGAAGACGATACCAGTGGGGCTTTTGCATTTGTATTCATTAGGCTTGTGCCACACTATAACTTCGGTTGCTAGACCTGTACCACTGTATACTCTGGCCACTAGGCCCATGCCACAAATTAACTCCAGGAGCCAGGCCCGTGCCACTGTAAACTCCGGGCGCTAGGATCACCACACTGTAACGTTGGTTGCTAGTCCCATGCCACTGTGTGACCCCAGGCGCTAGGTCTGTGCCACTGAATAAGTCCAGGAGCTAGTCCTGTAACTGTGGCCAATGCGTTTCAAGCTAGATATCTCTTTGCCTTGACAAAGATCTATTTAGCTTGAAATGCATTGGCTATAGGAACCAGGGGACTGTTTTTGGAGAGTACCTGACACCACCAGAAGGAAGGAAGAAAGGGTATTCAGAACCCCCATCTTTACTATTTGTCCCATGCTTATAAACATCTTATCACTGGTAGGAGTCTGGCCTCTGCATGACCTATTTATAAGTAGTTTTTCATACATGTCACACAGGTGCACATACTGATGTGGGAGGGCATATCAGGGAGACACTGGGGGTATGTAGGGCACACAGGCGGGTATGTGGGGAAAATCGCTGCTAGAGAGCATGTGACGGAGATGCTGGGGTCATTTGGGGCAGAAGGAGGCATGTGAGGAACACAAGCTGCTGTGGTAGGGACGTGTCAAGGAGATGCTGGGGATATGTGGGGCACACAGGGGGGCATGTGGGGAACCACGCTCCTGTAAAGAGGCACGGCCATAGGCACTCATTGCAACAAGGTAGAAAATTGACCACCTGTTTTTCTTTAGCATGGATGGGGGGTAAGGCATATTTTAGCACATGGGCCCACCACTCCCTAGTTCTGCCACAGATTTGCAAGGTTCAGATCTGCCATAGGGCATGGCTACAGCACACTAGCTGCAATGCGGCATTACAGTGGGTGTGACCATGCACCCAAAGGTCTTTGTCAAATTCTAAAGTGCTAGGTCTCCCTCAACTGCCCTCCCCACCTCCTAAATTGCCAGATGGCACACGCTGGATGCAGCGTCTGCAGGATCCTTTGTGTACAAGGTAAACCTGATAACTTCCTGCAATTCGGGACAAATGTGCCAACTGCAGGTTAGGGGTAGATCCCTCAATCTATACTGCCAAAATTATGATAGTTGGGAGGTGTACCAACGTTTTAGGAAATGCTTCTGTGCAAATGGATTTCACCATATGCATGATTGCTGTTTGAGATACAGATGTGTCCTGCCTCATCATTGCGCTGCCGGCGACTTGCCGTGGAATGTGCCGCGAATGGGCAAGTAAGTCTTTTTCCAAGAAACATAGGATTGCATGGTGTGAATGCTGCTGCAGCCTGGCGTACAGTGGTGTACACATGAGCAGCAAATCGCATGTTGCAATGCATGTGCACGTTTGCTGCATCTGCGGCAAAGATGAGCGAGGACATATCTGAAGAAGTGTGCATGCTGGCAAATGTAAAAATGTCCCCTGCAGTTCACCTCCCCTGCCCCTCAATTGGTTGCTCCAGCTAGAAAGCAGAGGAACCAATTACAAGCCAGGAAATGCAGTCTATTAACAGAGAAGGAAACAGTTCAGAAGTGACATCACTTCATCTGCTTTGCCAAGCTCCCAGTCCCAGCCCCAGTCACAGACGGAACCTACAAGTGAAGCAGCTGCTGCTTAGTTACTAGAAAGAAAGAACTAGGAAGATAATGAGCCACAGGGGGTACAATGTTTTATTTTTTATTTCTTTTTATTACAAACATATGTATTTTTGCTATGCCAAAACACAGGAGCCGAGCCAATTCACTTTATGTTTGTGTACTTACACTGCCCTCATCTGGTTCACTAAGAGTACTGTCATAGAATAACAGTTATTCAGTAGTCATTATTTGTTTGTGTTCACAAGTCTGCAGTCCTCGGTGTAGACAGCCTCCTAATTTATTTATAAATCATATGTATACGTTAATGGTAAAGGGTCAATCCATATGTAACTTGTAGCCAGAGTTGTCATATTTGACAGCTTGATTTACTGGAATTGTCAGAAGAATTTAATTTTAGTACTTTGGTGTAACTTAACTTTTTAGTTTATTTAATACAGGAGAATATATTGTTTCCAATATAGTTGTTGTTTTTGTGATGTCCGTGGCTCTGTTATTATCTAGGATGAGATTAATGTGGATATTGGCAATTTCCTACAGTAACAGTTATTAAAAAACAAAAACACACTAGAAATCTTAATGTTATCTCAGTTAGGGGTCTATTTATCAAATAATATTTGCAGGATGCTCGCAAATATGTAGTAATCCCTGAATGTACCATGGAGGGATCACAGGATTTTGGGGATATCTACTGTGTTCCCTCCATTTACGACGTAGCCACCGATGCATATGTTTCTGTGGTTGCTACAAAGCTGTCAGATTTGCCTTCGCATTCCGGAGTTTGATAAAAGTAGAGCCTTTGCCGGATGTTGTCATCCTAAGTAGCCTTTGGGCTATATTTCGCAAAAAAATTGGGGGGAGGCAATGGCCAGCAATGGTCGCTGCACATGCATGCAGTAGCGCACAGGAGACCCAGTAGTGGAGTGAATATGGCTGATGCAGTCACTTCCTTCCAGAGCCCCTGCCCCTGATGTCACTTTTGATAAACTCGTGTGAAACTTAATTTCTTATTTCTTATTGCCACGAGTAGCAGTGACAAGCAGCTACAACTATCAGGTCTAAAACCCGATAATTAATAACGATGCCCCTAAATGTCTCACCTCATCCCACCTACATTATTTTCTCCCTTCCAGCACCTATGAACCCTAACATTTCATCATATGTTTTCAGAGCAGCCTCTTGCCAAGCAGCAGCACTCTATTGATTATCCCTTAATGTCTACAAAAGTAGGTGAAAATTATAATTTTCACCTTGTTTTGTAGAAATTAAGTATTGGAGTGATTTATTACAATGGTAATGCAGGAGATATTTCTGCTTACCTTTCAGTCCCAATCTGGCCTGCCATCCCGAACCAATAGTATGGGGCCTTAAATTCACCATGCTCCGAAGATACAAAATTTTCAGAACTTGACAGCGGGCACCTATGTCTTCCTCAGATGGCATTGGTTCCTGGACCCCCACTCATTCCTATGGGAAGGAGGTCCTGGTTGTGAAAAGTGATATTATCGGATCCCTCCTCCCATATTTGGATCCCTCCGCAGGATTTCGGCTATCTTCGCATGCATGCATGAACTCAGGGCCTGATTCAGAGCCGCTCGCTCTGAATCAGGGCCAGGCTTTCTTTTCTTTGGTACGGCCTCTTGGCCGCTCGCATAGCTGTGGGTGACCACCCACAGCTATAGCGAGCGGCCATGATGATGGGCGCAATGGTCAGGACCATCGCGACCATCGGTCTTGCGACGAGACCCTTGTGGTAGGGTCTCGTGGCCGCAAGCCCCAGAGAGATTTCGGCTCTAACAGAGCCAGAATCTCTCCACTGACATCACTCGTGATGTCAGTGGGGCCGCCCCCAAAAGGCAGGCGTTCTCATGGGAATGCCTCCGTTTGGGCAGCCACTCCCACGGCCCGCCCACCAAAGGGGGCGAGCTGTCACTCACCATCGACAGCTCGCCCCCTTTGGTGTGAGACCCGGAGCGACGGATTGCCCGTTGCTAGCCGGGTCTCGCGCATGCGCATGATGGAGCCGGCTCCATCGTGCGAATGCGCTGTGGGCCACCATCGACCTATTTGCGAGCGCTCAGCACTTGCGACCAGGTCTGAATCAGGCCCTCAGTTCATGCATGTGCACTGCTCAGAGATCATCTGTCCCTGAACTGGAGCAAAGTAGAATTGCTGGTGTCATTTATTATCCATCACTGCAAGTGATAGCAAATTGGTTACTAAATTAGCACTGACAATCTGCTGGCAGTGATGAATAGACCCCCTAGAAGAGTACAGACCCTCTTTATCCTTTCTGCGGTTATCAAAATAATTTTCTATACTTTATCTACAACACAGAACTCAGTGGTAGATTATAAAGGTGATTTATAGGAGACTGGGGACGGGGTGCCCACAGATTTGGCGCTAACCCCCTGGAGACACACAGCGTCACCTTTACAGCCGTTTACTTTTTTGTTGGCTTTCATGAAAGGGTGGAGTCAGAGGGCTCTGGTCTGCTCTTGGCATATAGCATTCTGACCCTGACATTGATGTCCATCCTGGTGTCATCTCTTCAGGGAGCAGCCACTGTATTAAATGTTACTTACAATGTGGATCAGCCCACTGCCCTGGCTAGCTCTCAGACTAGAGGAGGTTGCCACTGTCAGCTAAGGACATCCTGCCCATAAAGTTCAAATAAAATGTCATTAAATTACTTTGAGAATAAGAAGAATACAATGTAACTTTTAATCCCTGCAGTAGCCCTAATGGAAATGACAATAAGCTAGGATGTAGTGGTCGTCACCCACAAAAATACCTCCTATCTGGCAATGCCCCAAATCTGGATATGGGGTTGGTTTATACTTACATGTAAATGCTCTTACTGCAATTACCTAACACGTACCCATCTTCCTTCCAACAGGTATAAGGAGACACAATGCTAACATATATAAAAAAAACAGATACAGATGCAATTTTGTATGCATGTGCTGTATGGAAATATGTTTGTTTATACATCACAAATGTACATACACCCAACTATAAAGCAGACCCTCTGTTTCTTACCTTAATATCTTCACTTAATTTACTTCATCTTTATTTGTTCTGCTTTCTGTCTCTTTCTCGGGTGTGGATTAACAGATAGACAGTAAAAAGATAGACAATGTCTTGATCAGGGGTGGGGAACCTTTTTTCTGCCGAGGGCCATTTTGATATATGTAACCTTATTTGCAGGCCTGGTATAGGCCACACACCCTCCGTGTGATGTCATACGGGGGCGAGGTCACAATCGCCGGTGATTACAACAATGCCTGGAGCATCCCGAGGATGCTTCGGGGAGCTGTAAGGGCAGCATTGTGACCATCTGAAGTATCCTAAGGATGGTCCTGGCGGCATTGCTGCATAGATTCTGGCTGCAGGGTGCCATTCTAGGCACCCTGCTAGCCAGATGAGGCTAGCAGAGAAAAGTTCTGAGGGCCAGACCAAATGACTCCGCGGGCCTTATACAGCCCCTGGGCCTGAGGTTCCCCATCCCTGGTCTAGATAGACACCAGGGGGTAAATTTACTAAACTTTACATGTAGCCGCCGCTCATTGGCTGGGACACACATGGAACCAGCCAATGAGTGGACGCTACATATAAAGCGTCCACTGATTGGCTAGCGGCCCGTGATAAATAACAGATGATTTTGCTCATCTGTAATTTTCGTGAGGTGTAAGTATATGTAACAGCATATACTTACACATGTTTGGCTTGGTTCGGGTAAGTCGGTTTGTTGTTTTAACAAGACCCTGGATGCTACGGAGAGCAGCGCCAGGATGGTGGGGAGTATAGGATCTTTTTTGCAGGTCATTCCACATGGATTTCTACATTGGAGAAGAGGACAGACCTGCTGGTCAAGGTAAGTATGTGTGATTGAGGTATGTGTGTAATAAACTTGTGTTATATACGGTGTGTGTGTTGTGTCTTTATTTAACTATTTATTTTACAGTGGAGGTACGGGTGCCAGCCGCCTGCTAGTACTTGTAGTTCCACAAGTGCCAAAGGGCAGGCATACTGGCACCTGTAGTTCCACTGTAAAATACAATAGTTTACTTCTCTTTCACATTTTATTACCCCCGTACCCACAACACAGGTGTGCAGGGAAGAGCCCCGGGCTTCAGACCAAATCTGGGGTTTTGGGAGAGGGGAGACCCCTTCTTGTGGGTCCCCACCTCCCCTGAGATCCCCGGCTTGGTCTGACCGGCTTGGGGTCAGAATGTTTTGGCCCTGGAGACCCGGTAATAGGGGCTCCTGGCTGTGGCATTACACCCCGATTGGTTTGGGTCCGATGCTGGTTTTAAATATAGGTGGACCCCTATGCATTTCCCCCCCCCTATATTTAAAACCAGCACTGGCCCTGCAGCCTGGTGCTGGTTTCTAAATTTCGGTGGAACCTTACTCATTTTGTTCCCCATAAATTTTGTAACCAGGACTGGCTTACAATTCCCTGGCTGGTTAAGCTTTTGGGGGGAGGGGACTCTACGTCTTTTTTTTTTTTACAAAATGTAACCCTTCTTTTACAGGTTTAACACACAAGCAGCCTTCACATATCTCACTGATATGTGCAGGCTGCTAGTTCAGGAGAGATTTGCAGAGAGAAAACACTGCAATCACAGGTGAGTAATCTCATCTTCACTTGCAACTTGGGGAGATATCTCGATCTGCTTCACCATCGGCCATCTCACTTTCAGCTAAACTCACTTCTTAGTAATAAGATGTTAGTTTGCTGCGCTAAAAAGAATAAAAAAGCTGCTCTGTGTTACTGGATTGGTATATAGTTAAATGTTACCACATTGAGCGCTAATTGAACATGTTAGTGTATGACACAGGGTGGATGTATTTGCATAAATAAATAAAAAACAAACGAACAAAATAAAATCCACAAACAAAACAGACCCCAATATAAAAACCAATAAATCGCTAAAAAGATGTATGAAGAAATAGAGGGGAGATGGGTAAGGGATAGGGAAGTGAGGTGGGGTTTGGGTAAGCAAAAATAAAAAAATATAAAAAAATAAAAACAAACAAATGAAAAAAACAAAAAACAAAACACAGACAAACAAACAAACAAACAAACAAACAAAACAATTAAAAAAAAATGGTAAATTGGTAAAAGATGTATGAAGAAATAGAGGAGGGGAGATGGGTAAGGGATAAGGAAGTGAGGTGGGGTTTGGGTAAGCAAAGCAATAAAAAACATAAATAGCCAATGTTGTGGCTTAGCGACTTGTCCGGTCTTCGCGGCTCCTGCCGCACTCTGTCTGCCGCACTGTGCCTTCTCCGTATTCATAGCAGAAATACTAAATATTACTGTACATGGTCTAGCGCTACATAAAAACACATAATACAAAACATATAAAAAAATCTAAAAATTATGGGTGTATCTTGCTCCAGTGACACTTATTGTAATATATGCACAGTTATTTCAGTGTTACTAGATCACATTTATTTATTTATATATCATACTGTAATAAATATGTATATGTAGCCAACTGTGCATACACGTGTATATGTATGCAAGGGGTGTGTATATTTTTATATATATATATATATATATATATATATATACATACACACACACTTTCTACACACACACATATATTCTGTATATACATATATATATGTACTACTAATAGTCTTTTTTATTACTCATTTTCTGAAACCATTAGATCTTCACATATACTCCCCTCAATAAAAAAAAAAGAATCTCTTTCTCATACAGACACTGGGCCTGATTCAGACCCGGTTGCATCGGGTCGATGTTTGCCCACTGGGCATGCGCACGACAGAGCCGGCTACGTCGTGCGCATGCGCGAGACCCGGCTAGCGACGGGTGCTCCGTCGCTCCGGGTCTCGCACCAAAGGGGGCAAGCTGTTGATGGTGAGTGACAGCTCACCCCGTTTGGTGGGCGGGCCGGGGGGGTGGTCGGCCAAATAGAGGTGTTCCCGACGGAATGCTTGCCGTTTGGGGGCGGCCCCACTGACATCACCAGTGATGTCAGTGGAGAGCTTCCGGCTCTGTTAGAGCCGAAAGCTCTCTGGGGCTTGCGGCCACGAGACCCTACCACAAGGGTCTTGTCACAAGCCCGATGGTCGCGATGGTCTTGACCATGGTGACCATCAACCTGGCCGCTCGCTATAGCTGTGGGTGGTCAGGTTGCCGCTCCCCAAAAAAAAGAAAACGCCCTGATTCAGAGCGAGCGCTCTTTCAGAGCGTCCGTCTCTGAATCAGGCCCACTATTCCTATTTCTAGTTTCCTCCCGCTTCTTACCTCATCCACATCATGACCATCTTTTCTTCAAATTCTCCCTTTACTCAGTGCCTACCTTATCCTTTATTCTGTCCCCTGTTCCCACCTCTATCCTGCCCCCCTAGTCTCCTCCACCTTTTCCTCCCCTTCTTTCCCCTCCTCTGTCTGTATTCCTCCCCTCTGCTTCCCTCCCCCTCCTCTCCTGTTACTCCACTTTTATTATTTTCTCCCCCACAATGGTCCCACTATCCCACCACTAAGCTTTGCACTCCCCCTCCTCTCCCTATCACCTCACCACGCCATCGGCATCACACTAAACTTCCTCCCTCCCCTACTTCTACAGGTTCCCTTCCTAGTTAAGGTGCCCGCACTATCCCAACACTCTCTTCAACCCTATCTTCCAAATTCATATCACCTCAATGCTACAGCAACCCTACTAATCTCATTCACATCTCTCCTACTACCTCGGTCCCTCTCTCCTGTGCCCTCTGGAATGCCAGATCTCTAAAACTGGTCCCAAACCATGACCTTTTCATCTCCAACTCCCTGAATCTCCTAGCCATTACTGAAACCTGGGTTTCCCTTTCTGACGCCACTTCTCCTGCTTCTCTCTCCTCTGCAGGCCTCACATTTTCTCACACCCCCTTCCCCGGGGGTCGCCAAGGTGATGGTGTTGGGGTCCTTCTATTCCCCAGCTACTCCTACCAACTCATACTCTCAGAACCGTCCCTTACATTTTCTACATTTGAGGTTCATGTCATACGCCTCTTCCAACCAGTACCCCTGCTTCCAAGTTCCTAGACAACTTTGCTTTTTGACTCCCTCACTTTCTCTCCTCAGATCTTCCCTCTATTATCTTAGATGACTTCAATATCACAATCAATGTCCCTACAGAATCCTCTGTCTCTAAACTCCTTAACCTTACATCTTCATTTGGTCTCTCCCAATGGACCTCCTCCCCCTCCCATGCTAGTGGCCACTCTTTTGATCTGGTTTTCACTCACCGTTGTGATATTACTGATTACTCCAACCTCCCATTCCCTCTCTTGGACCATCACCTTCTCTCTTTTAACCTATCACTCTCTCCTTCTCTGCCTCCAAAGGCTACCATTACTAAGCGTAACATTGATGCTATTGACACAGTTTCCTTATCCTCCCTACTCGACTATCTTCTCTCCCCAATTCTCTCTCTCTCCTGTCCTGAACAAACAGCTACCTTATACAATGCCTTCCTTACTTCTGCACTGGACTCTGTTAATTCGGCAATCACTACTCACCCTTGCAGATCCACACCTCAACCCTGGCATTCCAAATTCTGCTCTAGAACTCTCTCCCTCTCCCTATCAGACTCTCCACCTCGCTACAAATCTTCATCGGGCTCTCAAAACTCACTACTTCATCAAGCCTTCCGGCTCTCATCCTAACCAGCTGCTCCATGCTTCTTCCTGTCTACCCCATCTGTCTCACCCCTGTCTGTCTGCCCCTCCCCTTTAGAATGTAAGCTCTAATGAGCAGGGCCCTCTTCCCTCATGTGCTTCTGCTTCCCTCACTCATACAATCATCTACTCCAAACTCCCCACAAGGGCACCTAACACTTGGTAGCTGATGCCCTGCTGCTTATTTTTGTGTGTTATGACTGCTATTGCAGCAATGTATATAAACTATACCCTTGTCCTGCATTGCTTTGTACTGTAAGCCGCTGTTTTTGCGTTTGCTCTTTTGTTTATGTACTTTGTGAGGTGCTGCGGAACCCTTGTGGTGCCATATAAATAAAGGATAATAATTATATATATATATATATATATATATATATACACACACTGTATATATTAGAGATGTGTGCTGGATCATTTTTGCTGGATTTGGATTTGGTTCTAATTCGACGTCCGGCTTTGGATTTGGATTTGGATTTGCCAAACTGCGGTGACTGGCTTTGGATTTGGATTTGGATTTTTTTTTACAAAAATTGACAAGAAAAGCTAAAATCACATAAATTGGTCTTTTTTTTCTTCCTACAGTATTATTAACCTCAATAACATTAATTTCCAGTCAATTTAGAACACCTCACAGCTTATAATATTGTTTTCAACAAAGGTTGCAGTGAGCTGGCTGGTTACTAAGCGACAAAGCAGCGGCACAACGACACAGACACCACAGTATAAAGCACATCTATGACACATTGCCACACAGCAGTGGCAGAAATGAAAAGTAGTGCACCCACCCAGTGGGGTACGGCCAGTAGAAGCACAGTACTTGTTTACAAAGCGGGCTACGGCCCAAGGAGTCACAGTGCACAATCTTATTCACATTACACCGCACATAGTGCCCCTGATTCACATTACACCATAAAGTAGTGTCTCTTATTTATGTTACGACACACAGTAGTGCCCCTTTTACACAAAGCTCACAGTAGTAACTCTTTTACACAATGCCCACAGTAGTGACCCTTTTACACAATGCCCACAGTAGTGATCCTTTTACACAATGCCCCCCATTAGGAGGCCCCCAGTAGTATGCCCCCCAGTAGTATGCCCCTTTAAGCAGACCCCCAGTAGTATGCCTCCCCAGTAGTATGCCCCCCATTAGCAGGTCCCCCAGTAGTATGCCCCCCCAGTAGTATGCCCCCCATTAGCAGGCCCCCCAGTAGTATGCCCCCCCAGTAGTATGCCCCCCATTAGCAGGACCCCCGGTAGTATGCCCCCCCAGTAGTATGCCCCCAGTAGTAGGCCCCCCCCAGTAGTAGGCCCCCCCCAGTAGTAGGCCCCCCATTAGCAAGCCCCCCCATTAGCAGGCCCCCATACACACATAAAAAAAACCTTACTTGTATCCCCGCTCCAGCCGCCGTCCGCTCTGCTGCCACGCGACGAGGAGGGAGCCGGAAGACAGAGCTCAAGAGTGAGCTCCAGCCGGCTCTCTCCGTGCAGCAGCCAATGAGAGTTTGTGTGACTCTCATTGGCTGCTGTAACAAACACACAGCTGCCGCTGGCGGCTGTGTGTTTGTTCTGTGTAGGGCAGACCGCTATCACAGCGGTCTGCCCTACACTCGAAGAGCCCCGATGTTGGATTCTCTAGCGAGAATCCTACATCAGGCGGCCGCCGTTCGGCCCTGAACGGAGATCCGAGTCAGGCAGGGAACACCCGAACAGGGTTCGGGTGGACTCGGATCCCCTATGTTCGGATTCCACAGAATCCGAACCGCTCATCTCTAGTATATATATATGTATATATACACATACATACAGGGGGATCGGCGAGATGGGAGGAAAGGGAGATGAATAGAGGTGGACGGGAGGAATGGGGGACACAGAGGTGGACGGGAGGAATGGGGGACACAGAGGTGGACGGGAGGAAAGGTGGACAACAGAGGGGGATGGGAGGTAAGGGGGACAAACAGAGGGGGATGGGAGGAAAGGGGGAAAACAGAGGGGAATGGGAGGAAATGGGTGTGGTATAAGAGATAGACAGTAATTAGAAAAAAGTTTGACACAGACAAAAGTCAGACACAATAAAATTAGACATGTAAAAAGGTCGACTGGGTTAAAAGTTTAACATGAAAATGATTGCCACAAAAATGGTAGACAATTTTTGTTTTTGTTTTTTAGCACTAATCTTCACCCTAACCCTAAACCTCCCATTGGTGCCTAACCCTAACCCTCCCTCCTGGTGCCTAACCCTAACCATCTGGGTAAGTGCCTAACCCTAACCCTCCCTCCTGGTGCCTAACCCTCCCTCCTGGTGCCTAACCCTAACCATCTGGGTAAGTGCCTAACCCTAACCGTGGGGGTAAGTGTCTAACCCTAACTCTCCAGTAAGTGCCTAACCCTAACACTAAAAAATAAAATAACAGAAATGTGTTGACCATTTTTGTGTAGATCATTTTCATGACAAACTTTTGACCCTGTCAACCTTTTGTACCTGTCGAACTTTTTACATGTCTAACTTTAGTGTGTCTGACTTTTGTCCGTGTCAAACTTTTATCCTTGTCTAACTATTGACTGTCTAACATCTGGTGTCTAATTAATTACTGTATAGTCTATAGTCGGGAACCCGGAGGATAGGGGGACAAACAGAGGGGGATGGGAGGATAGGAGGACAAACAGAGGGGGATGGAAGAAATGGTGAGGTAACAGATAAGGAAATAAACACCTACAAAATAGCTAGTGACCAGTGATTCTACATGGAGAGAGAGAGAGAGAGAGAGAGAGAGATGTGTTTAACACTTTAAGTAAGATTATTTTTTTATCTTTTCACTTAAATTTACCCAGGCTGTCATCTCTGTCTGTGCTGGGTCATGTTGCTGCCCCTGATGCCATACGCAGAAGAGCAGTATCCAGTGTAATCCCCCCATTCACCTCACTTGGGGGGGTGGAATGAATCAGGGAAATGGAAGTCTCCCGTGGGTCCAACAGCAGAGGGGAGATAGAGTTGGAGGCTAACTGCAATGCACACGGGAGGTGTTCATTGGAGGCTGGCTACACTGTGGAGGGGGGCACTTCTATAGAGGAGGTTGGCAGCACTCACTGTGACTGCAGACGCTGGCTATAGGAGCGCAGGCTGCGGGGGGGGGTGTTGGAGTTGGCAGACAAGATCAGCGCATGCTGCGGGGAGGAGGGGCTGGCTACACTGCGGGGGGGCTGCAATGGAGCAGGCTGGCAGCACTCACAGACTGTGTGGGCTGGCTACAGCAGCGCAGGCTGTGGGTGAGGGTAGTTGGTTGGAGTGGGCTGATTAGATCAGCGCAACCTGCGCTGATCTAATCAGCCCACCCCCGTGCAGTGTGGGCTGGCTACACTGCGGGGTGGGGTGTGGGGTGGTTTGGTCGGAGGAGACTGGCTGAACTCTCTGACTGCAGCAGCTCACACTGCACGGGGGTGGAGTTGATTTGAGCCAAGGGGAGGAGCAGGAACAGGAAGTGGACTGGAGCTGCGCTGCATACAGTGATAACAGTGGTTACACGGGCTGCAACTTTGTTTTTGCGCATAGTAGACGTAGAAGCAGTTCAAGCACGATTTCGGGGGGGCCCTGCCACGAAACCCTTAGGACCCGGCGGGCCCTAGAGGGGGCCTAGGTTGAATAATGGTAAATCCAACCCTGCTAATCCTCTGGTAAGTACCTAACCTTAACCCTAAAAAATAAAATAAAATCATTAGTCGACCATTTTTGTGTCGATCATTTTCATGTTGGCCTTTTGACCCTCTTGACCTTCTTACATGTCGACCTTTAGTGTGTCGACCTTTTATCCCAGTCGACCTATTGACTGTCTAAAATCTGGTGTCTATCTAGACATTGGCTACCTTTTTACTGTCTATCTATAGTCCGGCACCCATTTTATATACATAATTCTTATCTTTAATATCTGTAACTGATATGGAAAATGGACTTATACACTTATAGAGAGGGTAAAGGTGCATACACATGGTCAGATTTTTTTAAAAAAATCGTTCAATCGTTCATATCTGAAGGAAAATCTGACATATCTGCATGTCTGAACGATGAACGGTGTGCTTTCCCGATGGTCAGATAACGATATCTAACATCAGATGTGTTTGCAGTCAGATTTGGACTATTCCATTCATTTTAATGAAATCAAAAATCGTTCATAGTTCAAATCGTTCAAATCGTTGGTCAAATCGTTCAATCGTTCATCTGACACATCTGACAAATCTGACCGTGTGTATGCTCCATTAGACTCCTGTTTATAGCGAGGAGGTGGCGCAATAGCATTTCTCAAACTAGTAAAAGCAAACAGATAAAAGGAAAACATAAGTGCAGACAGCCTTTATGGAGGCTTATTTGTCTCTTCAACCACTCTAAAGCTGCTGCTCCTCTCTGCCATGCGCTACACTGGCTCCCCTTCCCCTACACCAGGGGTCTTCAACCTTTAAGACAGTGTGGGCCACATTAAAAAATTCAACAAAGCCCGAGGGCCACTAAGCTATACTGTGGTATTTAGATCCTGCCCCCTCCTCACACAATTATGTCCCATAACTTCCCCCTCCTACAATTTTAATTAGGTCCCAGAATGTCCCCCCTCCTCCCACAATTGTAATTATGCCCCATGACTGCCCATCCTCCTCCATTAATTATGTCAGATAGTTGAGCCTGTCCTAAAACAATTATGTTCCATAACTGCCCCCCCCTCTGCAGTGACCCTTACACAGTGCCCCCAGTAGTTGTCCCCCCTATGCAGTGGCCCCATTAGTGGTCCCCATTATGCAGTAAACCCAGTAGTAGTCCCCCTATGCAGTGCCCTTTATATAGTGCCCCCAGTAGTAGTCCCGGCTATGCAGTGCCCCCAGTAGTGTCCCTTATATAGTGCCCCCAGTAGTAGTCCTCCCTATGTAGTGCCCCCAGTAGTGGTCCCCCTATGTAGTAGCCCCAGTACTGGTCCCCCCTGTGCATTGCCCCCAGTAGTGCCCCTTATATAGTGTCCCCCCTATACAGTGCCTGTACCCCTTACATATATAGGACAAAGACAAATACCCCCCAAAACAACACTTACCTGAATTCACCCTCCTGTGCCAGCTGCCATCTGCTCCTCCATACGCTGGGACCGCTCTGCACTATGACGTCTCTCCCTTCACCCACTGCAGGAGCCGGAAGGTGGAGCACATGAATGAGCTCCAACCCAGCTCCGGACGTGGGTGCAGCAGCCAAGGAGAGTCTGTCTGACTCTCATTGGCTGCCAAAACAAACACACCGCTGGCAGTGGCGATATGTTTGTTACTATGGGGTCTATTTATCAAGCAGTGAAAAGTATGGAGAAGTGAACTAGTGGAGAACTTGCCCATAGCAACCAATCAGCTTTGAAGTAGCATTTATCAAGTCTATATAATAATAGGTAGGAACTGATTGGTTGCCATGGGCAACTTCTCCAATGGTTCACTTCTCCACACTTTTCACTGCTTGATAAATAGACCCCACAATGTGGACCGCACTCACTGCGGTCCGCACTAAACTAACTGAAACGGACCTGGAGGGGGTGACATTAGGGTGTGCCTGCGCACCATCGGCGGGCCACGGGGAACAGCTCCACGGGTTGAAGACCCCTGCCCTACACAGTGCAATTCAAACTCCTTACCCAATCATCTCCCCTTTACATTTCTGTTCTTTACAGTCCCATACACCCACTTAGCTATGCCAGTGACCCCCGTCTCTCTTCAAAATGACAACCTCATCTCACTCCCACCTCCAGAATTTCGCCCATGCTTCTCTCCACCACCGGTAACTCACTCCCCCTTCTTATCAGACTAAACTTCTCTCCAAAGCTTCAAATGGTCTCTCAAAACCCATTTCATTATCAAAGCCTCTCATATATCATCCCAAGCCACTCCTTTTTGTCCAAGCACACTGACTCACCCCTCTGTGTCACCCTTGTCTGCTCCCTCATCACCACTATATTCAGGGGCGCCGAGAGGGGGGGGCGGCAGATTACCCGGGCCCGGGCTTCCTGAGGGGCCCGGGTCCGGCGCCACCCCCACCTCCCTCACAGCAGCTGCAGCAGCCACAGCAGTCTCCTTTGCCTGTGGGGGGGAGCGATCACACTGATCGGACCCCTTGGCTTTGAGCTGGGCTGAGGGGGCTCAGAGCGCCCCCCCCTCGTGGCGCTGCAAAGTTTTTTTTTTCGGGAAGGGGACGTGGCCACGCCTCCCGTGATTAGGCCACGCCCCTGTTACCCGGGCCCGCCGTGGTTCTTGGCGGGCCTGACTATATTACCACTATAAATGATATGGTGTTATGAGCAGGACCCTTTTCCCTCATGTACTCTTTCTTTCTTCACTGTTATCACAATCTCCTCCCCCATGCTTACAGCTGCCCTGAACCTGCACTCATCACCTTGGGTACAGGTTTCAGCCAGAGTTGATTTTGTTGTATGACTGTACTGTATATGCACAATTGTTTAAATATCTAGTTTGTTTCTATAGTATGCACTTTATATCCTGTTTGCAATATATATCTGTATATACACTATTTGTGGTGCTGTATATATGAAAGATGTTATTATTATTATTATTATTATTATTATTATTATTGATAATAATAATACTAATAATAATAATTAATAATAATAGCATGGGGTGTAAAATATAAAGAAAAATATCTTAACATTGCAAAACTATGTTCAGCCACCAGAGAGCAACATTGGATGTTCTTGCCAGACTGTTTCTTCACTTCAGTTATTATATATCTTGTATAAAGGGCTTTATTCAGAGATTGATACAATGCACGTGTCTGCAGGGCCGTAGCTAGGGTAGTGCGGCCGGTGCCATCGCACAGGGCACCACAGGTCAGGGGGCGCTGTTTGGGCCTGTCAAATTTCTGTTTATTATCATTCTTGCTTGTAGCTTCCTCTAATTTTATCCCAGCATCTCCTGGCCTCTCCTATCTCTTCCCTGGCCCTTCCCCATGAAGCCATGGCCCTTTTTTGGATGTATTATGTCCCTTTGAAAAATGAGGGGGGCGCCAATGCTCTTTATGGCACAAGGCACCAAAAAGTCTAGTTACGGCTCTGTGTGTCTGAGTTGCACTGCGCTGTTGTTTTACCGACATCACATGCAGCGAGGATTTAGCCACAGTGTGATTAACAGTCAGGGAGCATTTGTGGGAGGTAACAGGGGAGGTCTATGTACTCATCCTCGGAGAGAGATAAAGTGGATGGAAATAAAGTACCAACCACTCAGCTCCATTTTTCAAACACAGTCTGTAAAGTGACAGTCAGGAGCTGATTAGTTGTACATTATCTCCGTCCACTTTATCTCTCTCCAAGGCTTAGTACATCTCTCCATAAAACACAAAGGCGCAGCAATTGTTTTGGAGGGGTGTCACAGACTAAGATCACGTATGCAGTTGCAAATACTCCGTCACTACTCAGATCTTCGATAATCAACTGATCTGTGATCAATGACACCGGTGGGTGTCTCAATACAAATCCCGGGAGCTGCGACATTTGCATATTGTTGCACAGCTGCTGCGTACACATTTGCATCAGAGATGGCATCAGTGTACATCTTTGAATCAGGCCCAAAGTCTTCTTGATCACAATAGTGAGGGTAAGGGGAGAGCTGGCATATTAACTTAAAGTAAGTGATGTTTTTAATTCATAATTTAGTAGTAGTATTTTGACAAACATACATTCTCTTGAAGAACAAGGGTCATTTGCAAAGCTACAAAAATGTGGACCTAAAGTGCATTGGCTTTTGCCCACATACACCTACATACTATGACAAACAACACTGAGGAAGTTGTCAAGGGGAGATACAGTATATATGCCCCACGGTCTTAGGTTTTGTCTGGTAGGCAGCCTAATTCACTGTCGTACGCAATTTGCATCACTGCTGCATTTTTGGATGCAGCAGTGATGCACAAAAATGCTAATGCCACAGTAGGCGCCTGAAGACTAAAGATGCCCATTGCCGGCATGTAGAACCACGTGCTGCATCCGAAGACACAGCAGGGGATCACCATCGGGCAGCCATCGGCCATCTGAGTAAGCTTAAATTTACTCAGAATGGCCACGGAATCTCCTCTGCTGGGGCCAGGAAATCTACATTGGAAGATGCAGACTCTGGCCTCGGCACACATACAAAGCAGGGATGACATGACGCCATTTTGTAAAACAGTCACTGTCACCACCCTGCCCCCAAACAGTCACAGCATGTCAATCATGCTGCAGCTTAGGGAACACTGAGACCATCATTGCAGGCAGAGATTGTCACATGCAGAGTGCAGAACCTGCGCATGCGCCGATCGAGAAATATCAGAGTTATGCGTAAACCATCTGGTTTATGTGCAACTCTGAATCAGGCCCACAGTTAGCTATTTAGCAATCTTGATTGCCAGATAACCTGTTAGAGGCTGATAAAAGCCTCTAACAGGTGGTCTGGCAGTCTCTCCAGTCTGTCTCTCACTGCCTGTGGAGCAGGTTGAGGCAGAGAGAGAAAGGGAGCAGGTTGAGGCAGAGAGAGATGGAGAGAGAAACCATTGCTTGTGATTGTAAGTGCTGTTTTGTAAGGTGGACACTATCTTCTTCCTCCTTGAGAGAGGCAATTGTATGTTAGTCAGAGCCAGACAGCTAGGATTTATTTTTATGTTTTGTTTATTTGTACTCTCAAATAAACTAGCTGTGGTTACTTATATCAAGGCCTGGGACTGGAAATTGGCTGCTGCGTGCAAGGTACTGCCGTTTACCCCAGGAGATGGCAACCCTAACCTGATCTTGCGACAACACATACCTACATAATCACTTTGTGGCTGATTCTGAGTTGTGAGCAATTTTTTTTAAAAAAAAAGCACCTTGGCAAATAGGTGCAAATACATTTCTTAGCAGAGTAAATTCTGGCTGCTTTTGCATGTATCCAACAAGTGCCAGGCAACTTTATTTTTACACTGCATTTAGATACAGTATGAGTTTGGACACGCTCCTCTCACATCTGAATCTCTTTGCACATTGTAAATCTGCCCCAACCAGTGGTCAAAGTGGAAATTTTGAAGTGTGGGTATGGGAATATCAGAGTGGGCTTTACTTAGGCAAGCCCATATCCTGAACCCCCCTGATATTTCCATAACCCCACTTCAAAATAATGACAGTAACCGGGGCCTAATGTCTAGGGACACTTCCCATGTGCACGGGCTCTCTACCCACCTAAAAAGCACAGCAGGCATGAGGCCTGACTGAGCCCACGGTCAGGGTAATGCGGTTTTTGATTAAAAATTTCAGGTTTGATTTTTTTTTTTATTACCAATTACAATTTTTGTTCCACTGTTGCATTGTTCCATCCAGGTCCCTGTAATGCCTTCTGGTAAGTAGAGATATTTGCTAACTCAGATTCATGGGGACTGTTTGTCTCTCCATGCACTTGTAGAACACCCCCATTATGCAATTAATGCAAGTTAAGGGCACAAAGCAATACAAATATGTACTGTCTCATCTGGTACAATAATTTATATTTTTAAAAGTGTTGACATGCACTTACTGTAGCTTGAAATATAGTTTAAAGGCAGCATTGTAACACCAGCAAAGTGTATGTACGAACCTTAAACAGCTGTTATCTGGCTCCTCCCAACACCTCACCAACCCTGTGCGCCCCTGCTCCTGTGTATAATGCGTTAAAGAGGAGGAAGAGGAGGAAGCCAAATGACAGCTGTATCAGTCATGCTGAGAGAGGAAGAAGTTAAATCCAGCAGAGGGCGACAGTCCACTGTACACTTAACAACTAGAAAAGTTAGACTATCATTGCAAGTAATTGACATCATATAGGTCATTGGGAGGCCTCCGCAGTCCTTACAACTCCCCTCCCCGCAGCACTCACCTCACCCGCTTCCACTGCCCGCAGCACTCACGGTCACCTCACGCAGTGCTCCCTTCTCCTGTGGCATTTTGAATCTGGCACCAGCCATGCATACCAGCAGCCAATTAGAGGCAGCCATGTGGTTGGCAGTTCATGAGCCGTGAATGGCTCACAGCCAGCGCCAGACTCAAAATGCTGCTGGGGAAGGGAGCACTGCGTGAGGTGACCATGAGTGCCGCATGGAGTGGAGGCGCAGTGAGATGAGTGCTGCAGGGAGTGGATGTATGGCATGGTGCCAAATTTAAACAGATGGTGCTGGGACAGTAATAGTCCCAGCGCTGGGTGCCGAAGTGAAGTGCCGGTATGACATACTGTTTCATACCGGCACACTTCGAGCACTGGCCCCAACTGCAGTGCAACATGGTTTGCCAAGGTGCAAAGTTACTTGCTGTTTCTTGCTTTGCTCCCAACTCAAGGGGTAGCTAACCTGTAACGGGGATTTGTCACACAGGCAATGTTCAAAAAAGATTTGTCAAAGCAGCTGTGTGTTATGCTGAATAGGGTGGAAGTGTAAATATTTTTTACCTAGTAAATACTTGTGCAAGGACGCTGTAATAATTGCGGCAATGAAACTCAGCGTATGCATAGGGGTGGTTCAGTAGCAAACATTTGTACAATTTACGCAGTGCCAGTTCTAGACCAAGTGGAGCCAGATGTCTGGATTAAAGATCGACAGTGTCTAGATAGACACTCAGTAGGCAACACCAAATGGACGCCAGGCAATAGGCCTGCAGGGTCAAAAGGTCGACAGGTACAAAAGCTTGATTGGGAAATGGTTGACAGTGGAAGAGGTCGACAGGTATAAAAAGTCGACAAGTACAAATGGTTGTCACACAAATGGTTGACACCAGGGGCATTTCTAGAGAGGAGGGGGCCCGTGTGCAGTCTCCGACGCGGGCCCCCTCCTTTCCGCCCAGCAGCGCACTGAGCTGTGTGCAGCCAGCGCCGGAGTTATAGACTCTGGACACTAGAGTGTGCCCAGAGTCTATAGTATATGCACAGGTCACCGGGAAAATGGCTGCGGTGGCCATTTTCCCTGTACTGCGCATGTGCAAATGACGGGAAAATGGCCACCATGGCCATTTTCCAGTCGTTTTGCAGCGCCGGACCCCACGCCGATGTGGGACTACGGAGAGGTAAGTAATTTTATGGGAGCAGGGTGTGCGGTGCGGGGCCCCCCTGGACCCAGGGGCACGTGTTCCCCGCACGCCATGCACCCATTATAGATATGCCCCTGGTTGACACAATATTAATCAACATGTTTTTCACCATTGTTAGGGTTAGGGGTTAGGGTTAGGGACTTGGAGGAGAGTTAGGTCGCTGGAGGGGATGGTTAGGCACTAGAGGGAAGGGTTAGAGTTAGGCTAGGGTTAGGCACTTGGGGGAGGGTTAGGCACCAGGAGGTGGGTTGGGGTTGGGCACTAGTGGGAGGGTTAGAGTTAGGGTGAGGATTAGGCTACATTTTATTTGACCTTTAGTCAGTCAAGCTGTTGTACCTGTCAACCTTTTGACCCTGTTGACCTATTGCCTGACGACCATCTGGTGTCAACCTATTGAGTGTCTATCTAGGCACTGACAATCTTTTCTACCACACCCATGGAGACTAGGGCAAAAATGATCTTTGGCACACCTCTACCAACATTGGAAACAAACATTGATGGTTCTGAGGTTTCTTCATTTGATTCACATCCCTACTCATCAATTAATATGCTAATACCACAGTTAGCATCCCCCCTTTACTGGATACACTTAGCACTCACCTACACCCTTACTGGACAACTTACCACCCCCTTTTCAACTTACAGGACACAGTTAGCACCCTGGTCCTCACTGGGCACACTTAGCACTCCTCCTCCCTTGCCAGGCAGACTTAGCACCCCCCCCTCTTCCCTCACTGGACACAGTTAGCACCCCTCTTCCCTTGTCAGGCAAACTGAGCACCCCCCTTGCAAGACAGACTTAGTACCCTTGTCTCTGGGCACACTTAGCACCCACCTCCTCCCTTATTGGGCACACTTAGCCAGTCCCGTAACAGGGCTTTAATGTGCCCTGCGCCACCCTGACCTTTTGCTCATAACATCATGATGTCGCACAGAGAGCAGGGCCAGCCAGCAGCCGGAAGCATGGCAGTGCATGGAGCATCTAGAAGACGCTTCGTGCAGCTGTATACATGGCAGGATGTCTGTCTGTAGCGTCCAAAGGACACTACAGGTGGCACTGCCACAGCATTACTGGCTGCAGGGTGCCGTTCCAGGCACCATGATAGCCAGAATGAGGGTCAGGGTTAGAGTTAGGCACTAGGGGGAGGTTTCGGGTTAATAGCCTGTAATGGGTTCAACTCAACCCCTTTAAATTCTAAGTTCTCAGGAGCAGTGCCCTCTTCCCTTGTGTGCTTTCCTTTCCCTCACTTATACTGTATCATCATTACCGTCCCACTGCGAGCAAAAGAACCAGACCTTTGGGTTTGGCCACCCCACTGCTCATTTGGGTACTATGGGCCTGATTCAGACCCGCTCGCTGATTAGGACCCGCTCGCTGAACGCTCGCAAGTGGGTCGATGTTGGCCCAGTGCGCATGCGCACGACAGAGGCGGCTCCGTCGTGCACATGTGCGAGACCCAGATAGCGACGGGCAAGCCGTCGCCCCGGGTCTCACTACAAAGGGGGCGTACTGTCGATGTTGAGTGACAGCATGCCTCATTTGGTGGGCGGGCTGGGGGCGTTCCCATGGGAACACCTACCGTCAGGGGGCGGCCCCACTGACATCACAAGTGATGTCTGTGGGAGTGCTTTTGGCTCTGCCAGAGCCAAAAGCACTCTTGGGCTTGCGGCAACGAGACCCTACCACAAGGGTCTCGTCGCAAGCCCGATGGTTGTGATGGTCTTGACCATCGCGACCATCTTTTTGGCCGCTCGTTATAGCTGTGGGTGGTCACCCACAGCTATGCGATTGGCCAGGAGGCCGCTCTAAAAAAAGAGAAGGACGGCCCTGATTCAGAGCGAGCGCTCTGTCAGAGCGTCCGGCTCTGAATCAGGGCCTATGACTGTGTATACTGCAATGTTTATAAACCTTGTCCATGTCCTGCAATGTTTTGTACTGTTAGTCACTTTGTTGTTTTGTTCATACTGTTTCTGTTTATGTACTGTAAGGCACAGTAGACCTCTTGTGGCGCCATATAAATAAATAATAATAATACTAATACAATAAAAATAGAAATGTTGCAATAAAAATAATCTCCGGCGCCGACTTTAGTGTATATAAATGTAACTTTGCAGTAACACCTTACATATTGATAAATAATACCCTGTATGGCCAGGACTTTGTCCAATGAACAACCTCCAACTTTACTCACTTTACGTGAGCTGTGCACACAAAAAGAGGAGACATGTCTATTACAATAGTTTAGGTGTGAAATACATGTATTTTATTTTATTTTAAATTCTACAATATATAACACATAAATATGTCTTGGAACT
Source organism: Taudactylus pleione (assembly GCA_031769625.1). Taxonomy (NCBI): domain Eukaryota; kingdom Metazoa; phylum Chordata; class Amphibia; order Anura; family Myobatrachidae; genus Taudactylus; species Taudactylus pleione. The sequence continues at coordinate 2,875,271 of JAUIMM010000202.1, read as the reverse complement.
CAGGAGCTCATTCAGACCCGCTCGCTAGATGAGTTCGCTCGCACCCAGCCTATGCAAATGTGACTAAGTGACGGCACGACAGGCGATCGCATGGCAAGGCATAAGCACGCCCGCTATGTCTTGGCGTGCGGTCACTTTGTGTATGCAGACGCCCACCAGCCTGTCTTAAAACACACCCTTGCGCACATCATCTCCAGGAAATGTATGCAACCATCGGTACATCGGTTACCATCGGGTGCGATCGCAGCGCTTGAGGTTGACTATACCCTGCCGCAAGCACTGCGATCACTTCAGTGTGAAATACAGCCAGGTGATGTGTACTATGACGCTGCCTGTTAATTATGAACGCCTCTGAAACTGCGTTGAGACGCTCAGGCACGTCTGCGTTCGCATGTCCACTCCCCCGTTTCTAGTGGCCTGCCCCTGTCACCACCCACAAACGGCTTCTCCTGTCACTCACTCTGCTGGGATGTCTATGTGCAGCGAGCGAAAGCTTCCCGATCTCTCGCACTGGTTCGCGGACACACAATGCGATGCATACGCATATGCAGAAAGCAACAATCGGCCAGCTACGAGCGAACGCATCCTAGCGAGCGGGTCTGAATCAGGTCCTCAGGGCCTGATTCAGCAAGGAATGCAGGGATGCAGATGCACGCATCCATCCTCTGCGATAATATGCTAATCAATGCATACGCATGGAGACCACAGCACAAGATGCAGACGCCCAGCCCCATACTAAGCCACCCATCTACCTTTATGCACAGCCTGATCAGCACGCAAGATAGCATAATCATCGGTAACATCGACAAACATCGGATCCATTAGCTTAATAGTGGTTGACCTGACCTGCTGCAAGAATATAGCTGCTTCCTGTATACAGATTGCGGTATGGCTGTGTATGCCGCCGCACTGCCTTAATTATGTACGCCACTATAATGGCGTTATAATGCCTGCGTTCGCCTGACCACCCCCTGTGACCACCCACTTCATGTCAATCACTTTCGGAAGGGTCTGCTTACACACTGCGTGTTGTCTGCATACCATAATCCGATTGCACTGGTAAGTTTGCACACGCGCAGTGCGATGCATACGCATGTGCAGAGCAAAAACATTGGCCAAGTGCGCGTGTTCTCTCCTGTGCGTTCCTTGATGAATCAGGCCCTCAGTTCCCATAACAGACAATGACTAATTAAATGAGATGAAATACATTTAACTAGGCTGTTAACACTAAAATGTCAATAATAATTAATAATTAACATTCTACCTTGCGCGGATTCCGGAGCAAGTCATCAAAATTAAAATTATCACCTGCAATTGTAAAAATTAAGTGATGATGAATAGGCTCCTAGATGGTTTTGGGACAAGGTCACAGGTTTTCTCAGTTCTTTGTCTCATTTGCACTTACCTAATGATCCCTTGGCTATATTGTGTGGGAATTTCATGAATTGCGAACTGGGGGCCTGATTCAGAGCCGGATGCTATTTGTGCTCGCTCTTTCAGAAAAAGGGACCGGCTATTTAAATTGAGCGCTCGCTCTTTGTGGTCTGTTGACGCCTCTATGTCTGAGCGAGCGAACGAAACATGCGCTCGCTATTTTATAAAGACGCCTCCTGGCCGCTCACATCCTACGTCATCTCCGCTATTTATTAGATTAATCGAGTACATCGAAAGGCATCTGAACTGCTCGCAGTGCTTGTGGTAGGTTTATCCTACCGCAATCATGCGAACAGTTCAGGCTAAGAAACAACCAAGTGACGTGGCCGATGACGCTGCTTTGTTAATTATGCACACCCTTAAAACGCCCGTTTTGACCGTTTGGCACGCCTGTGTTCGGATCACCACTCCCCGTTTTCAAGCACCTTCCCCTGTTACCACCCACAAACGCCTCATCCTGTCACTCAAATTAGTAGGCACTCGCTATTTTGCAAGCGCTCGATTTACGACCGCAATGACTGGTTGGAGCATGCGCATTATGACCCATACGCATGCGCAGATGTGCGAACATCGCTTGGAGCGAACGAGCGGCCGCTTACGAGCGGCTCTGAATCAGGCCCTGGGTCAGGATAGTTGTTCAAATATTATATTATTGACTGTTATAGTCACAGTAGCCAAGTAAGTTTTTCTACGGAATTTTACAGTTTCTACTAATGGTACCTTTACAGACAACTGATTTAATCGTATGGGTTGCTTAAAGCCACCCCGACACTGCTTTTGGGATACTGAACTGTGAGGATGGTTTTGGATGAGTAGTGGGAGACATGTCATCTATATTGTCTACACCTAATATTTCACCTGTCATTGTATTTGCTTTGGTTTTGTTCTTTTCTGTTTTTATTGGTTTGGTTTAGTTTTATTATCCATTTTTCTTTTCTATTGTTTTTGCTTGCACTTTGTATTTTAGATGCTGAATGTTAACTTTTTTTTTTTAATGTAGGGAGCATATTTATTTTTGGTTTACAGATTCATCTAATCAAACTTTTGTATTTGTATGATCTTCCTAATTTTTGTTGTTCCCTCCATATATGGCTTTCTTGAGGTTGCTGTATGGTTTAACTCTATGTTGTGATGTACCACTATTTTATAACTAGCTCTGGGCCTGATTCAGCAAGGAACGCAACCGCGAATGCAATAGCAATTACACATGCAGTTCAAGTGCGACAGTATGCTAATCCATTGCTAATCCGCCACTGCACTACAAAAGGACGCCCACTTTACAAGGCACACATCCATAATGTTTAGCAGGACTGCAAAACCATTGGTGCAATTGAGTACCAACGCAGCGTCACGCACACACTTGCACAAGCCCTGACCTTGCTCAGTAATTGCTAACTTCCACGCACGCTATCAGGCCTCAGGCTGCATATGGCATCACAGTGGATAATTTATGCATGCCACTGCAATAACGTTGAACGCATTGGCATGCCTGCGTCCGTCCCACCACCCCCCGTTACCACCCACAAATTGCACTTCCTGTCAATCACTCTACTGATCGCAGTGGCTACTTCGCGCACTCGTACTGTGGTGCATATACATTCACAGTATGCAACAATCAGCCGATGGTGTGCGTTTTAGCAACTGCGTTCCCTGATGAATGAGGCCCTCTGTATCTAGGGTAGTGCAGCCAGTGCCATTGCACAGGGCACCACAGGTCAGGGGGAGCTGTTTGGGCCTGTCAAATTTCTGTTTATTATCATTCTCACTTGTAGCTTCCTCTTATTTCATCCCCAGCATCTCCTGACCTCTGCTATCTCTTCCCTGGCCCTTCCCCATGAGGCCATGGTCCTTTTTAGGGTGTATTATGTCCCTTTGAAAAATGAGGGGGGCGCCAATGCTCTTTCTGGCACAGGGCACCAATAAAGTCTAGTTACGGCTCTGCTCTGTATGCACTTTATTATTGCTCTACATCTTGTTTGTTGTTTTAATACCTGTTATGAGCTAATAAACAGATGTTTAAAAAAAAAAGAAGACAAAAAGGCAGGAGTCTATATCTAGATCCACCCCAGGTCAGCAAGCAGAAGCTGAGCCATTTGGAGGAATATCCGAGCAGTTCCACCTCCAGCCTCCAGGTGCACTGTTCAATGGAATGGACCGCATTCGGTATGATTTCATTTACCGCATGCCGGCAGCGGCAGCCCAACAGAGGAGGAAATCCCGATCGTCCTAAAGGTAAGTATAGCTATTCTAACCCTAACCCCCTAACCCTAACCCTCCTTTAGGGTGCCTAACCCTAACCTCCCACCTGTGTCTAACCATAATCCCCCCTATAAGTGCCTAAACATAACCTCCCCTTCCCCGCCGCCTAAACCTCAGTCTCCCGGGGGGGTTCCTAACCCTAACCTCCCCCCAGGGGTGCTTAACCCTAACCCCCCTTCCCCTAGCCTTCCCCTAACCTCCCATAGGTGTGCCTAACCCTAAATCCCCCCCGGAAGCCCTTAACCTAACCCTTCCCCCCGCAGCTGTCCGCGCCCAGCATCCCTTCGATCGGGATGCATGGGCTGACCTCTCATCTCTAGTAAGATTCATATTCCTTATTGGTCTTAATTCTAGTCTATCCAGATCCTCTTTTACTAACCATTCAAATATCTCTATATAACAACCCTTTTTATGTGAGGGAAATTTTTTTGACTTTTTCTTAAAAAGAGAGACCTCATTTGTCACCGGTTCCTCAGTATTATCTGTGTTTTTTTCATCAAAAAATTTCTTTAAAGTAAATTTACTAATAAATTTCTGGAGGTCAATAAACACCTCAAAATCATTGGGGCGACTTGAAGGGGCAAATTTCAGACCACGTTCCAAAACTTTTATTTCATATTCGTTTAATTCATAATTACTTAAATTCAAAATTTTGGCTTTAGATGTGGTCCTATTTTCTGACTCATCTTCATTCTGAGTTGTGTCATCCTTTGTATCCCTAACTTCCCCTCTTTTTCATCTTTTTCTTCTATTTACATGTGTGTGTTTACCTCCCCTAGTTCCCCTTTTCTTCCTTTTTTGTGGGGTGTAGGTCACCCTTTCTACCATAAAAAATCATTAGTTAGAGGTTCAAATCTGTTCCTCCAGTTATCTGATTGGTATGGTGCTTTTTTCTTTTTCTCCCAGTTGTTAGATGGATTATCAAAGGAAATGGCCCCTACTTCTAATCTGTCGACTGTTGGGCTCTACTGATTGTTCATCTCTGAATCTGTGGGACCTTTCATTCCTATATACAAATCTATGGGGTCTCTCTTCTCTTTATGGCAGTAGGGCTTTATCTTCTCTATATTGGGGTCTGAAAGGCATCCTTTTTTCACTATTCCCAGTCCGAACAATACCCTCATTATACATTCTTTCCTTTTTGGGGATCTTATGTTCATTTCCACTACTGTACTCTCCTTTATCCTTCCAGTACTTTTTCTTTTTCTTATTTTTAAGGTCCCTTTCATTCTTCTCAATCTTTCTAATGCTGATGTCTTCTAAAACCTTAAAATCCTTCGATTCTTTAAAGGGGTCCACTAAACTTTTAAAAGTATTAATTTCCTCCTCTACTTTCTGTAATTCTATCTATAATGATAAGATTCATCTATCTAATCTATCTATAATGACAAGATTCATAAGGGAAAATGAGCATGACTCTAATATTCTAATACACTCCCTTTTAAAATCAGATGATCCATTATCAAAGGATGGTACCTTATCAATACGTAATCCGCTAGGGATAAGTTTTTCAGCACAATATTTTTCCAGTGTCATCATTTCCCACCAAATCTTTCCTTCCTTCAATAAACATTTTTCCAATTTTAAAATGGAAGATTCAACATTTTCATCCACCATACTAACATCACCACTATCACTTAAAACTAATTTATAAGTACATTTCTTTGTCCCCTGTGTGAGAACATAATAGGGCAGCTGGGCACCAAAACTTAGTGCAAAGATACAAATACAAAAAATGGTAAAGGCAACCAGTACCCCACAAACCACTGCTTAGTCCACTCTTAGGGGTACCACACCTCCAAATCAAATGCAGAAAACAACAAATACAGTGATCCAAAAGCGCGATCTAATAATTGGTCCTGTCGAGGTGGAGCATGTCACTTAAAAGATGGAAGAAAGAATACACAGCAGATTATGCCCAAGGTACAGGAACACCTCAAAGGCTCCAAAATCCTCCATCTGTGACTCACCTCCAAACAGAAAAATACGTTCACATAAAGGTATCTTTCTTGCATCAACCCACAATGTAGATATTGGTTTTCACACGTTTCCCATTTGAAGCCCCTTTGGAAACAAACACGCACCTGATACCAGTACATATAAAAAACTGCGCACTAACCCATCCAATGTTATTACCAAAAAATTGGATCGTTTTTTGGCTTTATATACCTCGAAAAAGATCATCACCGAAAAAACACAAGACTATATTTGAATTGAGAATCCTTCTATACCAGTACTATATGTGTTACCCAAGATTCATAAAAATAAGGAGAAGCCCCCAGGACTTCCCATTGTGGCAGGCACAAACTATATACTGTCTAATTTATCACATTATTTGGATCATCTACTCCAACCCCTGGTACAGGAAACTACATCCTATCTGAAGGACACTGTTTCCATTATAAGGGATCTCTCTGAGATTAGGTGGCCTGGTTACAAATTAGTGACAGCTGATGTCACTTCTTTGTATACAATTATTCAACATCAGTTGGGTTAAATGCAGTGAATTTTTTTCTGGCTAGAAAAGATATGTCAGAATATCAAAAAAGTTTCATTTTAGAGGGCATCCAATTAATTTTATGCAATAATTTATTTTGGTATGATAGTGATTTTTATTTACAACTTACAGGTACTGCCATGGGCACCAGGCTGGCACAAATCTATGCCAACCTATTTATGGCATGGTGGGAGGATCAGTCGGTATGGAATGGCCATCAATTTGGTGCCAGCCTGGTGTCCTGGTGCCATTATGTTGACAACATCATTTTTATTTGGGATGATAACCAAAATCCTTTGGAGGAATTCTGTAAATACCTGAACAATAATAGTAATAATATTGTACTAACCTTCAACATAAGTGAGACTATGGTTAACTTTTTGGATCTGACCATATATACTAAGGGAGATATGATTAAGACCAAGAACTACACTAAACCTACAGATTGTAATGGTTACATTGAAGCTAGTAGTAACCATCACTGTAATTGGCTTAAAAGCATACCAAATAGTTTCTCCATATACGGAGAAACTGTACTGAAACTAATGTATACGAAGAACAAGCCAATGCACTTATGAACCAATTTAAACAGAAGGGTTATGATATGAAAGTGGTTGAAAAAGCCAAAGAAAATGGTTTACAGTTGGATAGATTGAATGCTATATGCAAAACAAAAAAGAAAGATAATATACTGAAGAATGGGGAGATTGCATTTATAACTCAATATAACAGTCAGTATAGAGAGGTGGAGAAAATAATACAAAAACATTGGGACATTCTCAATCATGATCCAGCTTTAAAGTCGTTTATTAGTAATAGACCTAGATTTACATACAGAAAGGCACATAATATAAAAGATATCTTGGTAAGGAGTGCTATTACGGTCCCCACTCCTTCCTCAATAAATAAATCTAAATGATTCTACAGGTGTGGATCATGTAGTATGTGTAAGGCATGTAAAAGTGCCAATTCTAAATTACACAATACAGATCGTCTCAAACAAATAAAACTTTTCAGATAGATGATTTTATTATGTGCCATACCAAGTGTTATATCTACCTACTTGAATGCTCTTGTGGGAGCCAATCTGTTGGCAAGACTACTGGAAGTCTAAAGGACCAGCTAGCTGAACATGTGAGGAATGTGAAAAAAGGTCTGGAATCACATAATGTATCTTTGCACTTTAAAACCAAGCAACAATGTGACATAAAACATCTAGTATATTTTTGTGGCATTCAGGTAGCTAAATCTGATTGGAGAATAAAAATAATAGGGACCACGTTCTTGCAAAAATGGAGATGAAAATTATTTATTTGTTAAAATCCTTAACTCCAAAAGGTCTAAACATAGACTTTGAGATAAAGTGGTTTTTGTATTGTTTATATTACATATCCCATTTTTAACATATGTTTTATGAATTATTTTTTATTTACTAATTTAATACGATTGATTCCATATAAGGAATATTTTCGGATCTTCATCCGCCAATCATATGAATTCCAAAGTCCTTACTATATAAAGGGGATTTCCGTTTGGAATCCATATTTTTTGCGTATCATTGGTTAAAGATGGTGCGTTCCATGACAATGGGAGAATTACCCAGGTGGTGCATCATTAAGAGGTGCCCCAGTTTAATACCTCAGGAGGAACTCTATTTGTCTGGCCCATGGCAGACCGAATTATATGAAGAGCGCACTGCTGCAGTGACGACATCCGGTTGAGCCGCGACGACAGAAACTTAGTTGGCAAACAGGAAGTCATCATCGATCTATGGACTGGAGCAAAAACTTTGCGTTTGTTCCGTTTTGCCGCGCAAACGAACACCATTACTCTTTGGAGGAATCCAAAAGATGGATTGGATGCAATGTTATTTTAAAAATATCTAATTCATTTGTTGGTATTTTTAAAGTTGTATATATGTTTTCATTGATTTGTTATTTGGAAGATGTAGTACTTTATTTTTAAGGGACTTTTAAGTACATGTATGTAGTTAAGAATTTTAGGCATTTATCCGGAGTTTGTGGATTACTGAATATTGAGGTTAACCATGTTACCGAGGTTCAGGGTATACTGTATATACCCTGATTCTTTTGTCAAATAGTACACCCTGAGGAAGGGCCTAAGGTCAGAAATGTTTTGGTGGTATTTTGGCAAGTTTCTCTGTTCCTGCTATTTTTTGATTTTTACTATTTGTGGGTTATCCCCATCCATTTATTGTCTTTTATCAATACATTTTTCAACTGTTGTTGGTATACATCTTTGGATTATTCCTATGAGTAGAGGATTCATCTATTTTTGAACTCTGGAGTAAAGGAGTCCCCCCTAAAATAAAGAAACCTTGATGGGAATGCTTACAGTCAGGTGCATAAATATTGGGACATTGATAGAATTTTCATATTTTTGCCTCTATTCACCACCACAATGGCTTTGAAATAAAACAAACAAGATGTGCTTTAACTGCAGACTTTCAGATTTAATTTGAGGATAATTACATCCAAATCAAGTGAACGGTGTAGGAGTTACAACGGTTTCTATATGTGCCTCCCACTTTTTAAGGGGCCAAAAGTAATGTAACTATCAACTCATAAGCTATTTCATGGACAGGTGTGGGCTATTCCCTCGTTATGTCATTATCAATTAAGCAGGTAAAAGGTCTGGAGTTGATTCTAGGTGTGAAATTTGCATTTGGAATCAGTTGCTGTTGACTCTCAATATGAGATCCAAAGAGCTGTCACTATCAGTGAAGCAAGCCATCATTAGGCTGAAAAATCAAAACAAACCCATCAGAGAGATAGCAAAAACATTAGGTGTGGCCAAATCAACTGTTTGGAACATTCTTAAAAAGAAAGAACTGACCGGAGAGCTCTGCAACACCAAAGACCCAGAAGACCACGGAAAACAACTGTGGTGGATAACAGAAGAATTATTTCCCTGGTGAAGAAAAACCCCTTCACAACAGTTGGCCAAATCAAGAACACTATCCAGGAGGTAGGTGTATATGTGTCAAAGTCAACAATCAAGAGAAGACTTCACAAGAGTGAATATAGAGGGTTCACCACAAGATGTAAACCATTGGTGAGCCTCAAAAACAGGAAGACCAGATTAGAATTTGCCAAACAACATCTAAAAAAGCCATTACAGTTCTGGAACAACATCCTATGGACAGATGAGACAAAGATCAACTTGTACCAGAGTGATGGGAAGAGAAGAGTATGGAGAAGGAAAGGAACTGCTCATGATCCAAAACATACCACCTCATTAGTGAAGCATGGTGGTGGTAGTGTCATGGCATGGTATGGCTGCCAATGGAACTGGTTCCTTTGTATTTATTGATGATGTGACTGCTGACAAAAGCAGCAGAATGAATTCTGAAGTGTTTTGGGCAATATTATATGCTCATATTCAGTCAAATGCTTCAGAACTCATTGGACGGCGCTTAGCAGTGCAGATGGACAATTACCCGAAGCATACTGCAAAAGCAACCAAAGAGTTTTTTAAGGCTAAAAAGTGGAATGTTATGCAATGGTCAAGTCAATCCCCTGACCTGAACCCGATTGAGCATGCATTTCACTTGGTGAAGACAAAACTGAAGGGAAAATGCCCCAAGAACAAGCAGGAAATGAAGACATTTGCAGTAGAGGCCTGGCAGAATGAAACCCAGCGTCTGGTGATGTCTATGGATGAAACCCAGCGTCTAGTGATGTCTATGCGTTCCAGACTTCAGGCTGTAATTGCATGCAAAGGATTTGCAACAAAGTATTAAAAAGTGAAAGTTAGATTTAGGATTGTTTAGTTTGTCCCATTACTTTTGGCCCTTTAAAAAGTGGGAGGCACATATAGAAACCGTTGTAATTCCTACACCGTTCACCTGATTTGGATGTAATTACCCTCAAATTAAATCTGAAAGTCTGCAGTTAAAGCACATCTTGTTTGTTTAATTTCAAAGCAATTGTGGTGGTGAATAGAGGCCAAAATATGAAAATTCTGTCAATGTCCCATATTTATGCACCTGACTGTATATCTGGTCTCAGGTGAGTGTTTGTTTCCAAAGGGGCATCAAATGGGAAACGTGTGAAAACTAGGAGTGTGCACCGGCCACTTTTCGTGTTTTGTGTTTTGGTTTTGGATCTGGATCTTTCTTCATGTTTTGGATCTGGATTGGTTTTGCCAAAACCACCCTTCCGTGTTTTGGGTTCTGGGTTTTGTGTTTTGGATCTGTATTTTTTTGAAAAAAAAGCATAAAAACAGCTAAAATCACAGAATTTGTAGGTTTTTCTGCTCCTATGCTATTAATAACCTCAATAACCTTAATTTCCACTCATTTCCAGTCTATTCTGAATACCTCACACCTCACAATAGTGTTTTTATGTCCAAAAGGTTGCACCGAGGTAGCTGGATGACTATGCTAAGCGACACGAGTGGGCGGCACAAACACGTGACCCATCTAGGCGTGAAACTGCAGTGGCAGACAGGATGGCATTGAAAAACTAGGCCCCAAACTGTACATAATGCAAAGAAAAAAAAGAGGTGCAAGATGGAATTGTCCTTGGGCCCTCCCACCCACCCTTATGTTGTATAAACAGGACATGCACACTTTAACAAACCAATCATTTCAGCGCCAGGGTCTGCCACACAACTGTGGCTGAAATGATTGGTTCGTTTGGGCCCCCACAAAACAAGCTGGCAATTAATCTGTCCCTGCACAAACTGGCTCTATGGAGGCAAGATGTCATCCTCATCCTCCTCATCCACCGATTCCTCACCCTCTTCAGTGTGTACATCCTCATCCTCACAGAGTATTAATTCGTCCCTGCTGGAACCACAGGTCCCTCTGTACGTTCTGGAGGCTGGTCTCCCTGGAAGAGTTGATAATTCATTTTATGAACATCATCTTCTCCACATTTTGTGGAAGCAACCTCCTACGCCTTTCACTGACAAGGTTCCCGGCTGCACTAAACACTCTTTCGGAGTACACACTGGAGGGGGGGCAACTCAGGTAAAATAGAGCCAGTTTGTACAGGGACCTCCAAATTGCTTCTTTTTCCTGCCAGTACAGGTACGGACTGTCTGACATGCCTACTTGGATGCTGTCACCGATGTAATCCTTTAACAGACAGACGCACGCTTGTCGCTGCTGCTTTGAGGATTCAAGTGCGGCTACAGCCCACACAATTCACAAAGACAGAAAAAAAAAAGAATATTTTTATTGTTTGTGGAGCACACTTTGAGGGTTACACCACCCTTTAACAGACAGACGCATGCTTGTCGCTGCTGCTTTGAGGATGCAAGTGCGGCTACAGCCCACACAATTCACAAAGACAGAAAAAAGAAGAAGAATATTTTTATTGTTTGTGTAGCACACTTTGAGGGTGTCACCACCCTTTAACAGACAGACGCACGCTTGTCGCTGCTGCTTTGAGGATGCAAGTGCGGCTACATTGCACACAAGTCACAAACACATTAAAAAAATAGTTTTTTATTTTTTGGAGCACTTTGAGAGTTACACCACCCTTTAACAGACAGACGCACGCTTGTCGCTGCTGCTTTAAGGATGCAGGTGCGGCTACAGCCCACACATTTCACAAAGACCGAAAAAAAAAGAACAATATTTTAATTGTTTGTGTAGAACACTTTGAGGGTGTCACCACCCTTTAACAGACAGATGCACGCTTGTCGCTGCTGCTTTAAGGATGCAGGTGCGGCTACAGCCCACACAATTCACATAGACAGAAAAAAGAAGAAGAATATTTTTATTGTTTGTGTAGCACACTTTGAGGGTGTCACCACCCTTTAACAGACAGAAGCACGCTTGTCGCTGCTGCTTTAAGGATGCAGGTGCGACTACAGCCCACACATTTCACAAAGACCGAAAAAAAAAGAACAATATTTTAATTGTTTGTGTAGCACTCTTTGAGGGTGTCACCACCCTTTAACAGACAGACGCACGCTTGTCGCTGCTGCTTTAAGGATGCAGGTGCGGCTACAGCCCACACAATTCACAAAGACAGAAAAAAGAACAATATTTTAATTGTTTGTGTAGCACACTTTGAGGGTGTCACCACCCTTTAACAGACAGACGCACGCTTGTCGCTGCTGCTTTAAGGATGCAGGTGCGGCTACAGCCCACACAATTCACAAAGACAGAAAAAAGAAGAATATTTTTATTGTTTGTGTAGCACACTTTGAGGGTGTCACCACCCTTTAACAGACAGACGCACGCTTGTCGCTGCTGCTTTGAGGATGCAAGTGCGGCTACATCACACACAAGTCACAAACACATTAAAAAAATAGTTTTTTATTTTTTGGAGCACTTCGAGAGTTACACCACCCTTTAACAGACAGACGCACGCTTGTCGCTGCTGCTTTAAGGATGCAGGTGCGGCTACAGCCCACACATTTCACAAAGACTGAAAAAAAAAGAACAATATTTTAATTGTTTGTGTAGCACACTTTGAGGGTGTCACCACCCTTTAACAGACAGACGCACGCTTGTCGCTGCTGCTTTAAGGATGCAGGTGCGGCTACAGCCCACACAATTCACAAAGACAGAAAAAAGAAGAAGAATATTTTTATTGTTTGTGTAGCACACTTTGAGGGTGTCACCACCCTTTAACAGACAGACGCACGCTTGTCGCTGCTGCTTTGAGGATGCAAGTGCGGCTACATCGCACACAAGTCACAAACACATTAAAAAAATAGTTTTTTATTTTTTGGAGCACTTTGAGAGTTACACCACCCTTTAACAGACAGACGCACGCTTGTCGCTGCTGCTTTAAGGATGCAGGTGCGGCTACAGCCCACACATTTCACAAAGACTGAAAAAAAAATAACAATATTTTAATTGTTTGTGTAGCACACTTTGAGGGTGTCACCACCCTTTAACAGACAGACGCACGCTTGTCGCTGCTGCTTTAAGGATGCAGGTGCGGCTACAGCCCACACAATTCACAAAGACAGAAAAAAGAAGAAGAATATTTTTATTGTTTGTGTAGCACACTTTGAGGGTGTCACCACCCTTTAACAGACAGACGCACGCTTGTCGCTGCTGCTTTGAGGATGCAAGTGCGGCTACATCGCACACAAGTCACAAACACATTAAAAAAATAGTTTTTTATTTTTTGGAGCACTTTGAGAGTTACACCACCCTTTAACAGACAGACGCACGCTTGTCGCTGCTGCTTTAAGGATGCAGGTGCGGCTACAGCCCACACATTTCACAAAGACCGAAAAAAAAAGAACAATATTTTAATTGTTTGTGTAGCACACTGTGAGGGTGTCACCACCCTTTAACAGACAGACGCACGCTTGTCGCTGCTGCTTTAAGGATGCAGGTGCGGCTACAGCCCACACAATTCACAAAGACAGAAAAAAGAAGAAGAATATTTTTATTGTTTGTGTAGCACACTTTGAGGGTGTCACCACCCTTTAACAGACAGACGCACGCTTGTCGCTGCTGCTTTGAGGATGCAAGTGTGGCTACATCGCACACAAGTCACAAACACATTAGAAACATTTTTTTGATTTTTTTGGAGCACTTTGAGAGTTACAACACCCTTTAACAGACAGACGCACGCTTGTCGCTGCTGCTTTGAGGATGCAAGTGCGGCTACAGCCCACACAATTCACAAAGACAGAAAAAAAAAGAACAATATTTTAATTGTTTGTGTAGCACACTTTGAGGGTGTCACCACCCTTTAACAGACAGACGCACGCTTGTCGCTGCTGCTTTAAGGATGCAGGTGCGGCTACAGCCCACACATTTCACAAAGACCGAAAAAAAAAGAACAATATTTTAATTGTTTGTGTAGCACACTTTGAGGGTGTCACCACCCTTTAACAGACAGACGCACGCTTGTCGCTGCTGCTTTGAGGATGCAGGTGGAATCTAGACGGGATTTGGAACCGAGGACACACTACCTCCATCAATTGTCTAAATCCCACTGCACTAATGTTGGATACCGGACGCACGTCTAACACCAACATAGCAGTCAAGGCCTCAGTTATACATTTTGCTTCAGGATGACTGCTGTCGTACTTCATCCTCATCGCTAGGGACTGTTGGAGGGTCAATTGTTTAGTAAAAGTAGTGATGTTCCTACTTCCTCTCTGGGATGATGAACAACTCCCAGCAGCAGCAACTGCACTAGGAGGAAGTGGTTCTTGATCTTTCCCTATTTTATTTTTATCGGAGAAAGTTTGGTCCTCCATTTATGTTATATTGATATATATACGTGCGGCTAAAGCGCACACAAACACAGAAAATATTTTTTTATTTTTGCTGGAGAGTAGTGCACTTTGTGGGTTACACCACCCTTTAAGAAATGAGCCAGCCGGCTCTTTACTTAAGGGACACAGGCGCACGCTTGGCGCTGCTCCTTTGTTGATGCACGTGCAGCCACAGTGCACACAAGTCACAAACACAGAAAATATATATTTTTTTGGTTTGGAGTGTACTTTGGGGGTTACAGCACCCTTTAACAATCAAGCCAGCCGGCCCTTTACTTATGACACAGGCGCACGCTTGGCACTACTTTGTTGATGCACGTGCGGCTACTGCGCACACAATTCACAAACACAGAAAATAATTTTTTTTTTGGTTTGGACTGGAGTGTACTTTGGGGGTTACAGCACCCTTTAACGGTCAAGCCAGCCGGCCCTTTACTTATGACACAGGCGCACGCTTGGCACTACTTTGTTGATGCACGTGTGGCTACTGCGCACACAATTCACAAACACAGAAAATAATTTTTTTTTTGGTTTGGACTGGAGTGTACTTTGGGGGTTACAGCACCCTTTAACGGTCAAGCCAGCCGGCCCTTTACTTATGACACAGGCGCACGCTTGGCACTACTTTGTTGATGCACGTGCGGCTACTGCGCACACAATTCACAAACACAGAAAATAATTTTTTTTTTGGTTTGGACTGGAGTGTACTTTCGGGGGTTACAGCACCCTTTAACGGTCAAGCCAGCCGGCCCTTTACTTATGACACAGGCGCACGCTTGGCACTACTTTGTTGATGCACGTGCGGCTACTGCGCACACAATTCACAAACACAGAAAAAAATTTTTTTGGGGGTTTGGACTGGAGTGTACTTTCGGGGGTTACAGCATCCTTTAACGGTCAAGCCAGCCGGCCCTTTACTTATGACACAGGCGCACACTTGGCACTACTTTGTTGATGCACGTGCGGCTACTGCGCACACAATTCACAAACACAGAAAATAATTTTTTTTTTGGTTTGGACTGGAGTGTACTTTCGGGGGTTACAGCACCCTTTAACGGTCAAGCCAGCCGGCCCTTTACTTATGACACAGGCGCACGCTTGGCACTACTTTGTTGATGCACGTGCGGCTACTGCGCACACAATTCACAAACACAGAAAATAATTTTTTTTTTGGTTTGGACTGGAGTGTACTTTGGGGGTTACAGCACCCATTAACGGTCAAGCCAGCCGGCCCTTTACTTATGACTCAGGCGCACGCTTGGCACTACTTTGTTGATGCACGTGCGGCTACTGCGCACACAATTCACAAACACAGAAAATAATTTTTTTTTTGGTTTGGACTGGAGTGTACTTTGGGGGTTACAGCACCCTTTAACGGTCAAGCCAGCCGGCCCTTTATTTATGACACAGGCGCACGCTTGGCACTACTTTGTTGATGCACATGCGGCTACTGCGCACACAATTCACAAACACAGAAAATAATTTTTCTTTTGGTTTGGACTGGAGTGTACTTTGGGGGTTACAGCACCCTTTAACGGTCAAGCCAGCCGGCCCTTTACTTATGACACAGGCGCACGCTTGGCACTACTTTGTTGATGCACGTGCGGCTACTGCGCACACAATTCACAAACACAGAAAATAATTTTTTTTTTGGTTTGGACTGGAGTGTACTTTGGGGGTTACAGCACCCTTTAACGGTCAAGCCAGCCGGCCCTTTACTTATGACACAGGCGCACGCTTGGCACTACTTTGTTGATGCACGTGCGGCTACTGCGCACACAATTCACAAACACAGAAAATAATTTTTTTTTTGGTTTGGACTGGAGTGTACTTTCGGGGGTTACAGCACCCTTTAACGGTCAAGCCAGCCGGCCCTTTACTTATGACACAGGCGCACGCTTGGCACTGCTTTGTTGATGCACGTGCGGCTACTGCGCACACAATTCACAAACTCAGAAAAAAATGTTTTTTTTGGTTTGGACTGGAGTGTACTTTCGGGGGTTACAGCACCCTTTAACGGTCAAGCCAGCCGGCCCTTTACTTATGACACAGGCGCACACTTGGCACTACTTTGTTGATGCACGTGCGGCTACTGCGCACACAATTCACAAACACAGAAAATAATTTTTTTTTTGGTTTGGACTGGAGTGTACTTTGGGGGTTACAGCACCCTTTAACGGTCAAGCCAGCCGGCCCTTTACTTATGACACAGGCGCACGCTTGGCACTACTTTGTTGATGCACGTGCGGCTACTGCGCACACAATTCACAAACACAGAAAATAATTTTTTTTTTGGTTTGGACTGGAGTGTACTTTGGGGGTTACAGCACCCTTTAACGGTCAAGCCAGCCGGCCCTTTACTTATGACACAGGCGCACGCTTGGCACTACTTTGTTGATGCACGTGCGGCTACTGCGCACACAATTCACAAACACAGAAAATAATTTTTTTTTTGGTTTGGACTGGAGTGTACTTTGGGGGTTACAGCACCCTTTAACAGTCAAGCCAGCCGGCCCTTTACTTATGACACAGGCGCACGCTTGGCACTACTTTGTTGATGCACGTGCGGCTACTGCGCACACAATTCACAAACACAGAAAATATATTATTTTTTTAGCACTTGGGGGGAGCACCCCTGATGGACAGAGCACCCCCTGGACAACACTACAGCACCCCTTTAGGACTGGGACACTGCACAGGACTTTGGAGTGGACACAGCCCCTATGGAGAACTGACTGCACAACACAGTCCAGCCAGCCCCTATGGACTTTGAAGTAGTGGACACAGCCCCTATTAACAACAGCAGCACAGCACAACACAGCCAGCCCCTATGGACTTTGAAGTAGTGGACAACAGCAGCACTACACTACACTACACAGCCCTAACTCCCACCCTCCCTCTTCACTGTCCACAGCCGAGTGAGAAAATGGCGCCGACGCGGGTACCTTATATTGGATCCAAAACCCGCGAGACTCGGAAGGCGGGATGACGTTTTGCCTCGATTTCAGATCCGAGTCAGGCGGGAAAAGTCGAGCCTGATTCGGATCGGACTCAGATCGTGGGGGCTCGGGGGGGTTCGGATTTCAGAAATCCGAACCCGCTCACCCCTAGTGAAAACCAATATCTACATTGTGGGTTGATGCAAGAAAGATACCTTTATGTGAACGTATTTTTCTGTTTGGAGGTGAGTCACAGACGGAGGATTTTGGAGCCTTTGAGGTGTTCCTGTACCTTGGGCATAATCTGCTGTGTATTCTTTCTTCCATCTTTTAAGTAGGGATGTGCAGGCTCGGTTCTACTCGGTTCCGTTCGGTTCTTTTTACCGGATCTTATTGGGTTTCAGCTGTCACGAGTTTTGGATAGCCAATAAGATTCGGTAAAAAGAACCGAACGGAACCGAGTAGAACCGAGCCTGCACATCCCTACTTTTAAGTGACATGCTCCACCTCGACAGGACTAATTATTAGAATATCGCGCTTTTGGATCACTCTATTTGTTGCTTCTGCATTTGATTTGGAGGTGTGGTACCCCTAACAGTGGACTAAGCAGCGGTTTGTGGGGCTCTGGTTGCCTTTACCATTTTTTGAATGGGGAAATGTCTCTTCCCTAGGGGAGGAAGCCGTGTATCTCACCGTGTATGTCCACGATATGTGCTGGATTTAAGCAGGGTTGCCATCAGAAATCCTGGGGCCCGGTACTGGCAAAATAGGCAGGGCCCCCCTCCCCCCGGGATGGATGGAGCAGAGTTGACGGCGGGGGGGGCGGCATCAATTGGTACGTAAACCAGTTCAACAACTGCTGTAAAACTCACACACACATCATATATATAATATATATATATATATATATATATATATATATATATATATATATATGGAAATCAACATTGATTCTAATATATATATATGTATATATATATATATAAATGCATGTATGTGTGTGTGTGTATATATATGTATATATATATATATATGTATGTGTGTATATCACACCCACATAAAAATACACTAAAAAGGCCGGATCCACATACAAAGCTAGAAGGAAGGGTAAGTGTAGAAGTGTACGGCACAGGGCAGGGAAGGGCTGGCTGGACAAGGGAGAGGAACAAGGCATGGAATGCTGGCGGGACTAGGGGGGACAAGAAAGGCTGGCTGAACTAGGGGGGAGGCACAGGGTAGAGAAGGCTGACTGGACTGGGGGGGGGGGACTGGGCAGGGAAGGCTGGCTGTACTGGGGGGGTGGACAGTGCAGGCTGGCTGTACTGGGGGGGGGGACAGGGAAGGCTGGCTGTACTGGGGGGTGGACAGGGAAGGCTGGCTGTACTGAAGGGGTGGACAGGGAAGACTGGCTGAACTATGGGGGGAGGTACAGGGCAGATAAGGCTGTAACAGGATAGGGGGCAGTGCAGAGAATGCAAGGGGGGGAGGCATAGGGCACAGGAACAGGTGGGTGGACAGGGAAGAGTGGCTGAACTAGGGAGGGTAGCATGTCAAGATCAGGGTGTACCTGCTCAGCGGTGCGTTCAGCTGGCTGCGCTGGTGCAGCCAGCCAGGTAGAATCCGCCCTGCTGCTTAAGTATGGAGAGAGAGGGGGGCCCGGCAGGTGGCATCTGTGCTGCAGCGGCAGCCAGGACTGCAGAGAGAGAATAGGAAGCCGACGTTTGCAGAGCCAATCACAGCTCGTGGACCAGGCAGCCAATCAGGAGCGGCCGCTACGGCCGCTCCTGATTGGCTGCCGTTCCGCGATCTCAGGCTGGCTTGCGGCCACCCTGCTTGTATATTCCTCCCTGCTGTCACTTGCTGCTGCTGCAGCGGTGCTGCTACCCGCCGGGCCCCCCTCTCTCTCCCCTTCCTCCGGGCCCAGGACTCTAGGCCCGGCGGTCCCCCCCTGATGGCGGCCCTGGATTTAAGGCTCAGAAAAAAGACTTCCATTGGCCTCGGCCAATGTGCAGCAAGTGATTCCTTTGTGGGGCACTCTTTTATAATAAATTAATTGATATAATTGATATCGGGAAATATACATAATTACAAAATAGCTTTTAATCGATTCCCTCTTTAAAGAGATTGGGGATTATTTTGACTCTGAGTGTGAAAATATAACAGAGTCACCCATCAATAAACACCCATAAATACCATATAGTTGATATCAGAAAATGAACATAATTAAAATATTACTTTTAATCGGATCCTTCTTTAAAAGAAATTAGGAATTATTATGACTCTGGTGAAAATATGAAAATATGATAGAGTCACCTTCAATAAGCACACATAAATATAATATCAATCAATAAGCACACATAAATATAATATTCATCAATAAGCACACATAAATATCATATCCATCAATAAGCACACATAAATATCATATCCATCAATAAGCACACATAAATATATTAGACATTCTGTACTTGTGTATGAAATAATTACCTTGTGGTGATCATATTTAATCATTAACAATATATCCAATAATGGGTAAAATAGGCAGGTTTAGCAGTATGTATATTCACTCTCTTTCTTCATTAATTCATTTATGCACTGTAGTAGCACTAAATGCAACCAACATACACATAAATTAGAATTTAAACACTATAATGCTTCTAAAAACAGTTTTGGTAAATGTTGCAGGTATACAATATACATACAGGACAGATATATTCTTGATATACTTTTGTTATATGAGAGATAGTTTGTTTTATCTCTGTCTTTTCCTCAACCATAAATGCCAGCAATTCAGTATCATGTATTAGAAACAAATAATCGACAATAAATAATAAATAAATGACACATCTAGCCATGTATACAATGTTGCAGCCCCTGTCTCCTGTGATTAATAATTATACTTCATGGAAAAACAACTGGGGAAAAATACATGAACACTGCTATTCATAAATGAGCTGGAAGGATGAACCAAAGAGGTTCAAAAAGGACAGATAAATGGTTACGTACGGTGTGAGGGTCCGGTTCCTTCTGCTTTCCCAGGTCTTCAAATTGAGCGGACCTGGGATGAAAGAGGAACACACGGCAGCACTGTTTGAAACAAAAGGGAGTCATGGAGGGCAGTGGGCCCGTGTATGGTGTTAGGTGGGCCCTGTTACTTAAAGTATTGCAGGAGCCGGATGCGCCATAGGGGTAAGTCGCAACCCACCTGAAAGAGAAGTACCTGACTTGAAGAGAATCCGTCTCAGAGGAGCCTGCTGCTTGCCACAAACACTTTCCCCCTGCAGCAGGGAAGTGTCAGAGAGACAGTACGCACGTTTCACCACAGTTGGGCTTGTTCTCCTCGCTGGTCGTTTGAGACATTTAAATGCCTGATTTGCAGCCGATGACTGAGCGATTACACGATTACGATGTCGGAATCGCGCATTCGCTCAGTATTGTCGGCAAGTGGATGGCAGAAAATGTATCTGACAATGTATACCCAGCATTATCCCATCCAGTCACAGATATAGTGAAGACCTAGTGTTGCAACGCCGTTTCAGAAGTGTGCATAATTAAAAGGCTGCGTCATAGTTCACGTCACTTGGTGGAATTTCAAACTGAAGTGCTCGCAGTGCTTGCTGCAGGGTATAGTCAAGTGCTGTGATCACATTCGATGCTGCTCGATGTATCAATGGTTTCATGCACTTCCTGGAGATGACGTACGCAAGTGGGCGTCTTTAGACAGGCTGGTGGGCGTCTACAAACAAAAAGTGATCGCTCGCCAAAACAAAGTGGGAATGCTTGTGACTTGCCCTGCGAGCGGCTGCCTTGACATCACTTAGCCAAATTTCCATACGCTCGGAGCGAGAGATCGCATCTAGCGTCTGGGCAGCCACGCCCTGGCATGCCCACCAAAGGGGGCGTGCTGTCAATCACCATCGACAGCACGCTCCCTTTGGTGCGAGACCCATAATGACGGCTTGGCCGTCGTTATCCGAGTCTCGCGCATGCGCGCGATGGAGCAGCCTCCGTCGTGCGCTTGCACACTAGGGCACCATCGACCTGCTTGCGAGCGTTAAGCGCTCGCGAGTGGGTCTGAATCAAGCCCAGAGCTTCTTAAGCTGGCCACACACTAGACCAACTTACATCCAACCATCCAACTAGTTGATTAGTTGGAATGAAAAGCTGGTAAGGTATGACAGCAAATGACAATCAGCAATTTGCTCCCAAACGCTGGAAAATGGACAAAAACTGTTGTTTGAACAAATTGCTTAGACCAAACATTTAACAAACTTGTCTGACGACCATTTTCATCTGTTTTCTGGCATTTAGGAGCAAATTGCTGATTGTCATTTGCTTTCATACCTTACCAGATTTTCATTCCAACCAGCCAACTAGTTGGATGGTTGGATGAAAGTTGGTCTAGTGTGTGGCCAGCTTTAGTCACACAGATTTGTCCCAGTGGTGGCTACAGTAATTAAATGGACACTCAGAGATATCAACCATGCCACTTATACTAGAATGCCTATGCACTGGCAAAACAAGCTTGAAATAAATACTTTATTTATCCCGGTCTTCTCTACTTCAAGTCTGCTTTATTGTTCCCACGCTATTTATTTCTTCTGCTGTCTCTTTTCTCCTCCTCCACTGCATCTATTTTCTGCAGTTCACAACACTCAATGCAATATTATGCACTCTGCAAAGGGTTTCTTCTACAGAATCATTTCAGACATTTCCTTTGCATTTGCTGATGCGTAAAACCAACAATTAGTGCTCAGATCAAGGTCTATATCAGAAATATGCCTCTCATTTATGGTAATTGCAGGGACGGATATTGTGTTCTTGAAGAGGGATACTGAAAGATCAGAAAGGGATTTTGGGGGAGTTTTATCAAAGCATGGGGAGAGAAAAAGAGGAGAGATAAAGTAGCAACCAATCAGCATCTGTCATTTTACAGGATGTGTTTGAAAACATTACAGTTAGGAGCTGATTGGCTGCTATGGGCCACTTATCCACTTTCTCTCTCCAAGGCTTGATACATCTCCCCCTTTATGTCACACAGTTTGGGGTATACTTATTAAGTTGTGATTTTGTGATGTTTTTGTGGCTCGCTGGCAGTTTACCAGCAGGATTGCATCCAGCTGATTTACTAAAGCCCAAACCGCTGGAAATCTGACTAGAATTCAGACATTAAGGCACCATCAATGTTTTTTACATTACAAGTATGAGAGATTCTGTAGGGCTAATGCGAGGGTCCATGTGTCTGTAAGTGGGAAGCCGAGCCTCCTCACCCACCATCATTAGTATCAGCACTTGCCCCAACCCCATGCTAGGTGTAAGAGATCTATCAAAAGCAAGCTTCTCTTCCCCATACGCTCAGAATTGCATCCAGTTTTTGATACACACCCACGAAACTCCCATGTCACTCCCACAAGTCAGGCTGGTTACATGTAATCACATTGTCGCTGCCCAGTTCCCACCCATATCATGGAAACCGAGACCAGCCAAGTTACATCCATCTCAGAACTGGACAGAGATACTCATAACAACCACCATTTGTGCCTATGCACAGAGATCTGTCTGACAGAATCAAGACCTGATTCCGAGCCGCTTGCTAGGATGCGTTAGCTCGTAGCTGGACGATTTTTGCATTCTGCGCATGCATCGCAGTTCGCGTGCGCGAACCAGTGCTAGAGATCGAGAAGTGTTTGCTCGCTGCACATAGACAGCCCAGCAGAGTGAGTGACAGGAGAAGCCATTTGTGGGTGGTGACGGGCTGGCTGCTAGAAACGGGGGAGTGGAGGTGCGTACGTAGGTGTGCCGTTTCAGAGGCGTGCATAGTTAACAGGCAGCGTCGTTGTACACGTGACCTGGCTGTATTTCACAGTGAAGTGATCGCAGTGCTTGCGGAAGGGTATAGTCATCCTCAAGTGCTGCGATCGCATCTGATGGTAATTGATGTACCGATGGTTGCATACACTTCCTGGAGATGATGTGCGCAAGTGGACGTCTTATGACAGGCTGGTGGGCGTCTGCATACACAAAGTGATCGCATGCCAAGACATAGTGGGCGTGCTTATGCCTTGCTGTGCGATCGCCTGCCATGCCGTCACTTAGCCGAATTTGCATAAACTTGGTGCGAGTGAACGCAAACAGCGAGCGGGTCTGAATGAGCTCCTCAGTCCCATAATGAGGGAAATAATTTTCTATGGCATAAGGAGACAGATTAAGGGGAAATACTAATTTATTAATAGAGTATGGGTAAAAGTATTGTTTCATTTTATTAAGAGAGCAATATTATGTATTAATTGTACTAAAAAGGCAACATTAATTATTAATTGGTGTTTAAAAATTTTATTTTATTGCTACATAACGGGTGCCCACATCATAAAATAATAAATGTTAACCCATCTAAAAACAACTTTAAACATCAATTAACAAGTAATTAATAATGCCCCTTAATACAGTATAATGAATAAACAATTGCGCTCTTAATAAAATAAAAAAATAATTCTCCCCCTAATATATTAATAAAATAGTATTTCCAACATAAGAGAATTATCAATGTTATCTACAGTACATTATTATTCGATACATAATGATTGCCCTCAATACAAGTGTAATGTGATTCCTCACCTTCTAACTGCCCACAAAAAAGCAGCAATTTACAGCGATTTTATTTGGTTTTACAGCAATCTGATCAAAATCCCATTAAAAGAACCCACCACAAAACAGATGGTGATTGATGTCTGTTTGCAAAAAAAATAATAATAAACTATCAAAACCAATGAATTTGTTGGTTTTATCTGCAAGAGATGTGCATGGGCTTAAAAACCCCAACAAATCTTCCACTTAGTAAATTCACCCCATGATGAGTACCAGGAGTGGTTTGGAGTGAAAAACCAGCCTGGGAAATTTTGGATATGCTCTTTGATAAAGCTTCCAGCAGGGGAGCGAAACTGGTCAGAGGACTTGTATTACCATTGGATCTTCCATTTGAAAAGTGACCTTGGAACGTTACAATCATTCCTTTCCATTGTGGAATATATGCAAGGACTAATTGGAGAGCCGCGATCTAACAAATCACCGATACACCATCAATTGGGGCCGTCACATGCTAACAATTTCCGCCCGTGAAATTATTGGGACACCTAGCCGCCACTGCACACGCAATGTTATTATCAGGACGAGACGGTGCACTCTGTGACAGGTCCGGAGACCTCTGTACACAAGAGCGGACTCCAGTGTCCATTTTCGATTGGATGTGGTGAGGTTCCTATGCGGACGCTAAATCTGTATTTACAGTCAGGTGCATAAATATTGGGACATTGACAGAATTTTCATATTTTGGCCTCTGTTAAACATCACAATGGCTTTGAAATGAAACAAACAAGATGTGCTTTAACTGCAGACTTTCAGATTTAATTTGAGGGTAATTACATCCAAATCAGGTGAACAGTGTAGGAATTACAACAGTTTCTATATGTGCCTCCCACTTTTTAAGGGGCCAAAAGTAATGGGACAAACTAAACAATCCTAAAACTAACTTTCACTTTTTAATACTTTGTTGCAAATCCTTTGCAGGCAATTACAGCCTGAAGTCTGGAACGCATAGACATCACCAGATGCTGGGTTTCATCCCTGGTATTGCTCTGCCAGGTCTCTACTGCAAATGTCTTCAGTTCCTGCTTGTTCTTGGGGCATTTTCCCTTCAGTTTTGTCTTCATCAAGTGAAATGCATGCTCAATCAGATTCAGGTCAGGGGATTGACTTGGTCATTACGTAACATTCCACTTTTTAGCCTTAAAAAACTCTTTGATTGCTTTTGCAGTATGATTCGGGTCATTGTCCATCTGCACTGTGAAGTGCCGTCGAATGAGTTCTGAAGCATTTGACTGAATATGAGCATATAATATTGCCCGAAACACTTCAGAATTCATTCTGCTGCTTTTGTCAGCAGTCACATCATCAATAAATACAAGGGAACCAGTTCCATTGGCAGCCATACATGCCCACGCCATGACACTACCACCACCATGCTTCACTGATGAGTTGGTATGTTTTGGATCATGAGCAGTTCCTTTCCTTCTCCATACTCTTCTCTTCCCATCACTCTGGTACAAGTTGATCTTTGTCTCATCTGTCCATAGGATGTTGTTCCAGAACTGTAATTGTTTTTTGAGATGTTGTTTGGCAAACTCTAAGCTGGTCTTCCTGTTTTTGAGGCTCACCAATGGTTTACATCTTGTGATGAACCCTCTATATTCACTCTTGTGAAGTCTTCTCTTGATTGTTGACTTTGTACACATATACACCTACCTCCTGGAGAGTGTTCTTGATTTGTTCAACTGTTGTGAAGGGGTTTTTCTTCACCAGGGAAATAATTCTTCTGTCATCCACCACAGTTGTTTTCCGTGGTCTTCCGGGTCTTTTGGTGTTGCTGAGCTCTCCGGTGCATTCTTTCTTTTTAAGAATGTTCCAAACAGTTGATTTGGCCACCCCTAATGTTTTTGCTATCTCTCTGATGGGTTTGTTTTGATTTTTCAGCCTAATGATGGCTTGCTTCACTGACAGCAACTGATTAAAAATGCAAATGTCACACCTAGAATCAACTCCAGACCCTTTACCTGTTTAATTGATAATGTAATAACAAGGGAATAGTCCACACCTGTCCATGAAATAGCTTTTGAGTTGATAGTCCCATTACTTTTGGCCCCTTAAAAAGTGGGAAGCACATATAGAAACCTACACCGTTCACCTGATTTGGATGTAATTACCTTCAAATTAAATCTGAAAGTCTGCAGTTAAAGCACATCTTGTTTGTTTCATTTCAAAGCCATTGTGGTGGTGAATAGAGGCCAAAATATGAAAATTCTGTCAATGTCCCAATATTTATGCACCTGATTGTATATGCACAGAATTGTAGTTTTCAAAGCTGACTATCGATGGCTCAGGTCTGTACTTTATGGATTTCTTATTATAGCACATTAGATCCCAGTGAGCTGCTGCTAATATTCATGCTACTATTACTAGATTATTAATGTGGGTGTATTGTTGTATTTTTATTGTTAATTTTATTCAAAATACATATATAAACATTATATGATATTAAAAATGGTGTCTTGATCTTTGTGTGGGTTCTACCAAATCCCTATTATACTTTCATATTCTCATATTTTTTGAGATACATAATATCAATTTGCACAAAATTCATCTTTGTTTCTAGTATCCAGAGACCATTCTGTGGCCACAGTATTTGAGCTTACACAAGCTCATAATTGTTTTGCGGCTTTTTATAGACGCAGTGACATTTAACTTAAATTTTTTATTAGCGCCTGCTTAATGTTTTTTTTTTGTCCTAAATTTCTGAAGCAGCCCTAAATGGGAGGAGGTAGTCTGTGAGGTATACAATCGGGAAGCCGGCTGCCTTAATACCGGTCGCTGGCTTCCCGACTGTCATATCCCGGTGAGGGTGAAATGCCGGGCGTCTAGATGTAGACGCCTGACATTTCCCCGACGCCCCCGACGAGGGTTAGGTTTAGGGCACCCGGGGGGGACTTAGGGTTAGGATTAGGCTAGGGGTAGGGAGGGTTAGGGTTAGGCACCCCCGGGGGACTTTGGTTTAGGCAGTGGGGAAGGGGGGAGGTTAGGGTTAGGAACTTAGAGGGGGGATTAGGGTTAGGCACTTGGGGGGGAGTTAGGGTTAGGCACCCCTAAGGAGGGTTAGGGTTAGGGGGTTAGGTTAGGTCAATACTTACCTATCGACAATCTGGATTTCCATGCGGCCGGCGGTATTTCATACCGATTCCGTCTGTGAAGGGGACGGGTCTGAATGCATCTCTAGATGGGCCTAATGGTATATAGGGGACATGTGGAAGAGTGTAATGGTATATAAGGGCATATAAAGGAGTCTGACGGAATATCAGGGCATCTGGATGGTCTGATAGCAAATAAGAACATGTTATAAAGGGAGGCAGGGTGCCAAGCTCCCAGCACAAACTGGTATGTGGCATTATTATTATCATTATTATTCTTATTATATAGAGTAGAGAGTACTGTACATTGATAAATGATGAAGAATAACACATATTTCAGTACACACAGTTATGTGGGATTATTATACTAGTATTTTGGACCCGTCATTTGGAGTGTCATTTTTCCTCTCTGCCCCTCCCCCTCTCTCCAGCTCTCTCTCTCTCTGTCTCGTGTCTCTTTCTCTCTCCATCCCCCATCTCTCTTTCTCCCACATCTTTCACGCTCTCCCTTGTCTCCATCTCTCCAATACATCTCTCCCCCCCACATATCTCTTACCTCTCCTTATATCTCTCTCTTCCAAGTCTCTCTCTCCTCCATGACTCTCTCCCCAAAGTGTCTCTCTCTCTCCCAGTCTACCCCTCTCCCCACCATAGCAATCATGGCGACGGGTTGGGTATGATATCCCGGCAGTCGGGATGCCTGCTGTCAAAATGCAGATGGCGGCATCACGATGCTCAGAATCCCGACATGGGTTGGGTCAGTATACTAACCCTCCCCCTTCTCTTCCTAACCCTCCCTTCTTGCACCCTAGCCCTAACCCTCCTCACCCTGCACCCTAACCCTCCCCGTTAGTGCCTAACCCTAACCCTCCCCCCTTGGTGCCAAACCCTACCCCCCCAGTGGTGCCTAACCCTAACCCCCCAACAGCTTAATCCCAACCCCCCCCAATGTGCCTAATGCTAACCCTCCCTCCCTGCGGCTAACAGCTGAGGGCACCCCGCTTACCTTCGATCTGGATGGAGTCTGTCGGGATTCCGGCTTTGGCGTGTAGGCTGGCTTCGTGATTTCGCCAACTACATCCTCATGTCGACAGCACCCTGGTCCTTCTCCAGTCATATAGAAGCTCGCTCTCTGCACAGGCCATTAGCGGGATGCAGCAAAGGAAGAAATGCGGTCAAACCCCCAAAAAGCATGTTTGACCGCACTTCTCATATGCACCAAGCCACTTGGATGCGGTGGGTAAAGCCATCTCCTCTCTTACCGAGAGTGTAACCACGTGGGATGCATCGCTTCTTGAATGTGATGCGTCATGCATCCCACCCAATGTATCTTAGCCCCCTCTAAATCTGTCACACAATAAGCGGAGAGTGTGGCCTGTTCCTGGGGTGGGACTCTGGTCACAACTCTCCTCAGCTAAGGCTGCCAGGCAGGGAATGTGAATTTGCTACATGGGGCCAGACGATGGGGAATTAGAACCTGGGCTCAGAGAAGCCACTTCAGCATCTTGTGTGCAGGTTTTTTTTATGTCTCAGACAGTGAGCAGCTGACAGAGACTCCCATCCTGTTGTGTCAGCAACACTGTATGTAGGTAGCGCAAAATTGGGCCTATTGTGATGAATTAATGGGAGGAATGTTATGTGTACTGCACTGACAGCTGTGTGCCATTAACATCCCGGCGGGGGTGGGTGGATCTTGTACCAGCTCGGGACTATGGTTTGGCATAAGGGGCGGGATGCATGACGCATCTCATTTTGAATGCAATGCATTCCGCAACTCATCGCCAGCATAACAGCGTTTACTAAAGCTGTATGCTTGAAAAAAATCAGAAAGGACAGCTCTCCCAGTAAGAGCTGTCCTTTGCAATAGAAGGATTTCCGGGTTAAGTCTCGGGAATCCTTCTGCGCATGTATCGAGTGACGCATGCGCTGCAGGGGGGCTGGGAGGGATGGATCCCTCTCAGGGGAAAATGCGAACAGAAGCCCATAGGCTAAAGATGGCTTTGGCCACCGCAACCAAGCTCGAGAATGTTTTGCATTCCAGAGCTTGGTGCATATGCAGTAAGCGCCCAAACCTTAGACAATTTTAATTTTCGGAGGTATGACCACAAAATATGCATTGATACATCCCACCCAATATCAACTGTGGGAATTACTAATTGGCATAATGTGAATTGTGGGGACTACTATTTGGGTAGCCCTGGATCAACCATGGAGACTTATGAATAATACTAATTTAGTACCCTCCTAACACACCATTTTGCCCCAGCAAATTGACTCATAATTCTGTTTCACTTCTGTTCCATAACCCCTCCCCTATAGATTGTAAGCTCTCATAAGAGGAGCCCTCTTCCCTTATGAACTCTTTTTTTGCTTATCTGCACCATCATATCCTCCTCCTTTTATTTTGCAATCAATGGCTTTAAACCCAGGGTGAACGTATGCTTCTGTCACCTGGAGCAAAGTAATAGCTTGGCGCCCCCTCCCATGCCTCCCTTTTTAACACATTCTTTTATGCCATCAGACCATCCTGATGCCCCTTATATGCCATCAGACTCCTTCATATGCCCTTATATAACATCACACTCTTCCACATGTCCCTTATATACCATCAGGCCCATCTAGATATAGTGTTCCCACTAAGCTATTTTAGCAGGGCGCCGCACCCTACCCTATTTTAAAGGGTAGGACCGCTAAAACAGTCTGCCCTGTACCTTCCGCACCCGCAGGCCGCAGTGTCCCACGGGTGGGAAAAGTTGCGGTGACTAATCTCCGATGGATGAACAGATGCTGTGTGCATGCGCACGGCATCTTTTCACTTTGAAGGGATGGCTTCAGGGAAGCCCAGCACCTCCGTAAGTGCTGGGCACGTGTCACAAGAACATGCCCCTCCACAGTCGGCTATGTCCCCTTTTCAGAAGCGCATGTGCCTTCAGAGCACGCTGAGACTCCCTGCCCACTCCCTCAGCGCCCTGCCCGTAGCCTAGCAGGAACACTTTAGGTATGCCATCAGACCTTCCCCTCTAGAAACTCCCCCTATTTAAGGCTGCTTCAAAAATGTCCTGGGCTGGTTTCTATCCCAGTGAATCCCTAGGCAACACCTGGAGAGAGGTAATTGCAAGACAGTGGTGCAGGCGGCCGTGTCAATTCTGTGAGGCTGCACAGTCCAGCCGGCCTCAGTCACCCGACATCTCCGGCCCTCTCCTCCACTGCCGCTTACACATATGTCCGCACAGGCACTGCTGAAAGAGCGGTGCCCTAAGTGTGGCTGCGGCTCTGTCACTGTGACAGCAGATGCTGTTGAGAGACGGTCCGGCCCAGTGTAAAGTACCCCAGTTTCCTGGTTGCCCCTAATGAGTACTGAACTTTGTTTCTGCTGCTTGAGATGAGTTTTGTGTCATGTGCTATCTATTTATATGTTATTTCTATAAAAGAACAAGACAAATGACAGATTGTTGTGAG
Source organism: Taudactylus pleione (assembly GCA_031769625.1). Classification (NCBI taxonomy): domain Eukaryota; kingdom Metazoa; phylum Chordata; class Amphibia; order Anura; family Myobatrachidae; genus Taudactylus; species Taudactylus pleione. The sequence continues at coordinate 2,844,723 of JAUIMM010000202.1, read as the reverse complement.
ATGACCATTAGGACATTTCATATGGGATGTTTTGCATACTATGAAAATGAAAGGTTGATAAAACATTTCTTTAAGTGATACAGTTACATTGCTTCCGTCAAAGGGACTTCCCCAAATGTCTCCAGTTTACATTCTCTTGGCATTAGAAATGCAATCATGCTGTGAGTCACAAACGCCTAACCCACTCCAGGCTGTGGTCCAGAACGTCCACAGGAATGATGAGCTGATCAGAGTCACAGCCAAATATCTTGTTAGTTAAACTTTTTTGAGACTGAGTAATATATTTATGTCAGAGCATTACAAGAGTTAATTTTATATATATTTCCTCCAAAATATGGGGCCATGACGGAAAGGGTATGAAGTCCTGGTGGTTCATATCCCGGCGCCGGCAGCCAGAAGGGAGAAGATCACGACAGGGCAGGTAAGTACCCTATCCTTACCCCTCTCCCCCCCTAACCCTCCTTTGTGGTGCCTAACCCTAACCTCCCCCCGGGAATCCCTTACCCTAAACTACCCTTACCACACCCTGAATCTAACCCTCCCGGGGGAGTGCCTAACCCTAACCTCCGCCCAGGGGGTGCCTAATGCTAAACTACCCCCCCAAAACCTATCCCTAACCCCAATACCTAAATCTTACCCTCCACCCTGTGGCTAAAGCTAAGGGCGCCCAGGACTTACTTTGTTCGGGATGGCGCCCTTCAGCGTTCCGGCATCAGGATTAAGATAGGCGTCTGTATTTCGACGCCTATCTTAAGTCCCTTGTCGGGATTCTGACGCCAGTCTCATAACTACGTCCCGCCATGAAACCTGCACTATATAGTATTTAACATTCTGTTTCACTATAGCCCCATAACATTACACACCTGCGTGTAGGGCACCTTGCTCTCAGCATGGAGCAGCCCATGAAATACCACCCACCCATCCTGTCTCCAGCCTGCTCTGAAGTAGGGGTGTGCATCGGCCACTTTTCGTGTTTTGTGTTTTGGATCTGGATCTTTCTTCGTGTTTTGGATCTGGATTGGTTTTGCCAAAACCACCCTTCCGTGTTTTGGGTTCTGGGTTTTGGGTTTTGGATCTGTATTTTTTTGAAAAAAAAAAAAGCATAAAAACAGCTAAAATCACAGAATTTGTGAGTTTTTCTGCTCCTATGCTATTATTAACCTCAATAACCTTAATTTCCACTCATTTCCAGTCTATTCTGAACACCTCACACCTCACAATGGTGTTTTTATGTCCACCGAGGTAGCTGGATGACTATGCTAAGCGACACGAGTGGGCAGCACAAACACGTGGCCCATCTAGGAGTGACACTGCAGTGGCAGACAGGATGGCAGTTTGAAAAACTAGGCCCCAAACAGTACATAATGCAAAGAAAAAAAAAGAGGTGCAAGATCCTCATCCTCACAGAGTATTAATTCGTCCCCGCTGGAATCCACCACCACAGGTCTGTACGTTCTGGAGGCTGGTCTCCCTGGAAGAGTTGATAATTCATTTTTATGAACATCATCTTCTCCACGTTTTGTGGAAGCAACCTCCTACGCCTTTCGCTGACAAGGTTCCCGGCTGCACTAAACACTCTTTCGGAGTACACACTGGAGGGGGGGCAACTCAGGTAAAATAGAGCCAGTTTGTACAGGGGCCTCCAAATTGCCTCTTTTTCCTGCCAGTACAGGTACGGACTATCTGACATGCCTACTTGGATGCTGTCACCGATGTAATCCTCCACCATTCTGTCAATGGAGACAGTATCATATGCAGTGACAGTAGAAATGTCAGACCAGACAGTCCTTCAGTCCGGACCAGATGTCCAAACTTGGTCCTGCCTGCCCTGCATCTCCGCCAGCGGGTTGCTTAGGATACCTAAGTTTTTTCCTGGCAGCCCCAGTTGCGGGAGAAAATGAAGAAGGAGCTGTTGACCTGTCATGTTCCGCTTCAGCTGACAGTGTTTTCACCAGCAGGTCTTTGCACCTCTGCAGGCTTGCGTCAGCCGGAAACAGAGACACCATATAGGCTTTAAACCTAGGATCAAGCACGGTGGCCAAAATGTAGTGGTCTGATTTCAACAGAGTGACCACCTTGGAATCCTGGCAAAGTGAATAAAGGGCTTCATCCACAAGTACCACATTCCAAGCGGAATCGCTCCATCTTAGCTCCTCCTTCACTTTCTCCAGCTGCTTCTGCAAAAGCCTGATGAGGGGAATGACCTGACTCAAGCTGGCAGTGTCTGAACTGATTTCACGTGTGGCAAGTTCGAAGGGCTGGAGAACCTTGCACAACACGGAAATCATTCTCCACTGCGCTTGAGTCAGGTGCATACCCCCTCCTTTGCCTATGTCATAGGTGAATGTATAGGCTTGAATGGCCTTTTGCTGCTCCTCCATCCTTTGAATCATATAGAGGGTTGAGTTCCACTGCATCACAACCTCTTTCTTCAGGTGATGGCGGGGCAGGTTCAAGAGTGTTTGCTGGCGCTCCAGTCTTCGGCACGCAGTCGCTAAATGGCGAAAATGGCCAGAAATTTTTCCGGCCACCCAAAGCGTCTCCTGCATGCCCCTGTTGCTTTTCAGAAAATTCTGCACCACCAAGCTTATTGTGGGACGTGCTGGAATTTGCCCGGATGTAATGCCCGCACAATATTGGTGGCATTGTCATATATCACAAATACCCAGGAGAGTCTAAGTGGGGTAAGCCACTGGGAGATGATTTCCCTCAGTTTCTCTAAGAGGTTGTCGGTGGTGTACCTCTTACTGAAACCGGTGATACACAGCATAGCCTGCCTTGGAAAGAGCTGGAGTTTCTGAGATGCTGCTACTGGTGATGCTACTGTTGTTGCTGCGTAGGTGATACATCTACCCAGTGGGTTGTCACAGTCATATAGTCCTTAGTCTGCCCTGTTCCACTTGTCCATATGTCCGTGGTTAAGTGGACATTGGGTACAACCGCATTTTTCAGGACACTGAGGACACTTTCTGACGTTTCTGTACAGTCTCGGTATCGCCTGCCTAGTGAAGTGGAATCTAGACGGGATTTGGAACCGGGGACACACTACCTCCATCAATTGTCTAAATCCCACTGCACTAATGGCGGATACCGGATGCACGTCTAACACCAACATAGCAGTCAAGGCCTCAGTTATCCATTTTGCTTCAGGATGACTGCTGTCGTACTTCATCCTCCTCACTAAGGACTGTTGGAGGGTCAATTGTTTAGTAAAGTAGTGGTGTTCCTACTTCCTCTCTGGGTTGATGAACAACTCCCAGCAGCAACAGCGGCAGCAGTAGGTGTAGCAATGCAGGATCCTCCGGAGGAATCCCATATAGGAGAGTCAGTCATGCCAGTGACATGGCCTGCAGGACTACTTCCGATCCTAAGGAGGAAATTGACGAGGAGGGAGTTGACGGTGTGGTTTGCAGGCGCTTGGATACAACAGGACAAAGGGATTTAGGTGTCCCTGGACTGCTTACGGTCTTAGCCTAAGTTTCTGAACTTGACAGTAACTTTTTATGAACGCGCTGCAGGTGACGTATAAGGGTGGATGTTCCTAGGTGGTTAACGTCCCTACCCCTACTTATTTCATCTTTACATATGGTACATATGGCAAGACAGTTGTTGTCCGGATTTGGATAGAAATATTGCCAGACCAAAGAGGTGGAATGTTTGGTCTTCTGCCCAGGCATGACAGTGATGGGCTTTTTCATCCCACGGACAACAACTGTCTCCCCTGGAGCCTGATTTAAACAAACCACATCACCATCAGAATCCTCCTCGCCAACTTCCTCCTCAGCGCCAGCTACACCAGTATCCTCATCCTGTTGTACTTCAACAGTGACATCTTCAATTTGCATATCAGCAAGTGGACTGTGGGTGCTCCTTTCAGCACTTGCAGAGGGCGTGCAAATGGTGAAAAGAGCCACCTCTTCCCGTTCAGTGCTGGGAAGGTCAGGCATCGCAACCGCCACCACACTTGGACTCTCCTTGGGGATTCGTGATATCTTCTTAAAACGCACAGTTCTTCGCTGTGCTTTTGCCAGCTTAACTCGTTTCATTTTTTTAGCGGGAGGAGGGCTTCCATCGTCATGTGAAGCTGAACCACTAGTCATGAACATAGGGAAAGACCTTAGCCATTCCTTGCCTAGGAGGAAGTGGTTCTTGATCTTTTCCTATTTTATTTTTATCGGAGAAAGTTTGGTACTCCATTTATGTTATATTGATATATACGTGCGGCTAAGGCGCACACAAACACAGAAAATAATTTTTTATTTTTGTTGGAGACTAATGCACTTCATGGGTTACACCACCCTTTAAGAAATGAGCCAGCAGGCTCTTTACTTATGGGACACAGGCACACGCTTGGCGCTGCTCCTTTGTTGATGCATGTGCAGCTACAGTGCACACAATTCACAAAGACAGAAAAAAAAGAAGAATTTAAAATTTTTTGTGGAGCGCACTTTGAGGGTTACACCACCCTTTAACAGACAGACGCACCCTTGGCGCTGCTGCTTTGAGGATGCAGGTGCGGCTACAGCCCACATAATTCACAAAGACAGAAAAAAAAATAAGAATTTTTTATTTTTTGTGGAGCGCACTTTGAGGGTTACACCACCCTTTAACAGACAGACGCACGCTTGGCGCTGCTGCTTTGAGGATGCACGTACAGTGCAGACTATTCACAAACACAGAAGAAAATGTTTTTATTTTTGTTGGAGTGCTCTTTGGGGGTTACACCACCCTTTAACAGACGAGCCAGCCCGCCCTTTACTTATGACACAGGCACACGCTTGGTGCTACTTTGTTGATGCACGTGCGGCCACAGTGCACACAATTCACAAACACAGAAAATTATTTTTTATTTTGTTTGGAGTGCACTTTGGGGGTTACACCACCCTTTAACAGACAGATGCACGCTTGGCGCTGCTGCTTTAAGGATGCACGTACAGTGCAGACAATTCACAAACACAGAAAGAAAATACAAATTTTTTTGGAGTGTACTTTGGGGGAGCACTCCTGATGCACAGATCACCCCTGAACAACACTACAGCACCCCTCTAGGACTACAGCCTTTATGGGACACTGCACAACACAGTCCAGCCAGCCCCTATGACAGCAGCACAACACAGCCCAGCCAGCCCCTATGGACAACAGCAGCACAACACAGCCCAGTCAGCCCCTATGGACTGAGTGGACACAGCCCCTATGGACAACAGCAGCACAACACAGCCCAGCCAGCCCTAGCTCCCACCCACCCTCTTCATTGTAGACAGCCGGAGTGAGAAATGGCGCCGATGCGGAGACCTTTTATAGAATCCAAAACCCGCGAGATCCGGAAGGCGGGATGATGACGTTTTGTCTCGATTTCAGATCCGAGTCAGGTGGAAGAAGTCGAGTCTGACTCGGATACGACTCGGATCGGGGGGCTCGAATTTCAGAAATCCGAACCCGCTCATCCCTACTCGGAAGTGAAGTGAAGTGAGGGGAGAGGGAGGCGGTCTAGAAATGTGCAGCTTACATGATGTAATCAGGTCTGTCCACCCCTGGCCTCATCCAAGAAATATTTACATTTAATTTAACTGCTATTAATTTATTAGGGAAAATAGGAAGCACTGGCAGCAATTATAATAAATGTCAGGTTTGGTGTCATAGTTTGTTCCAAAGAGGGCGCTATTTGTGTGGTATTTGCATGTGTCTGTGTACACTCCAAAACAAGCTGGTTGGCTAATTAGATTCTGTCAACAGTACTAGCGTGTGGACTTTGCCATACAGACTTGTAGGTTTATTTTGTGACTCAGAACAATGAAGGCAGCTGTGTTGCACTATTGAGATTACCAGTTCAGTAGATAAGAGTTTGCATTGGGTGAGCAAAAGTATTTGTCTCTAGTTCATCGCATCTCAGTATCAGAATGAGACAAGGATGGGGGAGGCTTATGTTTGCCATACACTAGTACGACCAGCATAAGATGCGATTCATCATACGTTTTCCCTTGAACTCCCCGGCAGCGCCCTGGCAGTCCCGGCCGCACAATTTGGTGCTTTTCTCACACACGATTTACACATGATCTGACATACGATCACTCGCCCCTATACGATGGGTCATGATACGATCGATCGTGTGCCTCACCAAAAACATGCGATCATAATAGATTTAAATGACGGTGCTCGGACAGTCGGACGCACGATGCATCGCATGCGCAAATATACGGCACAATCTGCATACGATTACGACGGATAATATGGGCTGATCATAAGATACGATAGAACAGTGGTGGGAGCGCGCATCGGATCGTATTCCTACCTAAATACTACACAATTTTTGCACAATTCATAGTACGACGTGTCTGAAATTGTGTAATATCCCCAAAAATCGAGCTAGTGTATAACCAGCAATAGGTGTCTTTATAATGGGTTTTCCAGAGACCCACGCATGGGCAGTAGATTCTGGCATGAAGCCAGAATCTACTGCGCTCAGGGCCTGATTCAGACTTGGGAATAGAGGGCCTGATTCAGACCTGGTCGCAAGCGCTGAGCGCTCGCAACTGGGTCGATGGTGGCCCAGAGCACATGTGCACGACGGAGCCGGCTCCGTCGTGCGCATGCGCGAGACCCGGATAGCGATGGGCCATCCGTCGCTTCGGGTCTCGTACCAAAGGGGGCCTGCTATCGATGTTGAGTGACAACACGCCCCCTTTGGTGGGTGGGCCGGGGGAGTGGCTGCCCAAACTGAGGCGTTCCCATGGGAACGCCTCCATTTGGGGGCGGCCCAACTGACAATACGAGTGATTTCAGTGGGAGAGATTTCGGCTTTTTTAGAGCCGAAATCTCTCTGGGGCTTGCGGCAACGAGAAACTACCACAAGGGTCTCATCGCAAGCCCGATGGCCGCGATGGTCTTGACCATCGCGACCATCTTCCTGGCTGCTCGCTATAGCTGTGGGTGGTCACCCACAGCTATGCGAGCGGCCAGGAGGCCGTTCTAAAAAAAAAATAGCCCGGCCCTGATTCAGAGCGAGCGCTCTGTTAGAGCGTCCCGCTCTGAATCAGGGCCAGAGTGAGTTATCTCTCTCTCAACTATGAACCTGAACTAACCATATTGCAAAGCAAGGGGTGTAAATACATACATGTTTTTACATGTGGGGTAAATACTGGCTGCTTTTGCATGTAGCCCACAAATACTGCACAGCTTTATTATTACTCTACAATTTAGATGTCAGATTGGAAACACTCCTCCCAAATCTAAATCTCTCTGCACATTTTAAATCTGCCCCACCTGCAGTGCAGCATGGTTTCACCAAGATGATCAGTTGAGAGAGATATCTCTCTCTATTCCCAAGTCTGAATCAGGCCCTCAGTGCACTGAAAGAGAGAAGGGGGCCCAAACGGAGGATGTACTAACCCTTTACAGACTGTGTTTGAAAAATGACAGTTTGCAGCTGATTGATTGATACTTTTTCTCTTTCCACTTTATCGCTCTCCAAGGCTACATCTCCCCTACTAACAACAATTGTCTCTGTACTATCACCAGGGGCTCCGAGAGTGGGGAAGTGGGTACTAATTACCCAGAATCAGGCTTGCTGGAGGGGCCTGGTGCTCCACTTTCCACTCTCCCCTCTCTTAGTGGTTTATTTACTAAGCCTTGGATGGAGATATAGTGAATGGAGATAAAGGGCCTGATTCAGACCCACTCGCAAGCGGCTGTCCGCTCGCAAGTGGGTCGATGGTGTGCACTGCGCATGCGCACGACGGCGGGAGCTCCGTCGTGCGCATGCGCCAGACGCGACGAGCGAAGGGCTTTCCTTCGCTCGTTGTGTCTGATCAAAGGGGGCGTGCTGTCGATGTTGATTGACAGCACGCCCCCTTTGGTGGGCGTGCCGGGGGCGTGCCTCCCAGACGGGGGCGTTCCCAAGGGAACGCCTACCGTCAGAAGCCGGCCACACTGACATCACTAGTGATGTCAGTGGGAGTGATTTTGGCTCTGATAGAGCCAAAATCACTCCGGGCCTTGCGGTTGAGGAACTCAACCGCAGGCTCCGGCTCGCAGTCGCGATGGTCAAGACCATCGCGGCCATCAACCTGCACGCTCGTATAGGCTGTGGGTGGTGACCCACAGCTATACGAGCGTCCAGGAGGACGCTCCATAATTATGGAGGACGGCCCTCATTCAGAGCGTGCGCTCTGCTCAGAGCGTCCGGCTCTGAATGAGGGCCAAAGTCCCAACCCATCACCTCCTAACTTTCATTTTACAAACACAGCCAGAGACATGGCAGTTAGGAGCTGATGGGTTGGAACTTTGGCCCTGATTCAGAGCCGTTCGTTAGAGGCAGTACGCTCGTTGCGTTCCGATGTTGGGTAACCGCGCATGCGTCGGTGTTACACTGCGCATGTGCGTACAGCAGATTGCGAGTTTTTTTTGTCTCGTTCGGCAAATAGCGTACAGAAAGTGACATGTCAAATGTGATTGACAGAACAGGCCGTTTTTGGGCGTTGACGGGGGTGGAGATGGAAAAACGCAGGCGTGGCGAGGCGTTTTTTGGGCGTACATACATTACCAAATGCGAACGTCAAATGTGTTCGTACCAGCTCATACGTCACTGGATGATCCTCTTTCCCTTCAAAATGCTCGCACAGCTTAGGGGCTGGATAACTCGACCACAGTGGCGATGGCCTTCTCCTCCGTCCCGGCACTCCACGATGTTGCATCGATTAATCACGGCTTGTCAGAAACTCAGTTAGTGTTGGATTGAAAACCGGCTTGGTATGTGTTTGGAAAGCAGTTTTTTTGGATAGCACAAAACCGAACGCAGGTGGAAATCATAGCTGCTAATGTCTGGATTACACAATCAATTAGCGTACATTTGTGGGGGTGTATTTTGGCCGCAATGTGTTCGTTTTTGGACTATTGTAACAATAATGTCATCATGTTTAGGTTTGGTCCCTCATTTTGTGTTTGCAAGGTGTTTTTTCCTCCTTAGGTAATGTTTTAAACGTTCCTTTACGCGCACTTTTTTTTCAATGTGTAATTTTTTATTTTGAACGTTGTTGGCTTGTGGGCCCGGATTAAAAGTAACCAATTTTTTCAATAATGTCAGAATACAAAGTCGTACATTTGTTGTAAATTTATTGGTATCCACCCAAAAAAAAATACACATATTGAACTCCAACATTTTTGGCAGTGTTCCACAATACTTATTAATTGTGCAAACAATAATTTTTGGGTAAACGTAAATGCAAAAATTAAAAACAATTCACAAGAAAGGAGAGGGAAGTTTTGGCCAGAAAGGAATATGAGGCAAGCACAGAAGGAGTGTGGGAAAAGTAGCCAATGGAGTCACCGTTTTTTCGACCGTTTGGCTGGGGGAGGGAGGGCGCCAGACCGGGTCCGGGATGTCATCGGGCTGGCCTGTCCAGAGGCAGATGTTGTGGCCTCTGGACTAGGCACAGGGCTAGGCACATTTGGAGGCTTGGCTGATGTTGTGCCAGAGGTGGAGGATCCTGATGTTTCGGCAGGAAGGGAGGTCGGCTCCACCATGTGCTGGCGAACGAACTGCTCCAGGGCAGTGGCGATGCGGATGTTGGCCCTGGTATTTTCCGCCAGGGTCTGACCAATGGTCACGTTGGCCGCAGCATTTTGCTCCAGGGCCTCAGCCACCCGTACCAGACTGGCGTCCATCCTCTGCAGAATCTCCGCATGGAAATCCGATTTAAAATTGAGTTCTGTGAGGAGGGACACTGCCTGCGAGGGGGATTGCCCTGGACTGGCTTCTGCAGGGTCCTCAGCCGGATGTACTGGTTCCTCCCCTGCAGAGCCAGCAGAAATTCTGCGGCCAAGGCTCCCCTCTGGAGCAGACTCATCCGCCTGTGTCTCTGTTGGAAAAATGAGAAAAGACTCACATTAGAATCTACATATTGGCACAATAACATTTCAGAGTTGGTGACATCACAACATTTACCTGGGACAACATGAGGAGCCGCAAAGTCTGGCATGTCCGTATCCATGTTGGACACGCCAAACACCTCCACAGGCTGCACACACCCCTGTGCCAGCTCTTCTAAATCAGTCAACTCCAATGACACAGGGGTGGGACCCCCACCTGTCCCCCTTGCATGCCTAGCCCTGTCCGCCATTTTTTGCTTCAGGCGATATTTGAAGTCGCCCCATCTGTGGGATGAAATTGGAACCATTATTTTTTATTTTATTTTGTTTTTGGTTTTAGGGTGGTCAAGTGTTTACTTACCGCCGTTTGACATCCCGGGCTAGACGGACATAATCACCCACCCTATTGACATTCACGGCTACCTCTTCCCACATTCTCCACTTCCGGCTTGCACTCATATTCCTGTCTGCCTGTGGCAGAATGTCCACACACTTCTGAATCAAAACCTCCATCTCCTTTCTTGTGAATTGTGGCTGCCTTTTCTTTTTGGCAGCTTTGCCCGGAATACTGGGCCCGGCAGCCTCTTCCATGTCATCCTCCTCACCTATTTGGGTAAATTTGCAGAATTCTCAACTTCACAACTTGCACAATATTATGTTTCTAATTAATCATTGAGTCAAAATGCATGAATGATAGTGGTGGGAATAGTGGCGGGCATCTCACAATCCTCCTTTTCCCGGATCCTGAGGGCAGTGATGGAGGCACTTTTCAAGCACCTCCATCATTTTATTCAAATGCCTTTGGATATGGGTGCCCTTAATGTGGCCAAGGCCAATTTTTACCAAATAGCTGGCTTCCCACACATCAGGGGTTGTGGATGGTACTCACATACCACTTCAGCCTCCAGCACGGCTGGAGGCAATATTTAGAAACCGGAAACACTATCACTCCCTCAATGTAATGGTGGTATGTGATGCCTCCCTCCAGATCCTGTCCCTGAATGCAAAATTACCAGGAAGTGCACATGGCTCCTTCGTCCTCCGGCAATCAGGGATATGGCACAAATTAACCAACCTACAAGCTGGTGATGCGTGGAGACCTTTAGTACATAACAATGTTAAGCTTCATACAGAGTGAGCCTGATGTTGACTTTTCTTTTTCACAGGAGACAGTGGCTACCCTTTTGCACGCCCTGGCTGCTCACTCCTTATTTGGCTCCCACACCAGGGCCACAAAGTGAGTATAATTCCGCACTTACAGCCACCAGGCAAGTGGTGGAGCGCTGTATCGGCCTTTTAAAAGGCCGATTCAGATGCCTCCACCGCTCTGGTGGCGAACTCATGTATTTGCCGGATATGGTTTCGAAAATTGTGGTCCTGTGTGGGATATTTCACAACATCGCCATAAGGAGTGGGGTCCCAATGCAGCCAGAGGATGCCTTACCTGAGGATGGCCCCCCCGAGATTGGTCGGAGGTCAGTATGTGGGGGGGCCATACGCGATGATGTGGTGGCCAGATTTTTTAGGTAATTATTTGAAACAAAACAGTGTGGATACCTAATGTGGTTGGGTTTGTTTGAGAACATCTAATTTTTGGCTAATTTTTTTATCCATCTTCTGTTTTTTTACATAATCTTTGGCACTCCAACGATGACTACTTCCTGCTACTCTTACAAAACCTGTATGTGGATATTTTGGGGATATATTCTGGAACCCTTATTGCAACGCCATATATGTGGAATCATGTTGGCATGGTCCTTCGTCAACCAGTTCTTGATTTTTTTTTTGTGATGTTGTTTTTTTGGTATGTGTTGTATTTGAGATTATCACTGTGTGTTTTGTTTGTGAGTGACCACTTTGATTTTTCAGTTATGTTGATAATAAATGTTTTGAGAGTGAAATGTTGTCCCTTTTATAGAACGTTACCACCAAGTGTAACCAGGTTCACACACGTTACATTTGACTAAGGGGTAATCCAGTACTGACTCCATTTGAGAAAAAATATTTTCTTTATTCAGGGTCCAAACCAACACCAAAAGGAAGCCTGTACAATCCTTTTGCTTCGTAATATTGCCCTAAGCTGCTTGCACACCAACTAGGAACCTGTAAAATGTAGAAATATCTAATTGTGACTACACCAAAAAAGGGAAATCAGATTGGTACTGTTAGGTGTTTCTTGTGGCTGTTTGACATAAAAATACAACACACACTCTTATTGACAAAAATTTGAAATACTTGCAGGAACACTCTACTTATGTCAGGGTAAACAATATGTGGTTTTGAAAAAATGAATGAGCCAGAACGTAACTTCAAAAAAAACAATTTATTTACAGAATGGGCCAAAAATAAAAAACTACTCCCTAAGGAGGACCGACATACGGTCAAGGACCACCAGCACCCCGATGATATTGGTGTGCATCTGGGCCACACAGGCGGATAAATTTGCCCGAAGCCTCTGTTCCTCTGTGGGTGAGAAAAGTGTGGGGATTAATACAACAATAGTGAAACCACATTAAAATAAAAAAAAATAAAAAACTCCACAAAATTTTTTTTTTAAAACATGCATTAAAACTCATCAAAATAAAATGGTGTAGGGCAAAAATACAAGGCCTATGTCCAAATTCCGACAGGTGTGCTATGTGTATGTTGAAAACAGCAGTAACAGGTTACGGCAATCGCCCAAAACCACAAATTTTTGTAAAATAAACACAAACAAAAAAAAAAACCATGATTACATACAAACAGTTTGTGACGATAAAAAACCGCAAAAAAAAAACATACCGGAAGACCCAACGCCAGCTACAGAAGGCCCTCCATCGTCCTCCTCGGAGGTGGGTCCATTCCCCAAAGATCGGGGCGGGGTAATGACTGACTCCGGGGAGGGGGTCATTCTAAGAGGGGTGGTTGGAGGAGAGGGGGAATTGGGACGGAGGGGAAGGAGGCCAGAAAAATCTGGCTGAGGGTGTAGGAAGGCTGGGGAGGAGTGGGGAATAGGGGAAGGAGTGGAGTTGGAGTGTTGGCTGGGGGATGGGGAGAGTGGCCGTGAACGGCGTCTGGCCGGACGCTGACGGCGTAGTCTTCGCTGGGCCCCTAAAAGATGGGAAACAAATTGGGGTTAGTTCCCACACAAATCCGCGCCCAAAAACAATTTCAAATGCACCCCCAAAAACAAACAAAAAAATGATATGAGGAGAATGAATAAATATGAAATACAGGGAAAACATGGCCATGCAGATATGAGGAGAATGAATAAATATGAAATACAGGGAAAACATGGCCATGCAGATATGAGGAGAATGAATAAATATGAAATACAGGGAAAACAGGGCCATGCAGATATGAGGAGAATTAATAAATATGAAATACAGGGAAAACATGGCCATGCAGATATGAGGAGAATGAATAAATATGAAATACAGGGAAAACAGGGCCATGCAGATATGAGGAGAATGAATAAATATGAAATACAGGGAAAACATGGCCATGCAGATATGAGGAGAATGAATAAATATGAAATACAGGGAAAACAGGGCCATGCAGATATGAGGAGAATGAATAAATATGAAATACAGGGAAAACAGGGCCATGCAGTTAGGGCCACAAAGACAAACATGAAAACCACAATCCATTAAACTTACTTTCAGCGATCTGCATGCGAAAGCATGCCAGCAAGCGGGGCGTCCGCCGTTGCAGGTCCGACCACCTGCGCTCCAGCTGCCCGATATGGCGGCGTGAGCCGAAGGAGCGCAGGCGGGCCCGAACCTCCGCATATGCGGATCGCTTCTCGCGGTTGGTGATGGGTGGAGGCTGGCTGGTGATCCGCCTATCCATCACCTCCGTAAGCACCAGCAGCTCGCGCCTGGTGAATGCGGAGGCTCTCATGATGGCAATGGAGTTTTTCCTAAAAATCATTTTTGATAAAGTGCTCCCAAATTTTATGATTGGCTAATGTATTTAGGAAATTAACAGGAGCAATTCTATTGGTTAGTGTATGAGTCATGTGTTCGACAGGGCCAGAAATCTGTGGAGACTTATGATAGGCTTGATGCAGTGACATGCGTAAGCAAATTTACATAAAGAAATGAACTCCAGGAAATATGCGGGTATAAAAACAAATAGAACAATTATTTAATAGGGGCTAACATGTATTTTGACAATTAAAAGCAAATGTTTAAGCCGTACGTATTCTGCGGGTAAACACAAACACGGACATAAATAAAGTTTATTGCATTGTGTTAAAAAAAAAAAAAAAACAATTAAGCTAATTGATATATTGATTGGCATGTTACGATTGAGGGAGGTAGGCAGAATAAACGAGCAGTTAATCGAAATGTAACAGTCCAACTTCCGGGTAGTACTAGTGCGTGCGGTCCCTTCAAACCACTTCGGGGATGTACGCTCGCTATTTGGCACGCTCGTTAGTTAGAGGAGGGGTCGCCTGAGTTTGGGGAGGATATTTTGATGCGAACGAATATACGAGCGTGTGCCTGAATTTAAATATTTTTTTACGTTCGCCCAACGTACGAACAGCCACTTGCGTCCGGGTCTGAATGAGGGCCTTTATCTCTATCCAAGGCTTAGTAAATAGACCCCTTAGTCCTGTAAGCTGCAGCATCATGTGCTGGGCTGCAGTGAGTACAGGGAAGCTGCTGGAACCCTCTACTCACTAGTTATGCAATATGTAGCCCATAGACTACTGCTGGCAACTCCAGCTTCACATTCTGAAACTTGGTAAATCTGATGGCATCACGTCCCCCATATGGGGGTTTCGGTGCTTGTGGAAATGGATGCACAGCAGCATATATCAGAGATATCTGCTGCGATCAGTGGCAAATGCAGGATTTTGAAAGGGGGGTTTCCAAATCCTTTGTTACCGAACCAATGAAAAAACATCTAGTCACAAATAAATAAATATATTGTGATAGAAGCCTGGAGAAGTCTGGGATGGCATATATGTGTGTCCCAGATTCCTATCATATGTGTTTTAAAACCCCAGGAAAAGTCTGTTAGACCAGAAGTGTCGGCGTTTGGTAAAAAACAGGTAATGGGTCCTAGCGGTGTGTATGTGAGAAGAGAAGGGAGGGCTCCATCCACAGGCCATTCCAGGTGTTGGGCCTTTCAGTCTGAGAGCAGGCTGATTAGTAGTTGCACCTGGGAGCAGCTCAGATAAGCTGTGTTAGGTTTTGGGTTCAGTGTCTCACATACCCTGGGAAGAAACAGACACTGAGGTTTGTTCAGAGACACTGATATTTGAAATTGCTGTGTTTGTATTTGTGGTAAGGCAGTAGGCCCTGCCACTTGAAGAGAGGGAATACCCTGTCTAGTAAGTGCCCAGATGACAAGTGGTGGAGAATGCGGGCATGCACACTGAAAACTGCAGCAAGTGGAAAAGTTTTGCATTGAAAATTTAAAGAGACAGACACCAATTTGTTGTTTGGATGTCAACCTGTGTTTTATGAAATCCATAAAGGTGACGTTGGTAGATGCTTAGAGAAGCAAGATTCCACTTCCAACCTACACCTAAAGACAACATGGAGGACATTGTTAAGGCCTTGCTCCAATCTAACAAAACTCTGCAAGAAGCTATCAGAGCTCAGCAGGAAACAAACAGGACTCAGCAAGTCGCCATAGAGGAAACCCGCCAGGCTTTAAGAGAGGTGGTACAACAGCTAGTAGTCTGGTCTGGAGATGCTTCCCCTGCTCTTCTAACTCACACTCACACCATACGGGCCAGTCACTTTCTGCAAAAGATGACCCAGAATGATGATGTGGAAGCGTATCTTACGGCCTTTGAAAGAACCGCAGAAAGAGTGATTTGACCTAAAGAGCAGTGGGCAAGTCTTGTGGCACCCTTCCTGTCTGGAGAACCACAGTAAGCATACTATGACTTGTGCCTGGCTGATGCGAAAGACTATGTTAAATTGAAACAGTAAATCTTAACTCGATTGGGAGTCACAGTATTTGTTCGCACCCAATGAGTCCACCGTTGGGAGTTCCAAACAGAAAAGCCTCCACACTCGCAAATGCATGACCTTGTCCATCTTACCACAAAATGGCTGCAGTCAGAGACTCTAACGGGACCACAGATCGTGGAAAGCTTCATTATGGATCGATATCTGCGGTCTCTACCTGCAACTCTGCGCAAGTGGGTGAGCCATGCAGACCCTAACACAGCAGACCAATTGGTTGAACTGGTAGAGAGGTATGTGGCGGCTGAGGACCTGTTGAGTGGGCCCCACTGAGCCCCATTCTGCAACGGCGACCTCCCGTGAACAGTGGTAAGACTGTTTCAGGGGAGAAGGGTGCTGGGCGGTGGAATGTACTTAAGACTGAGGGTTTGGAACCTGGAGATAGGCCAGCCAGGCCAGGAAGGTTCCTACCCCGTAATAGACTTGATAATAGTAGGATTCAATGTTTCCGATTTGGTGATTTGGGCCATATTTCTGCTAATTGTCCACTTAGCTCTGAACCTATGCAATATGATACTGCTTACGTCAATCGCAGAATGTCTTTCTTTGCACAGCCAGCCTGTACTGCTGACCGACAGGCTGAGACTAATAAGCAAATGTGTGTAGTTACTGTGGAAGGCAACCGAGTAGAGGCTCTGTTAGATTCTGGTAGCCTGGTTTCCTTGGTGAAAGTTGAACTGGTGAACCCCTTGAAGCGTAACAGAAAAACTGTTGGTGTTACCAGTGTACATGGGGATACTCGCTATTATGTTACTGCAGAGGTGAACATAGAAACACAATGTGGTTCCGCAATAGTCTCTGTGGGTTTGGTGCATGGCTTGATGTATGATGCAATATTGGGGAGAGACTTTGCTCACTTCTGGAAGTTGTGGCAAAGCCGATTTGTTATAGAAGTAAATAAACATGACCCATTTGAGGAGGTTACTGATGCAGTAGCAGAGGGAGTTTCTTCAGAGTCTGAGGTGTTCTTCTTTTCTAGCATGTTTGGCGCACCAGAGAATGCTGAGAATGATGGTGGCTCACCAAGTGATGTGCCTCCTCCTGAGATGGGAAACGTTATTGAGCCAGTTAGTCGTCTGCCTGATCTTGAAGTTAGAAAAGAGGGCTTTGCCGTGGAGCAGTTAAATGCCCCTAACTCTGGTTAAAGGAAGGGAAAATGTAAAAGTGGGGGCGGTTAATTATAAAGTTTACCAGCCTGAGAAAAGAAAGCCAGAGCAGATATACCATGTAAATCTTATAAAACCTTGGAAGGATAGAGCAGCTCTGTCAGCCATCCCAGCCCCTCCAATAAACCCAGGGCCCTTGGTTTCCGAAGTGACAGTAGCTAAAACCCTGTTGGCAGTTCAACAGCAGGAAGTTAAGGAATTTCTTAGCAGAAATAGAATTTTGTTTTCAGATAAACCGAGCAAAACCACAGTCATTAAACATGACATAATCACTGACCCAGGCATTAAGATTGACCTAAAGCCCTATAGGTTACCAGGAGCCCAAAGAGAATCTGTATCTAAAGAAATGTAAAAAATGTTGGAATTGGGTGTAATTGAAGAATCGCATAGTGAGTGGCCAAGTCCCATTGTGCTTATTCCAAAGCCTGATGGGAGTGTGCGTTTCAGCAACGATTTCCCGAAAATTGAACAGTGTGTCAAAGTTCGATGCCTACCCTATGCCTAGGGTGGATGAACTAATTGAAAGACTAGGAACAGCCAGGTATTTAAACACTCTACACTTAACAAAAGGGTGTTGGCAAGTGCCGTTAACTGAGAATGCCAAAGAAAAGACAGCCTTTTCTGTACCAGAAGGTTTGTTCCAATTCAAGATGTTGCCTTTGGGTTACATGGGGCACCGGCTACCTTTCAAAGGTTGATGGATAGAATTCTAAGTATGCTGCTGCTTATCTAGGTGATGTGGTCATTCATAGTCCTGATTGGCAGTCTCACTTGCCCAGAGTACAAGCAGTATTGGACTCCATCCCTAGGGCAGGATTGACAGCCAACCCAAAAAATGTTGCCTAGGGATGGAAGAAGTAAAGTATCTTGGATACACCATTGGCATAGGTTTGATAAAGCCACAGTTTAATAAAATTGAGGCAATACAAAACTGGCCACGACCCCTGAATAAGAAGCCGGTGAAAGCATTCTTAGGGATTACTGGGTATTATAGGAGATTTATACCCAATTTTGCCACCATTGCAGTCCCACTAACTGACCTTACCAAAGGCAAACATAAAGTCATGGTTAAATGGAGTCCTGAAGCAGAGAAGGCTTTTCAGGGGTTAAAAATTGCATTGCGTACCCAACCAGTTCTGATGACCCCTGATTTTGACAGGGAGTTTGTTTTGCAAACTGATGCATCAGATGTAAGCATAGGAGCGATCCTGTCCCAGAGTAAAGAAGGTGAAGAACACCCTATTTGTTACTTAAGCAGGAAGTTGAATGTACATAAGAGAAACTATGCTATGGTCGAGAAAGAAGCGCTGGCCATAAAGTGGGCATTAGAAACTCTCAGGTACAACTTGATGGGAAGGAAGTTCAGGCTGATCACTGACCATGCCCCTTTGAAAAGGATGTCAGAGAACAAAGAGAGCAATGGGAGAATAACAAGGTGGTTATTGGCACTGCAGTTTTCAGTCGACTGCATTGGCCCGGAAGCCAGCTGGCCAATGCAAACGCTTTGTCACCTGTTTATTGTTTAGGGGTTGCAGTTGTTCCGCCCCACAGGTCGAAACAAAGGGGGGAGGATATGTGATAGAAGCACTGGAGAAGTCTGGGATGGCATATATGTGTGTCTCAGATTCCTATCATATGTGTTTTAAAAACCCCAGGAAAAGTCTGTTATGCCAAACAGACCAGAAGTGTCGGCATTTGGTAAAAACCAGGTAATGGGTCCTAGGGGTGTGTATGTGAGAAGAGAAGGGAGGGCTCCATCCACAGGCCATTCCAGGTGTTGGGCCTTTCAGTCTGAGAGCAGGCTGATTAGTAGTTGCACTTGGAAGTGGCTCAGATAAGCTGTGTTAGGTTTTGGGTTCAGTGTCTCGCATACCCTGGGAGGAAACAGACACTGAGGTTTGTTCAGAGACACTGATATTTGAAATTGCTGTGTTTGTATTTGTGGTAAGGCAGTAGGCCCTGCCACTTGAAGAGAGGGAATACCCTGTCTAGTTAGTGCACAGACGGGCTAGGATTTATTTTTATGTTTTGTTTATTTTGTTGTGTAAATTGCACAATAAAACTGGTTCGGACCAGCTTGCACGAAAACCCTGGACTGGTGTGCTGTTTCCTGGCTGCTGTGTGTAAGGAGGTGTCCATCTACCCAGGTGAGGGACCCCCTACCGCGACTATATCACTAATTACATATATACACACACACACACACACACATATATTATATATAGAAAAAGAAAAGAAAAATAGAAAAAAAATGGGGTGCACTCAGCAGCCTTCTTCAAAAAGCTTACTTTATTCAAATGGATCAATTGACAGCAAATAACAGGATCAACATTTCGGTCCTATGTCTGGACCTTTGTCTTGACAAAGGACACAAATGTTGATCCTGTTATTTGCTGTCAATTGATCCATTTGAATAAAGTAAGCTTTTTGAAGAAGGCTGGTGAGTGCACCCCAATTTTTTTCTATTTTATGGACATGACCCTGATGGGCCATTTATGGGTTGGTTACCCCAGCAAGGATACACCCTAAGACGTGAGTGTGGACACATCTATATATCTATCTATAGCTATATATATATATATATATATATATATATATATATAGTCAGGTGCATAAATATTGGGACATTTGACAGAATTTTCATATTTTGGCCTCTATTCACCACCACGACGGCTTTGAAATGAAACAAACAAGATGTGCTTTAACTGCAGACTTTCAGATTTAATTTGAGGGTAATTACATCCAAATCAGGTTAACGGTGCAGGAATTACAACGGTTTCTATATGTCCCTCCCACTTTTTAAGGGGCCAAAAGTAATGGGACAAACTAAACAATCCTAAATCTAACTTTTACTTTTTAATACTTTGTTGCAAATCCTTTGCAGGCAATTACAGCCTGAAGTCTGGAACGCATAGACATCACCAGATGCTGGGTTTAATCAATGGTGATGCTCTGCCAGGCCTCTACTGCAAATGTCTTCAGTTCCTGCTTGTTCTTGGGGCATTTTCCCTTCAGTTTTGTCTTCATCAAGTGAAATGCATGCTCAATCGGATTCAGGTCAGGGGATTGACTTGGCCATTGCATAACATTCCACTTTTTAGCCTTAAAAAACTCTTTGGTTGCTTTTGCAGTATGCTTCAGGTCATTGTTCATCTGCACTGTGAAGCACCGTCCAATGAGTTCTGAAGCATTTGACTGAATATGAGCATATAATATTGCCCGAAACACTTCAGAATTCATTCTGCTGCTTTTGTCAGCAGTCACATCATCAATAAATACAAGGGAACCAGTTCCATTGGCAGCCATACATGCCCATGCCATGACACTACCACCACCATGCTTCAGTGATGAGGTGGTATGTTTTGGATCATGAGCAGTTCCTTTCCTTCTCCATACTCTTCTCTTCCCATCGCTCTGGTACAAGTTGATCTTTGTCTCATCTGTCCATAGGATGTTGTTCCAGAACTGTAAAGGCTTTTTTAGATGTTGTTTGGCAAACTCTAATCTGGTCTTCCTGTTTTTGTGGCTCACCAATGGTTTACATCTTGTGGTGAACCCTTTATATTCACTCTTGTGAAATCTTCTATTGATTGTTGACTTTGACACATATACACCTACCTCCTGGAGAGTGTTCTTGAATTGGCCAACTGTTGTGAAGGGGTTTTTCTTCACCAGGGAAATAATTCTTCTGTCATCCACCACAGTTGTTTTCCATGGTCTTTCGAGTCTTTTGGTGTTGCTGAGCTGTCCGGTGCATTCTTTCTTTTTAAGAATGTTCCAAACAGTTGATTTGGCCACACCTAATGTTTTTACTATCTCTCTGATGGGTTTGTTTTGATTTTTCAGCCTAATGACGGCTTGCTTCACTGATAGTGACAGCTCTTTGGATCTCATATTGAGTCGACAGCAACTGATTCCAAATGCAAATGTCACACCTAGAATCAACTCCAGACCTTTTACCTGCTTAATTGATAATGCAATAACGAGGGAATAGCCCTCACCTGTCCATGAAATAGCTTTTGAGTTGATAGTCCCATTAATTTTGGCCCCTTAAAAAGTGGGAGACACATATGGAAACCGTTGTAATTCCTACACCGTTCACCTGATTTGTATGTAATTACCCTCAAATTAAATCTGAAAGTCTGCAGTTAAAGCACATCTTGTTTGTTTCATTTCAAAGCCATTGTGGTGGTGAATAGAGGCAGAAATATGAAAATTCTGTCAATGTCCCAATATTTATGCACCTGATATATATATATACACACACACACACACACACACTAGGGGTGTGCACCAGCCACTTTTCGTGTTTTGTATTTTGGTTTTGGATCTGGATCTTTCCTCGTGTTTTGGATCTGGATTGGTTTTGCCAAAACCACCCTTCCGTGTTTTGGGTTCTGGGTTTTGTGTTTTGGATCTGTATTTTTTTTAAAAAAAGCATAAAAACAGCTAAAATCACAGAATGTGTGTGTTTTTCTGCTCCTATGCTATTATTAACCTCAATAACCTTAATTTCCACTCATTTCCAGTCTATTCTGAACACCTCACACCTCACAATAGTGTTTTTATGTCCAAAAGGTTGCACCGACGTAGCTGGATGACTATGCTAAGCGACACAAGTGGGCAGCACAAACACGTGGCCCATCTAGGAGTGACACTGCAGTGGCAGACAGGATGGCAGTTTGAAAAACTAGGCCCCAAACAGTACATAATGCAAAGAAAAAAAAGAGGTGCAAGATGGAATTGTCCTTGGGCCCTCCCACCCTTATGTTGTATAAACAGGACATACACACTTTAACAAACCAATCATTTCAGCGCCAGGGTCTGCCACACTGTGGCTGAAATGATTGGTTTGTTTGGTCCCCCACAAAACAAGCTGGCAATTAATCAGTCCTGCACAAACTGGCTCTATGGAGGCAAGATGTCGTCCTCATCCTCATCCATCGATTCCTCACCCTCTTCAGTGTTGTGTACATCCTCATCCTCACAGAATATTAATTCGTCCCTGCTGGAATCCACCACCACAGGTCCCTCTGTACGTTCTGGAGGCTGGTCTCCCTGGAAGAGTTGATAATTAATTTTTATGAACATCATCTTCTCCACATTTTGTGGAAGCAACCTCCTACGCCTTTCGCTGACAAGGTTCCTGGCTGCACTAAACACTCTTTCGGAGTACACACTGGAGGGGGGGCAACTCAGGTAAAATAGAGCCAGTTTGTACAGGGGCCTCCAAATTGCCTCTTTTTCCTGCCAGTACAGGTACGGACTGTCTGACATGCCTACTTGGATGCTGTCACCGATGTAATCCTTTAACAGACAGGCGCACGCTTGTCGCTGCTGCTTTGAGGATGCAGGTGCGGCTACAGCCCACACAATTCACAAAGACAGAAAAAAAATAAGAATTTTTTATTTTTTGTGGAGCGCACTTTGAGGGTTACACCACCCTTTAACAGATGCATGCTTGTCGCTGCTGCTTTGAGGATGCAGGTGCAGCTACAGCCCACACAATTCACAAAGACAGAAAAAAAATATTTTTTTATTTTTTGTGGAGCGCACTTTGGGGGTTACTGCACCCTTTAACGGACAAGCCATCCGGCCCTTTACTTATGACACAGGCACATGCTTGGCGCTGCTCCTTTGTTGATGCACGTGCAGCCACAGTGCACACAATTCACAAATACAGAAAATAATTCCTCCACCATTCTGTCAGTGGTAACAGTATCATATGCAGTGACAGTAGACATGTCAGAAATTGACATTGTTGGCACGTCCTTCAGTCTTGACCAGATGTCCAAACTGGCCCTTGACTTATGACACAGGCGCACGCTTGGCGCTGCTGCTGTGTTGATGCACGTGCGGCTGCTGCGCATACATTTCGCACACAAACAGAAAAAAAAGAATTGTTTATTTTTTGTGGAGTGCACTTTGGGGGTTACAGCACCCTTTAACAGACTTATGGGACACAGGCGCACGCTTGGCACTGCTCCTTTGTTGATGCACGTGCTGCCACAGTGCACACAATTCACAAACACAGAAAATTATTTTTAATTTCTCTTTCATCCACTAGGGGACACTGGAGTTGCTTACGCTGGGGTATAGAGGCGTGGTTAGCTGGAGCTGGCACTTTAAATAATTAAGAAGTGTAAAGCTCCTCCCCCTCTATTCCCCACCAGCCCTCAGTTTAGAAAATGTGCCCTAGGAGCTGGTCACTACAGGCTGTGCTCCAGCAATATATTAAATTTTTTTATTTTAATAGGTAAATTTTTTTTATTACATCTTTTACACTGTATTAGGTACCCTTCGCCACCTCTTTAAAGGTGGGGTCCGGGTACCTGGCGCCCTGTTCCTAGTAGAGCAGGAAGGAGTGCACAGTGCTTATCCTAAAAGCAACTGACAGCTCCTTATCGCCACAGCACACTTCTACATAGTGACAAGGTCACAAGAAGAAAGAAGTGCTGAGCAACGAGAGAAAAGACCTCTGAGGGAGCGCAGTGAGCACACTCAGCTGCGCATCCCCTGTCTCCCTGCCCTGCTTCCTGATGCTGGTTTAGAGCAGCGCTACAGCGCTGCTCTCTATCTATTAAGTCTCCCCTCTGCCCGCTAGTTAGAACGTCACAGGCAGTAGAGGGGCTGACAGGTGCTGCAGCCAGCGGTACACAGGCTCCCCTTCCCCCGCTAGTAGAGCAGCAAGCGGCTGTTACACAGCGGGGCAGTCAGAGGGGAAAGTTAGTATATGGCCAGCGTTAAGCAGCCATTTTGCATGCCTCAGGAGGAGGAAGGGGGCGGAGTCTAATGAGCGGGCTCTCTATACGCGGCAAGCGGCTGTTACAACAGCGTGGCTGCCGTTTCTAACACTGCCTGCATCTCTCATTACAAGAGAGTACAGAAGCCACACAGTGAGCACATCCCTTATTCAGGGTCCTTTCCAAAAGGGGCTGTGACTGGGGTGTACAAAGTGCAGGGAATCTGAATTATTGGGAGGCAGTGGTGTGAGCCTCCTCCTCTGATTCCCACTAGTAATCTGTCTCTGTATTCTGTCCCTGTGTAAGCATAGAATCTGATTCTGTGTGAGTGGCTGTGTGTGTGTATGCCAATGACAGGACTTAGGCTTACCAGAGAAGGTTTGTTTGTTCCAAATGTAACAACAACCTAACTAAGACAGATGCTACTGGCACCACGCTATGTGATGCTTGTTTAGTAACGATCCCTGTTACTGTCTCACCTACTTCTCCATGGGCCGCTGACATGGCAGGTGTTATGGCGCCTGTAACGTCAGAATTGACAGCTAATAGGAGGCATATATCTGGACTGGTACAGATTGTGTACCACTTCTACATTGTCCTCCACTGCCTATCATAAGTCTGCACTAAGCGTTCTGTGCTAACTGTCCTCCACGGATGAGGAAACCCTCGCAGCTCCGTGCCGCAGGTTTTAGAATCTGCCTTTCGGGGTGGAGCCTTTTAATTCTAGCGGTCAGGTAGATCCTTAATCTACCGAAGGAAAGTAGTTCCTGCAGTTCAGGAACTCCTCTTTGATAACCAAGCAGTTTTCTGTAGCATGGAAACAACTGGATAAGCGGTTCAAAATCCACAATGTTTCCCCTCCGGCTATCCATTCCCATCATCTATGATAGAACAGTGTGAAACACCACCTCAAGTAGATGCATTTGTTTCTACTTTTTGGGGGGGAAACGATGCTCCCTGTGCCGGGTGCTACGTTATTTAAGGACTTTTCTGCTCGCAAGTTGGAAGCAACACTGCGATCCATTTACACTGCAGCGGTAGTCCAACTTAGGCATACGCTTGTTAGCGCCTGAGTAAACATGCTGTAACTTGCTGGGCGGGCCAGTTGATACGCCCCCTATCTGGGGGCCATATATTAAATGGATTTTTGGAACAGGATCTCGGCCTTTTGGCTAAGATCAAGTGTAGTTTCTGTTCTTATCAGTTTAATATCTGAGAGCTTGCACTGTCCACTCCACAAAAAACTTGGACTTCCAGAGCAGAGTTACGACTAGCAGAACTCTCCGTGAGTCAGCAGTTTTCCTGACCAGGGTTTCCTGAGATGTTAGTCAGTGCTCGTATGTCCGCTTCTGTTATTTTTGCAGCAGAATTCTCTGCTTGTGCTCTTGGCAGGCGGACGCAGAATCCAACAAGAGAGCATGCCTTGCATGTATGAATCATACTGTTGAGGGTCTATGGTCATAGGTGCCCAGAACTGGACAGATGGATATCCCAAGAGGGGAGAAGTCGTCTTTCTTCCCTTTGACTGCTCCGTCACCCAGGAGGACTTACACTGGTCCCTCATTTCATTCCTTTCGTGCATAGCCTTTTAGTTAAAGGGCCAGAGGTACCCCCTCGCACATTAGGAGTGGCAGAGGTAGAGGTCGCCCACATACAGTTGCACGTCGACAGGATCAGAAACCAGTCGACCAACAGTTGGCTTGACTGTCTCCCATCCCACCTGAGATCTCCTGCGGGTGGACCTCGCTTACAGACTTTTCAACAAGCTTGGAACCAGACCGCTTCAGATCCGTGGATTCGCAAGCTGCTTTCCGCGCGGTTCCAAATAGATATCAAGGTTTCTCCTCCACATCGGTTCTTCTCTATGAGTCTGCCGGTGTCCAGGGACATGGCCAGGGTTCTGCAGG
Source organism: Taudactylus pleione (assembly GCA_031769625.1). NCBI lineage: Eukaryota > Metazoa > Chordata > Amphibia > Anura > Myobatrachidae > Taudactylus > Taudactylus pleione. The sequence goes on along the minus strand of JAUIMM010000202.1, from coordinate 2,819,074 downwards.
AAGCAATTCAGTTTCTGCAAGAATCGGCAGTGCTAGTCTCCAGTTACGTTGCAGGCAGGCCCCTGTTAAGTCTCCTAAACAGTATCTGAAGCTGTATCGTTTCACTATGGAGTCGCTTTAGTCTGTCGTTGCGAGAGTGACTCTGTCCTCATTTCTCTGTATATAAACACATCTCCATGCTCCAAATTTTGAACTGCATCAGGCTTTACTGCATTTTGCGATTTGGCATACTGACCGTTGCCATTTGGTTTATCCTAGCCTCCCCGTGTTTTCACTAGAATAATGTCTGTCTTGACGACCAGTTAATCAAGACTCCATCGGAATCTAATCTCTTGGACCATGTCTCACTGAAATAATCAATTTAAAAATCTGAGTTTGTCCCAGAGACTCCAGTTCTGGGGATATTACAGAGGATTTTCTTCTGGAAGACAGGGCCCGGGATATCCGGTTGTTCTTTCAGCTAGTCCTCAGACCAAAGAGGGTGTCCTTGCTTCTTTGTCTTCGTCTCTTCGGGAAGATGGTAACTGCTTTCAAGGCACTACAATTCGGACAATTCCACTAGCAGGTGTTCCAGCTGGCCCTGCTAACACAGGGGTCAGGGTCTCACCTGCATCTAAATCAACTGATCCATTCGGCCCTGGAAACCATCTCCGCTGGGGGATACAATGCAGCAACCTCTTGGTGGGTCGAAGATTCGAATTGTGGGATTGGATAATCATGACAACGCCAGCCTCCAAGGAGGGGGCGCTGTTGTCCTCAACAATCACTTTCAGGGAAGGTGGTCCCTACAGAAAGGATGGTGGCCCATAAATGTGTTGGAACATGCTCTGCTAGAAGTGGCGCAGTTTCTAAGGTCTCTCCCGGTACGAGTTCTGTCAGACAACGCGACGGCCGTCGCTTACATCAACCACCGGGACCGGCACTCGAGGTCACATGACCATGCGAGAAGTATCTCAGATTCTCTAGTGGGCCGAAAGTCGGTCAGTAATCCGGTCGGCAATATTCATCCCGGGAGTGGTCAACTGGGAAGCAGATTCCCTAAATCGCCAGGATAACCATCCCGGGGAATGGCAGCTTAACCCACACGTGTTGCATGCACTGGGGTTGTCAGACGGACCTCATGGCATCTTGATCAAACATCAGCGACCAATATACGTGTCAAGAACTCTGGATCCGCTAATTTCTCATCTACTAAAATGAATAAAACACGAGTCGGACTTAGTCATTCTCGTGGCACGGAACTGGCCTCGGAGTAGTTGGTTCTTCGGTCCTTCTTGGCAGTTGATCTGGGCCTCTTCCTCTTCGTCCGGACCTTCTGCAGCAGGGTCCTTTGGTGCACCCCAACTTAGCGCTACTGCGTGTAACGGGCTGGTTCTTGAATCCGATATCTTTAGACGGAAGGGCACCCCAGACTCTGTTATTCCCACCATCAGACTCGGTTATTCCCACCATTCTTCACGCCAGGAAGCAGGTTTCTGCTGCGCATTATCATCTCATCGGGCGCTCTTCTATAATTTGGTGTTAGTCTGGGCCTTCTGTCAAGGAAGTTTCGTTATCCTGTTTTTACTTCTCTCCAAAAGGGATTAAGGCCCTCATTCAGAGCCGCACGTTACCAACAGTACGCTCGTTGCGTTCCGATGTTGACTAACCGCGCATGCGTCGGTGTTACACTGCGCATGTGCGTATGGCAGATTGCGAGCTTTTTTTCTCTCGTTCCTAAAATAGCGTACAGGAAGTGACATGTCAAATGTGATTGACAGAACAGGGCGTTTTTGGGTGTTGACGGGGGTGGAGATGGAAAAACGCAGGCGTGGCGAGGCGTTTTTGGGGCGTACATACATTAGCAGATGCGAACGTCAAATGTGTTCGGACCGTCACATACGTCACTGGAACATCCTCTTTCCCTTCAAAATGCTCGCACAGTTTAGGGTCTGGATTACTCGACCACATTGGCGATGGCCTTCTCCTCCGTCCCGGGACTCCATGATGTTGCAGCGATTAATCGCGGGTGGTCACAAAAGCAATTAGTGTTGTATTGAAAACCGGCTTGGTATGTGTTTGGAAAGCAGTTTATTGGGATAGCACAAAAGCGTACGCAGGTGGAAATCATACCTGCTAATGTCAGGATTACACAATCAATTGGCGTACATTTTTTGGGGTTTTTTTTGGCCTCAATTTGTTGTTTACGGCCTATTGTGACAATAATGTCATCATGTTTTAATTAGGTCCCCTTTTTTTTTTTAATGTGGAATTTGCATCGTTATGTGATTTTTTAAACGTTCTTTCAAGAGGCCTTTTTTTTTTACAAATGAAATGGTTTTTTGTGTCCTTTTTTGCCTTTAGGGCCAGGATTAAATGTAACCCATTTGTACAATAATGTCACAATACAATGTCAGATTTTTATCATAAATTTATTGTTTAAACACAAACCAATTGGCATAATATTTTGTTTTCTTCTTTTCTGGCAAAGATACTTTTTATCAAAAATAAATAATCAATAACTGCTAACATAAACGTACAAAAATAAATTAAAAACATTTCACAAGAAAGGAGAGGGAAGTTTTGACCAGAAAGGAATATGAGCCAAGCACAGAAGGAGTGTGGGAAAAGTCACCATTGCTGTCACCGTTTTTTCGCCCGTTTGGATGGGGGAGGGTGGGCGCCAGACCGGGTCCGGGATGCCATCGGGCTGGCCTGTCCAGAGGCAGATGTTGTGGCCTCTGGACTAGGCACAGGGCTAGGCACATTTGGAGGATTGGCTGATGTTGTGCCAGAGGTGGAGGATCCTGATGTTCCGGCAGGAAGGGAGGTCGGCTCCACCATGTGCTGGCGAACGAGCTGCTCCAGGGCATCGGCGATGCGGATGTTGGCCCTGGTATTTTCCGCCAGGGCCTGACCAATGGTCACGTTGGCCGCAGCATTTTGCTCCAGAGCCTCAGCCACCCGTATCAGACTGGCGTCCATCCTCTGCAGAATCTCCGTATGGAAATCCGATTTGAAATTGAGTTCTGTGAGGAGGCCCACTGCCTGCGAGGGGGCACGCCATGGACTGGCTTCTGCAGGGTCCTCAGCCGGATGTACTGGTTCCTCCCCTGCAGAGCCAGCAGAAATTCTGCGGCCAAGGCTTCCCTCTGGAGCAGACTCATCCGCCTGTGTCTCTGTTGGAAAAATGAGAAAAGAGTCACATTAGAATCTACATATTGGCACAATAGCATTTCAGAGTTGGTGACATCACAATACTTACCTGGGCCAACATGAGGAGCCGCAAAGTCTGGCATGTCCGTATCCATGTTGGACACGCCAAACACCTCCACAGGCTGCACACACCCCTGTGCCAGCTCTTCTAAATCCGTCAACTCCAATGACACAGGGGTGGGACCCCCACCTGTCCCCCTTGCATGCCTAGCCCTGTCCGCGAGTTTTTGCTTTAGGCGATATTTGAAGTCGCCCCATCTGTGGGGAAAAATGGAAGCCATTATCCTTTGGTTTAAAATGGGGTTTGTTTTTAGGGGGGGCAAGGGTTTACTTACCGCCGTTTGACATCCCGGGCTAGACGGACATAATCACCCACTCTATTGACAGCAACGGCTACCTCTTCCCACATTCTCCACTTCTGGCTTAGACTCATATTCCTGTCTGCCTGTGGCAGGATGTCCACACACTTCTGGATCAAAACCTCCATCTCCTTTCTTGTGAAATGTGGCTGCCTTTTTTTTTTGCCCGCTTTGGCCGGAATACTGGGCCCAGCAGCCTCTTCCATGTCATCCTCCTCACCTATTTGTGTAAATTTACAGAATTCACAAAATCACAACTTGCCTAATCTTATGTTTCAAATTAATCGTTGATAGAAAATGCATGAAAGACTTACCGCCTGACTCTTGGGCATTTTTTCCCTGGTCTGTCGCCATGTCTGAGGTCCAGACAAGAAATACACCAGAATTTGAATGTGTTTTCGTGGCGTATTTATACATGCGTCCTTATTTTGCGGCCGCATCATTGATTGTGCGGCCCTATGATCCCTCCTTAATTTGTGCGGGAAACGAAACACTATTTATGGCTTGGTGTGTCTCAAGTCGAGGTGGCGTTTTTGGATTGTTGGAGGTTATCTTGGCTGGAGTTTATTGATTGCGTAGAAAGGAGTTGGAGGTTGGAGATTCGTTTGTTGGTTAGATTTGCGTTTTTTTTTCCGTTATCTTTGTTGGTTTATATTTTTGGGACCTCGTTTCTTGATTTGGTAAGTTTTGTGAAGTCTAACTTTTGTTCAATTGTTGTTTCATTGTGTTTCGTATATTTTGTAATTTTTGGATCCCTAATTTCTTCTATTTTAGATTTTGTTTATTTTCGACCCCAAAGACCTTTTGATTTTGCATCTTAGATATTTGCTCTTGGTAAGTCCATTTTTTATATTGTATTTGCAAACTAATTAGCGCATTTTTAGTAGTTACTCTTGTGACTTGTATTAGCGAACTAATTAGCGCATTTTTAGTAGTTACTCTTGTGACTTGTATTAGCGAACTAATTAGCGCATTTTTAGTAGTTACTCTTGTGACTTGTATTAGCGAACTAATTAGCGCATTTTAAACAGCTTAATAATCATTCTAACTTTTTGGTGGTTTATCTTTCGCTTTTTGAGCCAACATTTCGACCCGTTTTGATGTACTGTGTTAAATGTCGCTTTGCGGTTTTGCTAAATGGGTGTTTGGCATATTTTAACTTTGGTCTAGCACAAAATTTATAAACAAAAATGCACAGAGTGAAATGTGTCAAGTAATTTTGGTGTTTATTTTCAGTTTGGACGTATCATGACAATACCCCGGCATGTAAGCAGCAATGGATGGTATCATCAAGCTAAGTTGTTTAATATAGTTTTGGGGTGGGTCAAAAGCCTTACTTTGAAATCTTTGAATTTCAGGTTGATCTGGGGCGGATTGTTCTGGCCATGCTCCCGGAAGCCGACCAACCTCAATCTCATCCCAGGCGTAGGCATCGTAGGCATGCAAGGCCCCAGATATTTCGAACACGTGTCACCCTTTTTGGAATGCCCGATGATGAGGTTTTAAGACGCTACCGTCTACCTCCCAAAATCATCATAGACACTCTCTCATTAATAGAAAGTGATCTTGAGCGTCAAATTGACAGTCCAACAGCAATACCACCACTGACGCAATTTATGGCGGTGTTACATTTCTGTGCCTCAGGATCGTTTCAAACAACGGTGGGAATAGTGGCGGGCATCTCCCAATCCTCCTTTTCCCGGATCCTGAGGGCAGTGATGGAGGCACTTTTCAAGCACCTCCATCATTTTATTCAAATGCCTTTGGATATGGGTGCCCTTAGTGTGGCCAAGGCCAATTTTTACCAAATAGCTGGCTTCCCACACATCATAGGGGTTGTGGATGGTACTCACATACCACTTCAGCCTCCAGCACGGCTGGAGGCAATATTTAGAAACAGGAAACACTATCACTCCCTGAATGTAATGGTGGTATGTGATGCCTCCCTCCAGATCCTGTCCCTGAATGCTAAATTACCAGGAAGTGCACATGACTCCTTCGTCATCCGGCAATCAGGGATATGGCAGAAATTAACCAACCTACAAGCTGGTGATGCGTGGCTTCTGGGTAAGTGGAGACCTTTAGTACATAACAATGTTAAGCTTGATACACAGTGTTCCTGATGTTGTCTCTTATTTTTCACAGGAGACAGTGGATACCCTTGCATGTCCTGGCTGCTCACTCCTTATTTGGCTCCCACACCAGGCCCACAAAGTGAGTATAATTTCGCACTTACAGCCACCAGGCAAGTGGTGGAGCGCTGTATCGGCCTTTTAAAAGGCCGATTCAGATGCCTCCACCGCTCTGGTGGCGAGCTCATGTATTTGCCGGATATGGTGTCGAAAATTGTGGTCCTGTGTGGGATATTTCACAACATCGCCATAAGGAGTGGTGTCCCAATGCAGCCAGAGGATGCCTTACCTGAGGATGGCCCCCCCGAGGTTGGTCGGAGGTCAGTATGTGGGGGGGCCATACGCGATGATGTGGTGGCCAGATTTTTTAGGTAAGTTTGACCCAAACTACAGTGTTTATACCTAATGTATTTGTGTTTGTTTGCGAACATCTAATTTATTTTTATTTTTTTCACCATCTTCTGTTTGTTCACATAATCTTTGCCACTCCAACGCTCACTACTTCCTGCTACCCTTACCAAACCTGGATCTGGTGATTTTGGGCATATATTCTGGAACCCATATCGCAACGCCATGTTTGTGGAATCATGTTGGCATGGTCCTTCGTCAACCAGTTCTTGATTGTTTTTTTTATTTAAATATTTTATTTGTATGTGTTGTATTTGAGATTATCACTGTTTTTTTTTTTTGGGAGTGACCACTTTGATTTCTCATTTATGTTGTGAATAAATGTTTGGAGAGTGAAATGGTCTTCCTTTTTTTGGACGTTAACAGCAAGTGTAACCAGGTTAACACACCTTACATTTGACTAAGGGGTAATCCAGTACTGACACCAGTTGATGTAAACTGAAATATGTTTTCAGGTTCCCAACCCACACCAAAAGGAAGCCTGTCCAAACCTTTGGATTTTGAAGATTGGCCTAAGCAGCTTGCACACCAACTAGGAACCTGTAAAATGTCGAAATATCTAATTGACACTACACCCAAAAAGGGAAATGACATTCTTACTGTTATGTGTTTCTTGTGGCTGTTTAACATACAAATACAAAACACAATCTAACTTTTAAAAAAGGGAAATCCTTGCAGGAACAGTCTACTTATGTCAGGGAAAACTATTTTTGTTTTGGAAAAAAAGAATGAGCCAGAACGTATATTAGAACTAAAAAATTTATTTAGAAAACGAAAATAAACAAAAAAAACTACTGGCGAAGGATGCCAGACAGCCGGTCAAGGCCCACAAGAATGCCAATGACATGTTGGCGCATCTGGCCAACACATTCGTCCACCTCTTGTCGACGCCTCTGTTCCTCTGTGGGTGAGAAAAGTGTGTGGATTAATAAAACAATAGGGAATCCACATTAAAAAAACAAAAACACAACGAAATCACTCCTAAACCTAAAAAAAAAAAACCAAAACAAAAAGGGGGTGCTGCCAAAAATACAAGGCCTATGTACAAATTCCCACAGGTGTGATATGTGTATGTTGAAATCAGCAGGAAGAGGTAAAGGCAAACTGCTAAATCACCAAAAGTAAACCAAACAAGCACGAATAAAGGCACGACACATGATTACATACAAACAGTTTGTGGTAAAAAAAAATGTGAAAGAAAAACATACCGGGAGCCAAAACGGGAGCTCCGGAAGTCCCTCCATGTTCCTCCTCGGAGGAGCCTTCATTCCCCAAAGAACGGGGAGGGGTAATGACGGACTCCGGGGAGGGGGTAATTGGAAGAGGAGTGGGTGGAGGAGAGGGGGAAGTGGGACGGAGGGGAAGGAGGCCCGACAGTTCCGGGAGAGGGTCTTGGAAGGCTGGGGAGGAGTGGGGTATAGGGGAAATATTTGGGGTGGAGTGTTGGCTGGGGGTTGGGGATAGTGGCCGGGAACGCCGTCTGGCCGGACAGTGACGGCGTAGTCTTGGCTGTCCTCCTAAAATATGTCAAACAAATTGAGGTTAGTTTCTGGGCAAATCCGGGGCCCAAATAAAAAAAAAAAAAACATGCACACGCAGATATGAGGACAAATAATAAATAGGACAGACAGGAAAACATGCACACGCAGATATGAGGACAAATAATAAATAGGACAGACAGGAAAACATGCACACGCAGATATGAGGACAAATAATAAATAGGACAGACAGGAAAACGTGCACACGCAGATATGAGGACAAATAATAAATAGGACAGACAGGAAAACATGCACACGCAGTTTGCCCCACAAACACAAACATGAAAACCACAATACATAACACTTACTTTCCAGGATCTGCATGCGAAAGCATGCCAACAAGCGGGGCGTTCGCCGTTGCAGGTCTGACCACCTGCGCTCCAGCTGCCCGATGTTGCGGCGTGAACCCAAGGACCGCAGGCGGGACCGTGCCTCCGCATACGCGGAGCGCTTCTGCCGGTTGGTGATGGGTGGAGGCTGGCTGGTGATACGGCGATCCATCACCTCCGTAAGCACCAGCAGCTCGCGCCTGGTGAATGCGGAGGCTCTCATGATGGCAATGGAGTTTTTCATACAAAACATTTTTGATAAAGTGTGCAAAAAATTTCTGATTGGCTAATGTATTTTGGAAATTAACAGGAGCAATTTTATTGGTTAGTGTATGAGTCATGTGTTCAACAGGGCCAGAAATCTCTGGAGAGTTATGATAGGCTTGATGCAGTGACATGCGTTTGCAAATTTAAATAAAGAAATGAACCCCGGAAAATATGCGGGGATCCACACCAATAGAACAATTGTTTAATTGTGGTTCACATGTTTTTTGAACAATAAAAGCGAATGTTCCATCCGTACGTATTCTGCGGGTAAACACAAACACGGACAAGAGTAAAGTTTCTTGCATTGTGTTGAAAAAAAAAAACCAATTAAGCTAATTGATACATTGATTGGCATGATACGATTGAGGGAGGTAGGCAGAATAAAGGAGCAGGTAATCGACATCTGACAAGGCCACTTCCGGATTCACTTGTGCGTGCGTTCCCTTCAAGCCATTTCGGGGATGTACGCTCGCTATTTCGCACGCTCGTTAGTTAGAGGAGGGGTCGCCTGAGTTTAGGGAGGAATTTTAGATGCGAACGAAAATACGAGCGAGCCATTGAATTTAAATAATTTTGTACGTACGCCTAACGTACGTGCGCCCGCTTGCGAGTGGGTCTGAATGAGGGCCTAAATTCTGGTCTTTACCCAGGATCATTAAAAGTGCAGATATCTGCTCTTTCTATTTTCTTTCAATGCAGGATTGGCCCTCCTACCGGCGACGCTGACATTATTCAAGGGGTGTTGCGGGTGCAGCCTCTTTTTGTACCACCGATGGCTCCCTGAGGCTTCTACTTGGTACTTTTGTCTCTTTAGTTTTCCATGTAAGAACCTCTTTAGAGGTTGATGTTAAGTATTTGTCTTGGAAGACTGTCCTCCTCCGGCCCTTGGCTACGGCTCGTAGGGGTATCTGTAGGTGGGGCTCTGTCCTCCAAACTTTGTGTTTCATGATGATAGGGTGGAGCTCAGAACGCAAGTTACTTTCCTTCCTACGGTTGTGTTGGCTTTCCACATAGATCAGCCTCTTGTGGTGGCTTCTTTGGTAGGGGACTCCGGTGTTCCTTATACCCTGGATGGGGTTCGAGCTCTCCGCCTCTGTGATTGCTTGGATGGCATCCTTACGCTACTCTGTCTGTTTCTTTTTTTGTGTGTCCTCTATGAGGCTGTTCGGAAGGGTTGGTCAGCATCCAAACAGGGTAGGCTTGTTGGCTTAGACTGACAATCCATTTAGCTCATCTCAACTATGATTGTGAGTCTCCTATGTCCTTGTCGGTTCATTCCTCACGTACTGTGAGTACATCATGGACAGCACGTAGGGGTGCCTCGACTTTACTTTTGGGCCGTGTGACCACTTGGTCATTGGTGCTCACTTCTGTGAAGTTTTTTATAGATTTGATACATTTGCGGCTTCAGCATCATGCTTTGCCGCATTGTTTTGCAGGTTCCTCTGAGCGCTCCCGCCCGTGGGGAAAACTTTGGGATGTCCCCAGCGTAAGCAACTCCAGTGTCCCCTAGTGAATGAAAGAGAAAATTAGATTTTGGTACTTACCGGTAATTCCTTTTCTCTGATTCCACAGGGGACACTGGACGCCCACCTCAGTGCTCTTCGCCTGCCTGTTCAGTTTGTTCCATATGTTGTGTGGTTTTGTTGTTGTGTGATATTCTCTTCCTTTCATTCCTGTTGTTCTCCATCTCCTCTCGGTCTTCATTTTCTAAACTGAGGGCTGGTGGGGAATAGAGGGGGAGGAGCTTTACACTTCTTAATTATTTAAAGTGCCAGCTCCAGCTAACCACGCCTCTATACCCCAGCGTAAGCAACTCCAGAGTCCCCTGTGGAATCAGAGAAAAGGATTTACCGGTAAGTACCAAAATCCCATTTTTGTTTGGAGTGCACTTTGGGGGTTACAGCACCCTTTAATGGTCAAGCCAACCGGCCCTTTACTTATGACACAGGCGCACGCTTGATGCTACTTTGTTGATGCACGTGTGGCTACTGTGCACACAATTCACAAAAAAATATATATTTTTATTTTTTTTGGAGTGCACTTTGGGGATTACAGCACCCTTTAACAGACGAGCCAGCTGGCCCTTTACTTATGACACTGGCACACGCTTGGCGCTACTTTGTTGATGCATGTGTGGCCACAGTGCCCACAATTCACAAACACAGAAAAAAAAAAAAAATTTTTTGGAGTGCACTTTGGGTGAGCACCCCTGATGCACAGATCACCCCCTGGACAACACTACAGCATCCCTCTAGGACTACAGCCTTTATGGGACACTGCACAACACAGTCCAGCCAGCCCCTATAGACTTTGGAGTGGACACAGCCCCTATGACTGCAACTGACTGCACAACACAGCCCAGCCAGCCCCTATGACACCAGCACAACACAGCCCAGCCAGCCCCTATGGACAACAGCAGCACAACACAGCCCACTCAACCCCTATGGACTGAGTGGTCACAGCCCCTATGGACAACAGCAGCAAAACACAGCCCAGCCAGCCCTAGCTCCAACCCTCCCTCTTCACTGTCCACAGCTGGAGTGAGAAATGGCGCCGACGCGGGGACCTTTTATAGAATCCAAAACCCGCAAGATCTGGAAGGCGGGATGATGACGTTTTGCCTCTATTTCAGATCCGAGTCAGGCGGGAAAAGTCGAGCCTGACTCGGATACGACTCAGATCGGGGGGGATGGGGGGGGTTCGGATTTCAGAAATCCAAACCCGCTCATCCCTAATACACACACACACATATACATAGAAACAGCTTACTCAGGATTTAGGACCACTACAGTAAAATATACCACTCAGCCTATGATGGGGTACACACACACACTGACTGACACAGACACACACACACACCTCTATCACTAAAAAACATGAATGCAGCAGGCAAATAAATACAGCCAGCATGATTTATTAAAGACCCCCCTCCTACCAGTAGTGCCCATTATACAGTGCCCCCAGTAGTGGTCCCCCTATGCAGTGCCCCTTATACAGTGCTCCCAGTAGTGGTCCTACCTATGCAGTGCCCTCAGTAGTTCCTCTTATACAGTGCTCCCAGTAGTGGTCCCCTATGCAGTGCCCTCAGTAGTTCCTCTTATACAGTGCTCCCAGTAGTGGTCCCCCTATGCAGTGCCCCCAGTAGTGGCCCCCCTATGCAGTGCCCTCAGTAGTTCCTCTTATACAGTGCTCCCTGTAGTGGTCCCCCTATGCAGTGCCCCAGTAGTGGCCCCCCTATGCAGTGCCCTCAGTAGTTCCTCTTATACAGTGCTCCCCCTATGCAGTGCCCCCAGTAGTGGCCCCCCTATGCAGTGCCCTCAGTAGTTCCTCTTATACAGTGCTCCCAGTAGTGGTCCCCCTATGCAGTGCCCCCAGTGTTTGACTCTCATTGGCTGCTAAAACAAACACACCTGCAAATATGAAATGATAAATTGGTCCCGTTTACTAGTTGCTGATTATAGCATTAAGACTTGTCTGTTATTACTCTTGTTCTAGTTGAGTAACCCAACTTATTTTTTTTGTTTGGAAAGAGATTTAATAACACACCAAAGAATGAATAGTTAATATAAATAAAAGTCAGTAAGCGAAGGAAAATAAAAGGGAAATCAATGGAAATAAATAGATATGAAGACATGGTGAGGATGGGAAATAGATAGGCATTAAATAATAAATGTAGCCAAAGGAGTGGAGGTAAGGATAAAGAGCGGGAATAACAATACATGGGAATGGAGGAAAGAAAGGCAGCGTTTAGGAAAATTGGTGTGAGGGGGAGGCTCTAAGTTATCTGGTGTAAGAGGTCCCATTCAGTATGCTTAAAAATCTTTTGTATCTTTGTCTGGGATGGAGGAGGTATCAGGGTACAAACCACATTTTTGTGGAACAATTTAATGGCAGATTTAATATAGAAAATGGCAGTGTCTGTAGCATACTTGCCTACTTTTCAAAATTAGTTTGAGGGCGATCATTGACGAAAGTAGCAAGCAACACGCGCGGCATTGGGGGGCGTGCCCAGCACCGTCTAAAAGGCATGTCTAGATCCACCTGGGCGTATCTATTACCACACGCGCACACACACACCCACACAAATAAACAGTAATAGAACACCCCCCCAAACACACACCCACACAAATAAACAGTAATAGAACACCCCCCACACACACATTAATAGAAGCCCCCACAGACTCACATTATTGGACTCCCCCACTGACACACAAACAAAGAAAGTCAAAAACATTATCTTGGGTTTGTGGGTCTCAGTGTGTTAAATTATATTCTATATATGTTGTTACAGGTAATAGCTGCAAAATATCCAAATGTGTCATACAGTTAGGTTATTTAGTTAGCCCCTGAGGTAAGTTATTATTAAATAAAGAGTTTGTTTCTTTCACATTAGTTTATTCTTTATAATCATCCTAAGGGCTTTTTTTAGAATTACATCTTATGCAGTATGTTTAATCAATACAGGTGCATCAGTCAGTTTTCTTTCTTAGTTCTGCAACACTATAGTACAGTGGTTCCCAAACTGGGTGCCGTGGTACCTTGGGGATGATGCAGGACTCTTGCAGAAGTGCCACAAATTATTTATGGTCCATGTGATAGGCAAAACCAGTTCTGGTTGCTGGCAGTCATAAAATATTTCGACAAACAGAAGCGAAGCCCTGTCCACCACCACATAACTGAACCTACGGATGATAGCTAAGAAGAATTTCCTTAATTTAATCATTTTTGGGAACCACTGTTCTAGTACAATTCTTGTACAGGATCCAAGATCACTTTTACTTGAGGGTTCTATGTAAAGTATGCTATGGATAAAAGTCAGTCTCTCTTATTTAAATAACAACACCTCAAATTGTTTTCTGTGCAGGCTCTCGTAAGCAGGGTCAGTGCTACCATTAGGCAGCTGCCTAAGGCCGCCCCGGCAACTGGAGTCCGCAAAAAAAAAAAAAAAAAAAGAAGAAGGCGCCTCTTTCAGTCCCGGGCCAATGCTGCTAAGGTGGCAAGCCTTCTACAGCCCTATACTGTCATACAGAGAAAAACTGTCCTTCATGGACTGTCTTGGTATTTTATATATAGCATATATTCAATTTCAGGTGAGTTAAATCGAACATAAAATCAAATACAAACTCGAACTTTTGTAAATATACCCCCATATCTGTAATCCTTTTAGGATAGGTAATATATTTTATATTCTTCCCCAAGGCCTCCTGGAACAAGGGTCATGCAAGGCTATCTGCACAATATGCTGAGCTGCTCTATTGCCTGACATGAGATCTGGAACAGCTAAGCCTCTTCACTTTGGATAGCAAAACAAAATAGTTTTATACACTATGTGCCATTTGTAGTGTCAGAAAAATGCAGTGTCATTAATAGTAAGCTGTTCTAAAATGTCACTTGGAAGCCCACACTGCCGGAGTCCTAAAATAGTATAGTATTCTAGGTCAACATAGCATCTTCACTTCTGTTGTCCTATCTAGCTAGCAAATATTAATTGTAGACAGTATAAATTAATTTATTTTGCAAATAACTGCATTTATACATTGTGGAATATGTAGGGGTATCATGTAAAGCAGTGATGGGCAACAGGCTGCTCTGGGGCTGCATGCGGCTCTTCCAAGCATTGACTTGCAGTCCCCAGCTCCTTCCTGTTTTCTTGTCATATTTCTTTACTATAGCTTGGAATGCTTGTATAAAAGACTTGCCAATATGTTATTACAGATAAGTGTCTCTTTCATTGATTAAGGGCCTGATGAATGTTTGTACACAAATGCAGATGTTTGCGCAGATTAATCGATTATTAGCCATTGTGTATGTGTATAAGCCACAATGCGCACACTCAGCGATTATATTGCAATTACGTTCGCACAGTTGATTAATTTTCAAAGTGAGTGACAGGTAGTAAGTAATGGGGGGTGACTAGAGAAACTCAAACGTGTCAGGACCGTTTAAACACTGTTTTCTGGGTGTGAATAAATTAGCCACTGCGTTCTTGCTCGCAGCAGGAGAGCCCTCTGTGTGTCTGCAGCAAGTTAGACCTACACAGCAGGCTGGTGGACCCCTGGACTGAGTTCAATGTTTCCAGTTATGTGCATGTGCTGAAAGCATGCGATATGCTTTCAGTGGGCATCCCTATGCACTAGACTGCAGAAGGAGTCATTAGCATATTTTCGCTATTGCGATCCATGAGAAATCTCAACTGTAATTGCATTTACGTACAAACATGAAGCAGGCCCTAAGGGATCCATTCATCATCACTAAATGACCTGTTACACATGTGGAAACATTACTTATTCATTGGAGGCCATATACCCCTTACTTACAAAGCCCTCAACTAATTTCTCCTATTTACTGTATATCTTAGACCTCATCTCCCTTCTCACTCCCACCCGCCCGCATTGCTCCATGCCTGAATGCCGCCTCTCCACCCAAATGTTTACTTCAAACACTCCCGCCTCCAAGATATTGCCTGTGCTGGTCCCTACTACTGGAACGCTCTCCGTCTCCCGGTCAGACTCTCCATCTCTCTACAAACCTTAAAACAAGATCTCGAAACCCACTTCTTTATCAAAGCTTTCCAGCCCTTATCCTAACCCACTGCTCAATGCTCATTGTCTCTCCCCTCTGTGTCACCCCTGATTGTCTCCTCTCTCTCTAGATTGCAAGCTCTCACGAGCAGGGCCCTCTTTCCTTATGGGCTTTCCCTCTCTCACTTATACCATCATCTCCCTTATACTGCCAACAGCACCAAACCTGGGTTTGTCTGCTCCACTGCTCATTTAGGTATTATAACTGCAGCTGCAACAATATAAACATTGTCTATCTTCTGCAATGTTTTGTACTTTAAGTCCAATTTTTCTTGTTTCGGATTGCGCTGTGGGCACCTTGTGGCACCATACAAGTCAAAGGATAATAATAATACATTATCAAAGGATGATGTTGATGATAATAATAAATACAATGTGTGTCTTTAGCTGCATACACACACAACGATTGAGTTAATGAACGATTTTAGTAAACAATTTTCTACCTTGAAAAAATGAACTAAAATCGTTTACTAAAGTTGTTCATTTACTATGTTCATTTAAATGTAATGAACGATTTTTATGAACTACAAACGATTTTTGCATATTAACTTAATGAAAATCGTTCAGTTGACAAGTCTGACTGAACTACAAACTACAAACGTGAACGTGCATGAACAATAATCGTTCATTGTTTGACTCAGAAAGTGAACGATTTTTACAAACGATTATCGTTAAACGATATCGTTAAACGATATCGTTTAACGATAATCGTTCAAAAAAATCGTTGTGTGTATGCACCTTTTGAGTTAACATAACTCAGCAAATTATACATTTCCCCCATGACCAATGCTAGGCGTAAAATGAAAACAAGAACAAAGCAAGCACAAGTCAAAATAATACCCCTTTTCCACCTAAATTCCGGGTCTGACCCGGAGTTGGAACAAAGTTCCTATCCGGATCAGACCCGGAATTTTGCCGACGCTGACTCGGGATATTCCCGAGTCAGCGCCGCTCACACCGCAGTCGGGTCTGCATAGACCCGGCTTTTGCGGAGTGAAAGTGGATGCTTGGAGATGACGTCATCTCCAAGCGCCACTGAAGCCGGACCAATCGGCCGGCTAGCAGCGCACTCCAGGTCTTCGTGACCCGGAGTGCGCTGTTCCCATAGCAGGGTTTCACGGGCTACGCCCGTGTTAAACCCTGCTAGTTACCTGGGTTGGATTGCCGGGTCACTCGACCCAGCGATCCAACCCTCTGCCCTTTTACACCAGGGAGCTGCCCGGGTTAACCCTTCAAAAACCCGGGTTTTAGCTCCGGTGTAAAAGGGGTATTAGTAAGTAAGGCTTTTGTGACAGGTGGGATTACTTTGTGTCAGGATTCAAGTGGGGTTTCCCCTGTATAATCATACTTGCAGTAAACAATGCTTGATTTAGATGAATTAGTAAGATTTATTGTCATACAGGGTGGTGCAATACTTAAGCAGGAAGATAAGCATGCAGGTAACAATATTCACATAGGCATTTCTGAGTAACTGATATGCAATGGTAATACAGTCCAGCATAATGCAGGGAATAGAAACAGACTTTAGGATGAAGACAAATGCTGGATGAAGTATATGGATACACAAAGTCCTGGTTGACAAATAAATAGCAGTGTTGACTGAAATGTCCAGAATATACTATAAAGTGCAGGTACACTAGGAACTTGATTAACAAGAATGCACAGGTGAGAACAGATGATTGGAGACTCTGATCTAGAATGCTGCAGAGCAGTGCAGAGAATCTGGAAGGTACTAGTAGTTCTGAAGAATATTCATTGGCAAACACACTGAATAGCAACACAACACAGTCCCAGATTGTAAGTGCAGTCTGTCAAGCAGGTGAAACAGTAACTGGACAAGTCCTGGATAGTGGAGCCCTAGTAAAGCAGATAAATGTCCCAGACAACTCACATGAGACTCAAAGAAGATATCAGGTAGCAGGACCGGGCTCTGGAACAACAGGAAACACAAGGAATACTAGCTGGTAGTATAATCCGGAGTGCACACACTGAGGCAGACTTGACTTGATGAACTGGTGTAAGAGGTGGGGGGGGGTCCCCCGGGATTGAAGTGATTCCTCGGCTACGGTGCCGGTGTACTCGGACACTTACCTCCTGGTGGGCGTCGGTTTGCAGCTCTTCGTCCAGCAGGCGGCGGCCTGTGCAAGCTCTTTTTCAATGGCTGCCGCCCTGCGGGACTTCAGGCATCTACCTTGTGCTTCTTGCTTCGGGAGCTCTTCCTCGCTCCGTCCCAACCATCAAACTTGCTGTGCCCTCCTCGTGCCAGCTAATTCAAGCCAACACCAGGGGGCGGGGCGATGACGCAGCGAGCTGTGATTGGCTCGCCGCAGCCATCCCCTGTTGGCTGCCGATCTGTGAGCCCTGATTGGTGCACAGTCGGCACCAAATTCAAAGGGGCACGTGCTGATTGGCTGAGTCTGAATCCACCAGGATTCAGACTTGCCATCACACATGTGGAGCAGTGGCGGCAATCTGCCACTACCTCTACGCCCGCTGCGCCGGATGGGGGGCGGGATCACGACCGATCCCGCCCTGCTGCCCGGCCTACTGCAGGGGCTTCTCCACACCCTTGAATGGGGCTGGGATCCTTCCGGATTCCCACCCCACTCTGATGCCCGGGGCTCCCTCCAACCCAAGGCACCCCCACCCTCCAGGTGTGGAAGGTGAGGATGCCTAGTAGCAGGGTGAGTGACCGCACTGGCACACTCAGCCCTGCTACACTGGCACCAGGGAACTTGTGTGGTTGGTCTATATAGGAAGTTCAGGTGCAGCTCACAGCTGCTGCATCAACTAATTGCTCAGTTTATACTTAGACCAGAGCGCTGAAGCACCAGGGAAGAGAGCGACATCCCAGGCAGGGAAGAGAACTGCACAGATTGTGACACTTGGCCATTTTATCGGGGGTTGATTATATGGCTTGGGATTGTCTTGGGGTTTATATTACTATAAGTGACCCTTGGCTACTGACAACTCCTATTGGTGCCATTTGGCCATCAGACATTCACCAGCTGTAAGTGCCAACTAATCACCACAGTTGTAGGAGAAATGTTACTGCTATATCCAGGCTACTTCGATGGCACCCTGAGCTGCTTGCCTCTGGGGAATTAGTATGTAATGCCGGTGGATCAAATACCGACAGCGGGAGCCCGGCAGATCGAAATCCCGACAGGGAAAGGTAAGTAACCTAACCCTCTCCTCTCCCCCTGGTCTAGTAACTACATCCCGCTTCTGGGTGGAGGTTGTAATTTGTTCAGTGCCTTTGCTTTGGACTGTGGCCAGTTCCTCCTGACTGGTTACTTAGGATCAGTACTGATTTTTTATTAGGCAGAGAACTGACTCAAGGTCCTGGGTTAAACTCAGGACAGCTGGGCATATATCAGCGTAATTGGTTTATATAGTCAGGTGCATAAATATTGGGACATTGACAGAATTTTCATGTTTTGGCCTCTGTTCACCACCACAATGGCTTTGAAATTAAACAAACAAGATGTGCTTTAACTGCAGACTTTCAGATTTCATTTGAGGGTAATTACATCCAAACCAGGTGAATGGTGTAGGAATTACAACGGTTTCTATAAGTGCCTCCCACTTTTTAAGGGGCCAAAAGTAATGGGACTATCAACTCAAAAGCTATTTCATGGACAGGTGTGGGCTATTCCCTCATTATTTCATTATCAATTAAGCAGGTAAAAGGTCTGGAGTTGATTCTAGGTGTGACATTTGCATTTGGAATCAGTTGCTGTCGACTCTCAATATGAGATCCAAAGAGCTGTCACTATCAGTGAAGCAAGCCATCATTAGGCTGAAAAATCAAAACAAACCCATCAGAGAGATAGCAAAAACAGTAGGTGTGGCCAAATCAACTGTTTGGAACATTCTTAAAAAGAAAGAAAGCACCGGAGAGCTCAGCAACACCAAAGACCCGGAAGACCACGGAAAACAACTGTGGTGGATGACAGAAGAATTATTTCCCTGGTGAAGAAAAACCCCTTCACAACAGTTGGCCAAATCAAGAACACTCTCCAGGAGGTAGGTGTATATGTGTCAAAGTCAACAATCAAGAGAATACTTCACAAGAGTGAATATAAAGGGTTCACCACAAGATGTAAACCATCGGTGAGCCACAAAAACAGGAAGACCAGATTAGAGTTTGCCAAACAACATCTAAAAAAGCCATTACATTCTGGAACAACATCCTATGGACAGATGAGACAAAGATCAACTTGTACCAGAGTGATGGGAAGAGAAGAGTATGGAGAAGGAAAGGAACTGCTCATGATCCAAAACATACCACCTCATCAGTGAAGCATGGTGGTGGTAGTGTCATGGCATGGGCATGTATGGCTGCCAATGGAACTGGTTCCCTTGTATTTATTGATGATGTGACTGCTGACAAAAGCAGCAGAATGAATTCTGAAGTGTTTCGGGCAATATTATATGCTCATATTCAGTCAAATGCTTCAGAACTCATTGGACGGTGCTTCACAGTGCAGATGGACAATTACCCGAAGCATACTGCAAAAGCAACCAAAGAGTTTTTTAAGGCTAAAAAGTGGAATGTTATGCAATGGCCAAATCAATCCCCTGACCTGAATCCGACTGAGCATGCATTTCACTTGATGAAGACAAAACTGAAGGGAAAATGCCCCAAGAACAAGCAGGAACTGAAGACATTTGCAGTAGAGGCCTGGCAGAGCATCACCAGGAATGAAACCCAGCGTCTGGTGATGTCTATGCGTTCCAGACTTCAGGCTGTAATTGCCTGCAAAGGATTTGCAACAAAGTATTAAAAGTGAAAGTTAGATTTAGGATTGTTTAGTTTGTCCCATTACTTTTGGCCCCTTAAAAAGTGGGAGGCACATATAGAAACCGTTGTAATTCCTACACTGTTCACCTGATTTCTATGTAATTACCCTCAAATGAAATCTGAAAGTCTGCAGTTAAAGCACATCTTGTTTGTTTCATTTCAAAGCTGTTGTGGTGGTGAATAGAGGCCAAAATATGAAAATTCTGTCAATGTCCCACTATTTATACACCTGTATCTGTAGTTTATAGCTGTACTTCACTGTATTTCAACAGGTAAAGGTGTCCTGCAGGAGCAGAGCAGGCTCTTTGTAGAGTTTAGGATATAGATAGGAGGAGATATCATTAAAGGAGGAGATATAATTAAATATGTCCATTAAAAATATTCTGACTATTCCTCAGTGAGAAAAAAAATAATAATAATAATATATATATATATATATATATATCCTTTTGTAATGAAGCGGCGCTCTCAGGCTTTTTGATAATGAAAAATTTACTGCATCAGCTTATCAACGTTTCGGGGTCATCCCCCTTCGTCATATATATATATATATATATATATATATAATGTCAATTATGTTCTGGAAATGTAAGGTCATTGATGGCAAGGCAATAGGTGATATAGTATATATACCCACTGGCCAGTTTTCTTTCAAGTGCAGTTCTAATACAAGAGAGGATGTCATATGCAGAGAATTCATTTCTCCCTCTTCCCCAGAAATGGTGACTTAGTCGTGTCCTGTTTTGGAAGGGCTTTTTTGCAAGTTAAGACTGACTCCAATCTTAGCAGAGGATTGGTCAGTCTGCAACACAGGACCTGATGTGTGCCAGATGAAAAGGTATTACAGCAACCATATGTCATCACCTTAAGGAGGCATAGGCCATGTTACAGATGTGTCCTCATACATCTAGTGTCTATATGCCATAAGGCGTAAGCAGGACGGCTCCAGGGCTAGTTGCGTCCTGTGCTGGCTGGGTGTACGGCGCCGACTGGAAATGGGGGCTTGGCCTAAGTACCGTAGGCCACACCCCCTTAAGTGACATTATTTGGGGGCGTGTCCGCAGGGCCGTAGCTAGGGTAGTGTGGTTGGTGCCATGGCACAGGGCACCACAGGTCAGGGGGCGCTGTTTGGGCCTGTCAAATTTCTGTTTATTATCATTCTTGCTTGTAGCTTCCTCTTATTTCATCCCCAGCATCTCTTTGCCTCTCCTATCTCTTCCCTGGCCCTTCCCCATGAAGCCATGGCCCTTTTTTGGGTGCATTATGTCCCTTTGAAAAATGAGGGGGGCACCAATGCTCTTTCTGGCACAGGGCACCAAAAAGTTTAGTTACGGCTCTGCGTGCACGCATGGCATGCCTCCCGTGTAACGTCAGGCTGGGGGGAGCCTAGCTCACGTCATTAGCTGTGCTTCCCCCAGCCCCCTCCCGGCACTAAATGGATGCACCATTCAGCCTCTAGGGTCCAGCACCGCCACAGAGCTGCGGCGGTGGGGGTACCCAACCTCCCGACCAGACCACCCGTAAGCCACTTCGGTTCACGGATGGAACCAGGTACTTGGGGTGGCGTGGCCAAAGTCTGGGAGGCATGGCAAAGCTCCTCTCCCTCCCAAAGCACTGGTAAAAAAATAGTATGCACATGGGCACACTATAGGGGAGGGGCGATCAGTGAGATTGCCCCCACCTGTAAAACCTTCTCTGTCTTTTATAGCTGGCTACTTTATAGCATTGCAGTGGTAGCGGCACATCGGGGAAGAGGGAGCGAGGAGAATGCTGGTGCTCAGTGGCAGCAGTCTCCCTGGACACTTCACAGCCCAGCACACAGCAGCAGTGAAACTGACTGTTCATACTGTTCATAACTTGCCAAACAGATCGGGCCCTATCTTGGTATAGTGGCCTGATAGACATTCTAATCAGTTCTCTGTGTTATTACATGCATGGAACTGGTAACTGCAGAACATAACATGCGCAATTACTGAGAAATACAGTTCTGTGGAAGGTAAATAATTAGTAAAGGACTAATTAAGCTAATTGTAAACTTCCATTTGTTTAATTAGTCATTAGGAGGGGTATGGCCGGGGGCCCAGAACATTTTTCGACCATTTTTCCTAAAAAAAACCATGGATTTTAGGAAAAATTGGTCCTGCTCCGGAGCTGCTAAAAAAAACCCCCTCCTGGTGCCTAATTAAATAGAAAAAAATCCCACACTTGCAGGAAAAACCCAGCAAGTGCGGGATTTGGAGTTATTTTACAACATGGCTAGCCCTGAGGCAGACGACTCCTTTGGCACACAGGAAAACTTTCAGCACAGTAGTATAGCACTCTAATCAATGGAATCAGGGTGCAACATGCAGCCCTCCAGCTGCTGTGAAACTAAACATCCCAGCAAGTCCTCTAACAGTTTTAGCATACGCTAATAGCAAAACTGTGGCAAAGCATGCTGGGATATATAGTTCTACAGCAAAAAAATCATGTCAGGGAGATTTTGAAAGCAACACCAATGCGCACAGTGATGAAGAAAGTGTATATTTCTCTGTCTGAATATGTGTCATAATATTCACTTATATATAACTAGTGTGGTGAGAGGGGTTGTCTCTCAACTGAATTGTGCCCATTCTGGTGGGATCAGCTCTCTCCAAGGGAGAAGAAAACAAGACCGGGACATTCTGTTCCCCCATGTTACATTTGGTGGTCCGTACGGGGAATTGCACTGCTGTGTGGTGGCGCAGGTGCCAGCCGCTTCCAGCGTGGCAAAGGATCTGACAAGGCAGAACGTTCGGTATACATAAGAAAGGTTGGCAAACCAGTAAAACTAGACAATGTACAAAATAACAATATTTCTGACTGAGCAATCTACACCATGCAGCCTTTGAGGGAAAAAGAAGACACTCCACAAATCCTCTAAATATCCATATACTGTACCTACCTTAAGCCAGTTTGAGGGATATTTTGTATATTGAACCAGCAAAACTGCAGTTATATTAAGGACATTCTGTAACTTGCTGTGCACTGTATAAAAAGCTGTTTGTGTGTGTACTGAAAAAAAAGAAAGTTGCTTACCTTTTTTTTTACTAAGGTGCTTGAGCCATATCAAATGCTGTGTAATTAAGTTCACCTGTTTGAACAAAGGAAGGCACACATACAGAGGTTCAATTAAGCACTGCGTTGTTGAAAGGGAAAAATCCATTTTTTTACCCTGTGTTCTGTTTAACCCCTGCATTGCTGAAAGGAAGAAAAAGTGTTTTGCCTCTGTTGTGTTGAACTTAATTGACTGTGTATTTCTAAAGATATATTTATTTGTGCAAACTGGCTTGTCATTGCTCTTATATAAAAGCCTCTAAGTACTTATATACACCTACCACAGTACAAATTGAGGAAGTTTTTTGCATTATAGTATATTTGTTGGTCTGTCACCTAAAAAAAAAAAAAAGAACAAATGTTGCAGCTGGGCATTTAAAGAAAAGGTCTATCTCAGATGTCCCAGAGGCATTTTTGCTGATATTTGAAAGGGTGGCACAGTATTTAAAGTGGCCAGCAGACACTTGGGCTGATAGACTTGCCCCCTATCTTACTGGTGAGGCTCAGAAAGCATTTGCTGATTTGTCCTCTGCTGATGCGGAGAAATATGACCTAATCAAAAGTGCCATTCTGGCCAGGTCAGGTCTCACTCCTTCTGGGAAAGCGCAGTGCTTCCATGAATGGGCCCTATTACCAGGGGTCCCAATTCGGAAGCAGGTGGCATAAATCGCCAGACAGGGGCTAAGTTGGCTCCAGCCAAAAGACCGCACTGCCGCTCAGATTGTAGAGACGGTGGTTGTTGACCAGTGTATAAGTCCCCTAGGGTGGAATATGCAACGCTGGGTCATACACGCTGATCCTCATAATTTAGAGGAATTAATTACATTATTGAAGCAGTATGAGACTGTAGGAAATATGACAAAGAGGCCAGAAAAGAAACCAGGGAATGGGCAACCCATTAAGATAGCACCCCATTGGCCTGTGACCCAGATTGTCATCCCTCCTTGAGGAAATGCCACTGGAGATGCCAGGGTTATTTGTTATGAGTGCAGAGAACCAGGTCATGGAAGGTGCGACTATCCTAGAAAAACAGAGCCTACGGAGTGTGGGGTTGGTAGTATGGGCGCTACGTACCCCGCTTTTTGCATGATGGTACCCCTGGATTCCAGACCCCCGTTAATGTGGGAAACTGTGTTAATGAATGGTCGAGAACTCCCAGCTATTATATGACCTTACCCTGATCTCAGGGGCTGTCCTGCCCTGGCCAGTGAAAAAGGTGCCAGGGTTAAATTGAAGTACTCTGCATTCATGGATCTACAGAAAACTTCTCCCGGGTGCGAGTGAGCCTCACCATAAAGGGGTGCGCTTATGAGGTGGTCATCATGGTTGGTCCTAAGCTCCCCTATCCTATCATATTGGGACGTAATTTCCCAGGATTTGTTGAGCTCTTAAAGGAACCACAGAGACAACACCACTGTAAAGTCTCCAAGGCCCTACCTTAGAAAAGGGAGAAGAGTGAAAAAGCACAGCCAGTCCTCTTTGGAGAGGGAACCTCTACACAATTAATGTCTGAGGAAAGAAATCTGCAACACTTTGCCTGGTTATGGCCAGACAAAAATATTTGCAGAGGTGTTATAGCTAATACAGGTGTTGCCCATGAATGTGCTGGAAACTGCCACCCCTCTGGTTTCTGGGGGCCTCTCTAGTTCGCCTAGCCCTACAGAACTTCCATTGGCGGACACCTTGTCAGCAAAACAGCAAAAAGAAGCGAAAGCCTTAGTTCGCAATAATCAGCATGTGTTCTCTTTCCTGCCAGGGAGCACTGCCTTAAAAGAGCACAAGATAAATACACCTGAAGGAGTAGTCGTATAGCTGCGACCATATCACATTCCTGAGGCATGGCGACAAGCTGTTTAGCAAGAAGAAAGTCCAGACCCTGTACTTCTAGGTAGACTGCTCGGATGTCGAACTGGCTCTTTGAGGTATACATTGTCCACGGAGTGGCGGGGAATAGTACAACCCAGTGTCCGTAACAAATTAAGTCTATCTGTCCCTTTATCAAAATGTACCACATTCAGGGAAAATAAAGGATGTACACCTTAGATGAGTGAAGTGAAGTACCAGCCGGGTAGTCGACACAGAAAAATTAACGTCTTCTCTAAAGGAAGTAAGAAGACTGAAGGGTGTCAGCCATCACCAAGGAATATGTGGAAAAGCAAAAGGGAAGATGATGTGTAGTGAGAGGGGTTGTCTCTCACCTGAATTGCCCACATTCTGGTGAGATCAGCTCCCTCCAAGGGAGACGAAAACAAGACCAGCACATTCTGCACCTGCAATAGAAGTTTGGAACTCTGGGTTTTCTGGGCTGCACAGCTCAAATTGGAGATACAGAACTCCGGGTTTTCCATGACGCCCAGAGCCAGCATGAAGTCAGCAGCACAGGAAGGGTTTAAAACTCTCATGATGCTCTTTGCACGGATGCTGACTAGCGGCCAGTTTAGTAGGTCTTAGTGTTGTAGTGCCAGGGACGAAGGGCTATGCTGGGAGAGCATGGCCAATTGTGTCTGCAAGCCACTGCTGACTGCTAAGCACGAGGAGTGCTGGGACCTTTTATGTTCAGTAGCTTATTTTCTGTTATGTGCCTGACCTGTGTGTGTTCAGGCCTATGCTCATGTATGCTGAAGTGCAGTGTCTGCTGCTATTAAAGACACTGCCTTACTGAGTACCTGCCTGTCTTGTCTCATTTCTACACCCTCATGTTACACTAGCAGATGTACCTGGTTTCACTTGAATAGACCTTAAATATTTACTGATTCCATTTCCATCTCACCACTCCAGTAACACATTAATCCTTCACCTCTATAGTAATGCATCCCCTCCCTCACTGCTATAGTAAGACAACCTCGCTCACCTCTGTAGTAACACATTTCCCTCCCTCACTCGTATTGTAACGCATTTGCCATTACCCTTCTTCACCTGTGTAGAAATACAATCCCTCCCTGACACCTGTAGCAATACATTATCCTCACACCTGTAGTAATTTATTCCCCTCCCTCACTTCTGTAATAACACATTACTCTCGTCACCCATGTAGTAACACATTCCCCTCACTTGCCCGTGTTGTAACACATTCCCTTCCCTCACCCCGTAGTAACACATTTGGTTTTCCCCTCCCTCACCTATGGAGTAACATATTCCTCTCCCATACCTGTGTAATAACACATTCCCCTCCCTCATATCTATAACACATTCCCTTCTCACCTCTGCAGTAACACATTTTCTTTCCTCACTATTGAAATAGGGGAGCCACACCAACTGCCAGTGATGTTTGGCAACACTTGGGCTGACAGTTGGTATTTGAATTTTGAACTGTGCTACAGCCACGATGAGACAGTCAGGCAGGACATTGCACAGGGGGAGAAAACATTTTAGCATCTTTATACCCTCCTAGGAGTCAAATTTTGAAAAATCCAATCTTATTGGGCATCTACGTCATGGAAGGAATAATCTCCGAGATTTTCATATTTCTAGGTCCAGGGGTTTGGGTTGGGCGTTGATGAGTCATTCGGTGAGTCAGGACATTTAATTTTATGTATATAGATAACACAAGATGTTTTACAATAGGCATCTTAAATGACCCCTGTAATTCACTCCCTTTAACCAGGTTCATGCAATGCATCACATATCCCCCCGTAATTCTTCACACAGGGCCTGATTCAGCTTGTATCGCAAATCCAATTGCATCTGCCAATCCTGACAGAACGCAGCTGCTAATATATGCAGATGCAGCCAGGGATGTGCAGTCAGGGTAGGCAGGGGAGACAGAGCATCAGCTGTCATACTCCTATGATTTGATATGAAAATTATTAGAATAATGCAAAGATGATATTTATAACTTTATAAACATCTTTGTTTATTGTAATAATTTTTATAGTTAACACTCACCAGTTTGTGAAGCTCCCTGGCACTGCAGGGAGGCGAGAGATGAGGCAGCAACAGTTTAGCTTCGCTTCGGTATATTCAGACACTGCTTACAGAGTGGGGGCGGGGCCACACCATGGGCAATAAGCTGCACAGAAAGAGTGCTAACAGAGGCATGCCTCTGAGATGGAGGGCATGCCTTGAGCACTGATTGACACCTTGGATGTGTCATGTGACCAGGAAGTGCACTGCAGTGTTTAGAGATGGAGCTCAGTCAGCAGAAGCAAGAGAAGACACAGTGATGCTGGTAGGAGAATCAATGGACACTGAAGCTTAGTGTAGTGAGAGGAGAGTTACAGTGAGTAGAGGGTGAGACTGGCTCCCATGTCCATGAGTGCCTCCCCAGCCATTGACCTCACTGCACGTCACTGGATGCAGCCACAACCTTATCCGTGCATAGAGATGCCCACTGCTGCCTTCTCTTCTGCAAGCACACATGCAGACCAGCATACACATCCAGAACATCAATCACCATCGACCACTTACGGCTAGTCTGACCTGTCTAATTCTATGAGTCTATGCCCTCGCAGACAGCTCTTGTGCTGCGGAGGTGATCACACTGGCTATATTATGGATGCCAATTAAGACCACCCCCATCACCTCCCCCAAAAGCTTGTTAGCTATCAATAATTTCTGCATGTTCACTGTCTTGCAAGTAACATTGCAATGCAATCGCACACATGCGCTATGCTGCAAACACGCATGCACACAGGATAAAAATTGCTTGGCTGTGTTGGTGTTTGCAATTGTGATCCAAGCTGAATCAGGCCCACAGTTATTAATTTAGCCATCACTGCACTGGTGGGTGGAGAGTGATGTTGTGCACATCCAGCCCGGATCA
This sequence comes from Taudactylus pleione, assembly GCA_031769625.1. Lineage (NCBI taxonomy): Eukaryota > Metazoa > Chordata > Amphibia > Anura > Myobatrachidae > Taudactylus > Taudactylus pleione. The sequence continues at coordinate 2,791,618 of JAUIMM010000202.1, read as the reverse complement.
GCGAGATTGCCAGGGGTATATTTACTAAAGGTCAATTGTAATCAATCTTGACCGATTTAAAATCATTGATGTTATGTTTCTGGGGCTAAATCATACATTTACTAATACTTAAAAAAACAAATAAAAATTGACTGTTAGTAAATGTGTGATTTAGCCCCAGAAACACAGCATCAATGTTGATCAATTTTAAATTGATTAAAATCAACCTTTAGTGAATATACCCCCAGATAAGGTTACCATCTTTTCATTTTTAGATTCCTGCCAGGAGGCATGACCAAAATCGCAGTAGTGTTACAACAATTTTATTCTTTAGATTTCAAGCTCCGACATGTCCCTTGAATGCCATTAGCCAGAGCGCCCACATGACACCTTATATGCAATGCCCTCATGCCCTTTTATATAGCATCAAAGTACCTCATGCCCATGTATATTGCATCACACCCCCTCACATCCCTAAGTATGCCAGCAGAGCTCCCCATGCCTCTTTATATGGCAGCAGATGCCCTCATGCCATACATATGCCAGAGCCCCTCATGCCCCTTAATATGGCATCACAGGTCAGTCACCTCATGCCCTAATATGTCTGGGAGCGCAGTCCGCTTTTCCTGCCTTTGAACTAAATTGGAGCAATCTATGTAATTTAGAGTGGAAGGTAAATTCAGACCCAGGACATTCAGCAAACATTCGTACTCCTTCTGGGTGATGAACACTGGGCTTGTCTCACTATCAGCAAAATTTATTAATTTTCCCCCTCAGTCATTAAGAGCACCTAACCTTACAAGGGACGTTGGACTGCTGTAATACTATTATTTTCTTTTCCACCTTTTTAATTCTTTGGTCATTACTGGTGACTATAGCAATTACCATGGCCTATAGCAACAGGCATCGTCTTATACTATTGAATTACATTTATTTTGTTAACACCCAGGTTTAACATCTACTATTTAAAAATATGTCATCCTGAGTCCATTCATGCTGGTGCAGGTTGTTTCTCAGCCAAGGGAGTGGGCTCACTCACAATTTTGCCTAAGAACACAGCCATGAATAAAGAATGGTACCAAAACATCTCCAAGAGCAACTTCTCCCAACCATCCAAGAACAGTTTGGTGACGAACAATGCCTTTTCCAGCATGATGGGGAACCTTGCCTTAAGGCAAAAGTGATAATTAAGTGGCTCGGGTAACAAAACATTTAAATTTTGGGTCCATGGCCAGGAAACTCCCCAGACCTTAATCCCATTGATAACTTGTGGTCAATCCTCAAGAGACCGGTGGACAAACAAAAACTCACAAGTTCTGACAACCTCCAAGCATTGATTAGGCAAGAATGGGCGGCCATCAGTCAGCATGTGGCCCAGAAGTTGATTGACAGCATGCCAGGGCGATTTGCAGAGGTCTTGAAAAAGAAGGGTCAACACTGCAATTATTGACTCTGCATGAACTTCATGTAATTGTCAATAAAAGCCTTTAACACTTATGAAATGCTTGTAATTTTATTTCAGTATACGATAGTTACATCTGCGAAAAAGGTCTAAAAACACTGAAGCAGAAAACATTGTGAAAACCAATACTTGTGTCATTCTCAAAACTTTTGGCCATGGCTGTACAATGTGTGTGTACTGTGGTTTTTTTTTTACAATCTTTTTTTTATAGTGGTGGTACGGGTGGCAGCTGTCTGCTGGCACTTGTAGTTCCACAAGTGCAAAAGGTCTGGCACCTGTATCCCCACTGCAAAAAACAATAGTAGCCATCTATTATTCACACTATTACCCCTGCACCCACTGGCCAGGGGTGCAGGGAAGAGCCCGAGCTTCAGCCTAGGGGTGCTTAGGAGAGGGGGGGGGACTCCTTTATTGGGGGGGTCCCTACCTCCCCTGACATTCCCAGCCTGGGCTGACTAGCTTGGAGTATTAATGCTTTGGCCGGGGTGACCCGGTGAAAGAGTCCCAGTGGCTTGAAATTACACCCCCGCTAGTTTCAATCCGGTGCTGGTTTTAAAAATACGGGGATCCCCACACCATTTTTTCCCATATTTTTAAAATCACGAGTCCAGTGCTGGTTCATAAAATACTGGGGAACCCTACACGTTTTGTCCCCCGTATTTTTAGAACCAGGACTGGCTCAGGAGCCCGGGCTGGTTATGCTTTTTTTTTGGGGGGGGGACTCCACATTTTTTTTTTTTTTAATTAAGCCGTTCTTTTAATAATTACAGGCAGAAACATAGACGGATCACACTGATCTGTATATTTCTGCCAAACTCGCTGCTCAAGAGGGGGCCTATTTAAACTAATTACGATTCTTGATAAATTCCCTTGTTGTACTCCTGTCTATGGAAAGTACTGCTGTGTTCAGACGAAGGTGTATTCATTTCAATTTGTATCTACAGGTGCATTTTAACTTCGGATTCTGTTCACCTCTAAAAATACAGAAAATACCCCCGTTTTTACCTTAGTAAATTCCTTTGTTTGTAAAAATGGCAAAATACTCCCATGATTGCAATCTCGGGCAAACACAAAGCTTAGTATATTTACCCCTAGAAGTGCAGAATACTAGGAATCATAATTCTCATTTTACCACTTAAATGAGACCCCATAAAGAAAACAACCTCCATATTAGGGGTGTGCACCGGCCACTTTTCGTGTTTTGTGTTTTGGTTTTGGATCTGGATCTTTCTTCGTGTTTTGGATCTGGATTGGTTTTGCCAAAACCACCCTTCCGTGTTTTGGGTTCTGGGTTTTGTGTTTTGGATCTGTATTTTTTTGAAAAAAAGCATAAAAACAGCTAAAATCACAGAATTTGTAGGTTTTTCTGCTCCTATGCTATTATTAACCTCAATAACCTTAATTTCCACTCATTTCCAGTCTATTCTGAATACCTCACACCTCACAATAGTGTTTTTATGTCCAAAAGGTTGCACCGAGGTAGCTGGATGACTATGCTAAGCGACACGAGTGGGCGGCACAAACACGTGACCCATCTAGGCGTGAAACTGCAGTGGCAGACAGGATGGCATTGAAAAACTAGGCCCCAAACTGTACATAATGCAAAGAAAAAAAAGAGGTGCAAGATGGAATTGTCCTTGGGCCCTCCCACCCACCCTTATGTTGTATAAACAGGACATGCACACTTTAACAAACCAATCATTTCAGCGCCAGGGTCTGCCACACAACTGTGGCTGAAATGATTGGTTCGTTTGGGCCCCCACAAAACAAGCTGGCAATTAATCTGTCCCTGCACAAACTGGCTCTACGGAGGCAAGAAGTCGTCCTCATCCTCCTCATCCACAGATTCCTCACCCTCTTCAGTGTTATGTACATCCTCATCCTCACAGAGTATTAATTCGTCCCTGCTGGAACCACAGGTCCCTCTGTACGTTCTGGAGGCTGGTCTCCCTGGAAGAGTTGATCATTCATTTTATGAACATCATCTTCTCCACATTTTGTGGAAGCAACCTCCTACGCCTTTCGCTGACAAGGTTCCCGGCTGCACTAAACACTCTTTCGGAGTACACACTGGAGGGGGGGCAACTCAGGTAAAATAGAGCCAGTTTGTACAGGGACCTCCAAATTGCTTCTTTTTCCTGCCAGTACAGGTACGGACTGTCTGACATGCCTACTTGGATGCTGTCACCGATGTAATCCTTTAACAGACAGACGCACGCTTGTCGCTGCTGCTTTGAGGATTCAAGTGCGGCTACAGCCCACACAATTCACAAAGACAGAAAAAAAAAAAGAATATTTTTATTGTTTGTGGAGCACACTTTGAGGGTTACACCACCCTCTAACAGACAGACGCACGCTTGTCGCTGCTGCTTTGAGGATGCAAGTGCGGCTACAGCCCACACAATTCACAAAGACAGAAAAAAGAAGAAGAATATTTTTATTCTTTGTGTAGCACACTTTGAGGGTGTCACCACCCTTTAACAGACAGACGCACGCTTGTCGCTGCTGCTTTAAGGATGCAGGTGCGGCTACAGCCCACACATTTCACAAAGACAGAAAAAAAAAGAACAATATTTTAATTGTTTGTGTAGCACACTTTGAGGGTGTCACCACCCTATAACAGACAGACGCACGCTTGTCGCTGCTGCTTTGAGGATGCAGGTGGAATCTAGACGGGATTTGGAACCGAGGACACACTACCTCCATCAATTGTCTAAATCCCACTGCACTAATGTCGGATACCGGACGCACGTCTAACACCAACATAGCAGTCAAGGCCTCAGTTATACGTTTTGCTTCAGGATGACTGCTGTCGTACTTCATCCTCATCGCTAGGGACTGTTGGAGGGTCAATTGTTTAGTAAAAGTAGTGATGTTCCTACTTCCTCTCTGGGATGATGAACAACTCCCAGCAGCAGCAACAGCACTAGTAGGAAGTGGTTCTTGATCTTTCCCTATTTTATTTTTATCAGAGAAAGTTTGGTCCTCCATTTATGTTATATTGATATATATACGTGCGGCTAAAGCGCACACAAACACAGAAAATATTTTTTTATTTTTGCTGGAGAGTAGTGCACTTTGTGGGTTACACCACCCTTTAAGAAATGAGCCAGCCGGCTCTTTACTTATGGGACACAGGCGCACGCTTGGCGCTGCTCCTTTGTTGATGCACGTGCAGCCACAGTGCACACAAGTCACAAACACAGAAAATATATATTTTTTCGGTTTGGAGTGTACTTTGGGGGTTACAGAACCCTTTAACGGTCAAGCCAGCCGGCCCTTTACTTATGACACAGGCGCACGCTTGGCACTACTTTGTTGATGCACGTGCGGCTACTGCGCACACAATTCACAAACACAGAAAATAATTTTTTTTTTGGTTTGGACTGGAGTGTACTTTCGGGGGTTACAGCACCCTTAACGGTCAAGCCAGCCGGCCCTTTACTTATGACACAGGCGCACGCTTGGCACTACTTTGTTGATGCACGTGCGGCTACTGCGCACACAATTCACAAACACAGAAAATTATTTTTTTTTTGGTTTGGACTGGAGTGTACTTTCGGGGGTTACAGCACCCTTAACGGTCAAGCCAGCCGGCCCTTTACTTATGACACAGGCGCACGCTTGGCACTACTTTGTTGATGCACGTGCGGCTACTGCGCACACAATTCACAAACACAGAAAATAAATTTTTTTTTTGTTTGGACTGGAGTGTACTTTCGGGGGTTACAGCACCCTTAACGGTCAAGCCAGCCGGCCCTTTACTTATGACACAGGCGCACGCTTGGCACTACTTTGTTGATGCACGTGCGGCTACTGCGCACACAATTCACAAACACAGAAAATAATTTTTTTTTTGGTTTGGACTGGAGTGTACTTTCGGGGGTTACAGCACCCTTAACGGTCAAGCCAGCCGGCCCTTTACTTATGACACAGGCGCACGCTTGGCACTACTTTGTTGATGCACGTGCGGCTACTGCGCACACAATTCACAAACACAGAAAATAATTTTTTTTTGGTTTGGACTGGAGTGTACTTTCGGGGGTTACAGCACCCTTTAACGGTCAAGCCAGCCGGCCCTTTACTTATGACACAGGCGCACGCTTGGCACTACTTTGTTGATGCACGTGCGGCTACTGCGCACACAATTCACAAACACAGAAAATAATTTTTTTTTTGGTTTGGACTGGAGTGTACTTTCGGGGGTTACAGCACCCTTAACGGTCAAGCCAGCCGGCCCTTTACTTATGACACAGGCGCACGCTTGGCACTACTTTGTTGATGCACGTGCGGCTACTGCGCACACAATTCACAAACACAGAAAATAATTTTTTTTTTGGTTTGGACTGGAGTGTACTTTCGGGGGTTACAGCACCCTTAACGGTCAAGCCAGCCGGCCCTTTACTTATGACACAGGCGCACGCTTGGCACTACTTTGTTGATGCACGTGCGGCTACTGCGCACACAATTCACAAACACAGAAAATAATTTTTTTTTTGGTTTGGACTGGAGTGTACTTTCGGGGGTTACAGCACCCTTAACGGTCAAGCCAGCCGGCCCTTTACTTATGACACAGGCGCACGCTTGGCACTACTTTGTTGATGCACGTGCGGCTACTGCGCACACAATTCACAAACACAGAAAATAATTTTTTTTTTGGTTTGGACTGGAGTGTACTTTCGGGGGTTACAGCACCCTTAATGGTCAAGCCAGCCGGCCCTTTACTTATGACACAGGCGCACGCTTGGCACTACTTTGTTGATGCACGTGCGGCTACTGCGCACACAATTCACAAACACAGAAAATAATTTTTTTTTTGGTTTGGACTGGAGTGTACTTTCGGGGGTTACAGCACCCTTAACGGTCAAGCCAGCCGGCCCTTTACTTATGACACAGGCGCACGCTTGGCACTACTTTGTTGATGCACGTGCGGCTACTGCGCACACAATTCACAAACACAGAAAATAATTTTTTTTTTGGTTTGGACTGGAGTGTACTTTCGGGGGTTACAGCACCCTTAACGGTCAAGCCAGCCGGCCATTTACTTATGACACAGGCGCACGCTTGGCACTACTTTGTTGATGCACGTGCGGCTACCGCGCACACAATTCACAAACACAGAAAATAATTTTTTTTTGGTTTGGACTGGAGTGTACCTTCGGGGGTTACAGCACCCTTTAACGGTCAAGCCAGCCGGCCCTTTACTTATGACACAGGCGCACGCTTGGCACTACTTTGTTGATGCACGTGCGGCTACTGCGCACACAATTCACAAACACAGAAAATATATTATTTTTTTAGCACTTGGGGGGAGCACCCCTGATGGACAGAGCACCCCCTGGACAACACTGCAGCACTCCTTTAGGACTGGGACACTGCACAGGACTTTGGAGTGGACACAGCCCCTATGGAGAACTGACTGCACAACACAGTCCAGCCAGCCCCTATGGACTTTGAAGTAGTGGACACAGCCCCTATTAACAACAGCAGCACAGCACAACACAGCCAGCCCCTATGGACTTTGAAGTAGTGGACAACAGCAGCACTACACTACACTACACTACACAGCCCTAACTCCCACCCTCCCTCTTCACTGTCCACAGCCGAGTGAGAAAATGGCGCCGACGTGGGTACCTTATATAGGATCCAAAACCCGCGAGACTCGGAAGGCGGGATGATGACGTTTTGCCTCGATTTCAGATCCGAGTCAGGCGGGAAAAGTCGAGCCTGATTCGGATCGGACTCGGATCGGGGGGGCTCGGGGGGGTTCGGATTTCAGAAATCCGAACCCGCTCACCCCTACTCCATATTAGTTCTCCTAACCCCAAAACAGAACTGCACAGCCAGGGCCAGGAAATTTGCGTTTGATGCAGACCCTGGCCCAGCACGCCTACAAAATGGGAATGACACACCCCATTTTGTAAAATGCCCCCATCTCAGCCCCCTCCCTGTCCCCAAATGGCTACAGCATGTCAACCATGGGGGCATTGGGATCGTTCTCGCAGAACACATTCTGCACATGCACAGTCCTGCCATCAGAGGATCAGGCTCAATATCTCCACGTAGCCTTCACTTAATCAGGAAGACCACCACTGCTTTTAGCCTTAACCCTTCATTTAATTCCAGCATTTAAACAAATTGTAATGCAGTCCATGCAGTCCATTTCCCATTTTCCTGACTTACATGAATGAGTTTGTAACATGTATCATCGTCTGTAAATGTGTGTTGGCACCATGAATGGACAGATTTGAATTGACAAGTGAAACTACTTGAGGGGGAGAAATGCTGGGATGAGTCATAGAAACTGGAAACTGACCAGGTGGCAAAGAATGTGACATGTCATCTGTTGCTGAGAGGAAATGAAACACTGTACTGAGGGTGGGCGTGTAGCAAATGTCAGCTGTGACCAATCAAGTTTTACTGGGTTGTAAAAACATTTTACAGCAAGATTCATTCGAAGTGTAATGCAGCCTTGATTAAGAGACCATTCACAAGCAGCTAATGAGTGAAGCTGCTAGCTGGGCATAAGGAGCCAGGGAATCCCACACGTGGTATAATGAGGCATGAATATACCACTACAGGGCATGGAAAACTATTATAGAGTTCCACAAATGGAAACCTGTGAGGGTGGCCAGGGTGATTCAGTAAGAGGTTCTGAATCAAGGCTATCAAGAGTGCTGTACACTGAAAGATTATTATTATTATTATTATTGTTAATAATGTCCTTTATTCATATTGGGGCTGAATTTGAGTGGCACGTAAAATGGCTGTAGTTGTGGTCAGCCACGGAAGCCTGATTTACTACCTTATGTTAATGCCAGTATTCGTCCAACTAATGTGGGGGTTTGCATGTGTGCAAGCGGAATCCCCTGCCGCCCACTGGCTTTACGCAGCCCACCGTATCCCCCATCATCATTAGAGATATGTCAGAAACAGGCTTCCCTACCCCATACGCATTACTCACAATCACACTAAGGTTTTGATACATGCCCACAAGTCAGGGTAGTTACGTGCGCTCACATTGTCACCGCCCAGTTCACGCCCCATCTGACTCAGAACAGGACGGACATATGCAAAAATGGTAAATGCCCTTCTGCGCATGCGCTGTATGCAAACAATCACCGATTGCGTCCTTCAGTAGAGATCCGTGCGAGTCAAGATCAGCCCCATAATATCAACATATTCTGCAGGCAGGGTATAATCAGATTATTTGTTAAAGTGCATTATTTCCAGACCCAGTCACATTTACCATTTCCTTTGTCTCATGCAGGGCCAATTTAGTTAAATACCAGTTAACTTACCAGTATGTTTTTGGACCATGGGAGGAACGAGAGCACTCAGAGAAACCATACAAACTCTACACTGATGATGCCCTGGTCAGATGCATCCCCAGTTGTGAAGTTGCAATGCTAACCTTGTGCCATTCGACTTAAAATTATTTCAAGTATATTTAGTATTTGCTGCCTCAAACTAACACATCACCCATTGCTATAGACATTTCCAAGACCTTATGCTCCATACTGTATAGTTCTTCCAAAGGAAAACGCAGTGATTACAATTATCAATAATTTCACTAATAATATACATTAATATAAAGGATATATTAGATGAAATACTAAAGGTGCATACACACAGAATGATTTTTGGAACGATTAACTTTAACAATATCGTTTATCATTCAATCGTTGAAAAAATCATTCACTATCTAAGTTAAAACGATGAACAATTATTGTTCATGCGCATTCACGTTTGTAGTTTGTAGTTCAGTCAGACTGACCAACTCAATGATTTTCATTAAGGGAATATGCAAAAATCGTTTGTAGTTCAAAAAAATCGTTCATTACATTTAGTAAATGGACGATTTTAGTAAGCATTTTAGTTCATTTTTCCCTTGAAAAAATGAATGAAAATCATTTACTAAAATCATTAATTTACAAAATCGTTGTGTGTGTATGTAGCTTTATAGTTTTGACGGTAATTTTTAATATAAATCCGAAGGCTTGGAGGATAAAATCACAGACATTGTATGGTGATGTGCAATGGCATACTGTAGGTAATTCATTTGAACAAATGTCATGGGACAGAAAAGTTGCATATAAAAATTTAATAAAATTAACTTAAGTCAAAGATCTACATACACATGTTCTCAAACTCGGTCCTCAGGACCCCAAACAGTGCATGTTTTCAGGTCTCATCACAGAATCACAAGTGAAATAATTAGCTCCACCTGTGGATCTTTTAAAACGTGTCAGTGATTAATAAATACACCTGTGCACCTACTGGGTGACCTGGAAAACGTGACCTTTGTGGAGTCCTGAGAACCGAGTATGAGAACCACTGATCTGTTTCAGGGCACCGCATTATAACACATTTTTCTTTTATAACACATTTTAACCCTTCACTGTTTGTTTAATATACATGTATTTCACTTTTTTATTTTCATTCTTTATATGCAGCTGTGGCTGCTCTTAACTATTTCTTTACACTGCATTTTTATTACTATGGCGGTGCCCTGGGACAGCTTAGCCGGGCCAGTTTGGGGGGGTCCTGCGCTCTGGATTTGAACCCTAGTATGTTAGGGACCTACCCTAAAAAGGTTACCTGGATATGGTGGGTAAGCCCATAACCTTGGCCATGATTATGCTAAAAACTTCTATTGATTGCAAAATTTTATTGCATTTATATAATATCAATAATTTGGAGATGTGCACCTGAGATTTATCTGTTTCTGTGCCTGCAATTAGTCTCATCAGGTAGCACCCCCCATTATATATATTCAGGTTGTGCAGTCCAGGAATCTTTCCCAAACACTGATCTATAACATGAAATATGGATCTCAGAGGACATGTTTCTGGTGCCAACAAGTAATTTTAAGTTTACAGTTTAAGTTTAATCAATTCATAGTTTCAGATTCTCTCATTATATTGTAAAAAATTATATTTCCAGCAAAGCCACTTCCTACAGACATAATTAACATGTTATACAGTCTCTCTAGTCCTACTGATTTTAAATATTTTGTATCTATCACTCTACAGTACATATCTTTTATGTATCTATAATACGGGTAACACTAGTCTAGTGCATGAAACCCTGAGTCAATGGAATAAAAGCATACTTACCAACTCTAACAGAATTTAGATTTGTAGAGAATATCGATTTGAGGGGAGGTCTCCTGGATCCTCAGAGAGAAGAACACCATGGATGCTTGTGTTCGTAGTAAGGAAAAAGTGTTCCAGTTGCTGCCAAATTGGAAACTACTAGTGGACAAGAGAGTTTATATGGAGACTCTTAACTGCAGCCAAGCACTAGGGTTACCACCATTTTAATTTCAGATTCCCAGAAGAAGGACATGCTCTGGAGGTGTGGCCAGTAACACAGTAGTGTTACATCCATTTTATTTGTCAAACTTCTAGCAATTTTCTTACCACAGTAATAAAGACCCCCTCATACCCTTTAACATGCCAGTCCAAAATCTCAAGCCCCTATATATGCCTCAGAGACCCCTAATGCCCATATGTGGCAGCCCAGAGTCCCCTTATATGCCTCAGAGCCCCCTTATGTCCTTATATGTCTGCCCAGAGACCCTCATGCCTTTATAGGTCTGCCCAGAGCCCCTTAATTCCCAGCCCATTGACCCTTTATATACCAGAGCCTCTCAATTCTTGGACAGATATACAGGAGACAATGAAGGCAATCACCTAACCTCCTCCATTGCTACAGGTTTTGCTCTATGCATCCCAGAGCAGGATAAAGCAGAGAGCCCAACATCGGTCTCGAAAAGATCAAGGGCCTGATTCAGACCCACTCGCGAGCGGCTGTCCGCTCGCAAGTGGGTCGATGTTCTGCACTGAGCATGCGCACGACGGAGGGAGCTCCGTCGTGCGCATGCGCCAGACGCGACGAGCGAAGGACTTTCCTTCGCTCGTTGTGTCTGATCAAAGGGGGCGTGCTGTTGATGTTGATTGACAGCACGCCCCCTTTGGTGGGCGTGCCGGGGGCGTGCCTCCCTGACGGGGGCATTCCTAAGGGAACGCCTACCGTCAGAAGCCGGCCCACTGACATCACTAGTGATGTCAGTGGGAGTGATTTTGGCTCTGATAGAGCCAAAATCACTCCGGGCCTTGCGGTTGAAAACCTCAACCGCAGGCTCCGGCTCGCAGTTTCGATGGTCGCGATGGTCAAGACCATCGCGGCCATCAAACTGCACGCTCGTATAGGCTGTGGGTGGTGACCCACAGCTATACGAGCGTCCAGGAGGACGCTCCATAGTTATGGAGGACGGCCCTCATTCAGAGCGTGCGCTCTGCTCAGAGCGTACGGCTCTGAATGAGGGCCCAAGTTCATCAATTCTTCAACATCGGATTCAATTCCATCAAGTTCTCAACTTCGGTCTGAAACCGGTCCAGCTCTCAATCCAGCATCATCGTTCCCAATTCATTTCGGCTCATTCATTCAGTATTATATATTCAGTTCCATTTCAGCCTGATGCTCAATAAAGACATTCTATTCCTGTTCTCGCCTTCGGGCCCATCATCCACTGTCGTATCTCTACCTTCTCACAGCTGGTCCTGGCTCAAACCAGCCAAGTTCATCTACGCCTCTCAAATCTCTTCATTCTCCCAGGCCTGTTCCAACCCAAAACCAACCCTCAGGCGTAACAGTTTGTACTGGTCCATGGATCCAGCCGAAAATATGGCACAAGCTGCTGTGTTTACAACTGATCTTGTTGCTCATCTAGAACACCAAGAGACGGCACAAGGTCAGGTGGTACAGTTTCTCCAAGAACTGACCTGCTTCCACTCTGAGAGGCTCAGGAGCTGCCACTTCATCCATTCCGATTTCTCCGGTTCCAATTTCCTCAGTGGTACGTCATTTGCACATTCCTACTCCTGCAAACTTTGATGGGAACCCCAAATATTGCAGGGGTTTCTGAAATCAATGTGAAATACAGTTTGAGCTTCAACCCAACAATTTTCTTATAGACCATACCTGTGTGGCATATATCATATCTCTTTTATCTGGATCCGCCTTAGACTGGGCTTCACCCTTATGGGAAAGATCGGTTCCCTTTCTAACATCTTACAAGGAATTTGTCATGGCATTCTGCCAAATCTTCGACGAGCCTGGGAGAGTGTCATCTATATCTTCAGACCTTCTATGTCTATGCCAGTGTTCAAATCCTGTAGGCCAGTATCTGGTGCAGTTTCAAATACTGGCATCATGGAGCATTTTATGCATCCTTCTGAAACTGTTTATCCAGCAAAATTAAAGATGTTCTTGTTACTCGTGATCTCCCGGACAAATTAGAGGACTTGAACTCCCAGTGCACTAAGATAGACTTACGTTTTAAAGAACGTGCTATTGAGAGAGGGGGATTCATTAATTCCAAGTTTCGGGCAACAACCTTGCCTCAGTCAGTTTCTCCTCCCAAAGAGGAACCGATGCAAATCAACCATTCTCGTCTGTCACAGGAAGAACGCCAAAGTTGACAGTCTGAGAATTTCTGTTTATACTGTGCTGCTCATTCTCATCAGCTCAAGAATTGTCCCAAGCGTACGGGAAACTCCCGCTACTAACTCAGCAAGGAGAGGCTAAGTTAGGAGTAGTAATTCCTCTCCAAAGAAAGCCGATTGCATTCAGTTTCTCTTCAAGCAGCCAAGTGCTTAAAGCAAGTCTCTGCGCTGTTGGACTCAAGCGCAGCTGGTAACCTTCATCATATCTGAATTGGTCCAACAATGGGCATTACCAACCGAGAGTCTGCTTCATCCTATCTACCTCACAGCGGCTGATGGAAGCCGCATTCTAGGGAGTACCATTACTCTTCAGACTCTACATCTGTGAGTCAAGATTGGGGCTCTGCACTCTGAACTTTTACATTTTCTTGTCATACCCAGGGCCTCGCATTCCATAGTTCAGGAATTGCCCTGCTTCTGTCTGCATAATCCTCAAATTGATTGGAGAACCTCACAAATCACCACTTGGGGACCTTCTTGCTTTGGTTCATGCCTCCAAAAAGTTCTACCAGTATACTCTACAGTACCATCTCATCCGGATACTCCTCCTCCTTGTCAAGAATTCACTGATGTAGTAAAGCTGGTGCTGATATTCTTCCTCCTCACCGTGAATGGGATTGTCCAATTGAATTAATTCCTGGGAAATCCCCTCCCAGAAGATGAACTTATCTGCTATCGCTCCCAGAAACAAAGGCCGTGACTCACTATATCCAAGAGAATTTGGAAAAAGGCTTCATCCGCCACTCCACCTTTCCCCCTGGTGCGGGCTTATTTTTCACCAAAAAAAAAGGATGGTGGTCTGCGCCCCTGCATAGATTACAGGATACTGAAGTACATCATCATTAAAAACCGCTATCCTTTCCCTCTGATCACAGAGCTTTTTGACAGTCAGTAGAGCCACCATCATCACCATCTTCATCTTCACTTGTGAGGAGAATATAATCTCATACGAATTTGGGAGGGAGACGAGTGGAAGACCGCATTTAACACCCACGACTGTCACTACGAGTACCTTGTTATACCCTTCAGTCTCAGCAATGCTACCGCAGTATTCCAGCAATATGTCAATGAGATCTTCCGCAATCTGTTGTACAAACATGTTGTTGTCTATCTTGACGATATTCTCATACTCACCAATGATCTGGAAGAACATCACCGGCAAGTAAAGGAGTTTCTGACACTCCTCCGTTCCAATCATCTCTACTGCAAATTGGAGAAGTGTGGCTTCGAGGTCAAGTCTATTCCTTTCCTGGGATATATAATTTCAGGTTCTGGTCTCAAGCCCTGAGCTCATTTTTGCGTTCTGCCACCAACTTGCACCTTCAAAAACTAAACTAAAACTCGAACCCTATTACATTTGGCTCTAGAAAATAGATCTGCTCCTCTCCTGTGAAGGCTTCTGAGCGGTAGAAGAAGTTTGCTGACAGGAAGAGTAGAGCAGTTCCCAGTCTCAAGTGAGGTGATGGAGTTTGGGTCTGTACACAAATTCTGTGGTTAAGAGTCCCATCCATGAAATTTACGCGCCGCTGCATTGGGCCATTCGCCATTGAGCATGTAATCAACCCAGTTCCATTTAAACTCAAAATACCTCCCTTCCTGAGGATACCAAATTCCTTCCATATTTCTTTATTGAAACCACTCATACTCAACCGGTTTCATTCTACACTTCCAAAGGCACCCAAAGTCCAGACTCATCGTGGATTTGAGTATGAAGTGGCAAAGATTCTGGACTCTCGAATCTGGTATGGACGTCTCCAATACTAAATTGACTTGAAGGGCTACTGCCCAGAAGAATGTTCCTGGACCTGTTGCCTCTGACGACCACGCTCCTCAGTTGATCCCCACATTAAATTCCAAGTTTCCACAAAAACCTAAGAGGTGTCCTGGGGCCACCCATCAAGGGGGGGGAGGGGGTGCTGTCACGCTCCAGCCTATTAAAACCACTTTCCTACCTCTCCAGTGCTTGTCCTGGATGGCACAGAGGTGCGCTCGTGCTGCACATTGCTCCCGGGTACTCTGTATCTGAATGGTCCCAGTCCGTTATATCCAGTTCCTAGATCTGGTAAAACAAGTCTCCTATACCATCTTGCACACCAGTCTGGTTTTACAACTGAAACTTGTTCTTACAGCAACCATCGGTTCCTGCCGATACCTCCAACCATTGGTCTCATCAGATGCTGCCAACATCAGACTCTTATCAATTAAGTTAATCAATTCTTCAACATCGGTCCAAACCAATCAAGTTCTTCAATTCTTCAACATCGGACTCATATCAATTAAGTTCTTCAATTCAGCAACAATGGTCCCAACCGATCAAATTCATTAATATCGGACTTGTATCAATTAAGTTCTTCAATTCCTCAACATCGGTCCCAACCGATCAAGTTCATCAATTCATTAATATCGGACTCATAATAATGAAGTTCTTCAATTCTTCAATATCGGATTCAGGAGCTCATTCAGACCCGCTCACTAAGATGCATACTCTTGCTGCTGCAGATGGTATGCATTGTGCGCATGCGTATGCATCGCAGTGCGCGTGTGCGCATTCCTTAGCGAAAATTAAAAATGCATTCACTCGCTGCGCATAGACAGCCCAACAGAGTGAGTGACAGGGGAAGCCATTTCTAAGTGGTAACAGGGGCTGGCCATTAAAAACAGGGGAGTTGAGGTGCAAACACAGGCATGCCTGAGCATCTCAACTGCGTTTTAGAGGTGTGCATAATTATAAGACAGCATCATAGTACACGTCACCTGGCTTGTTTTTACACTGAAGTGCTCGCAGGGTATGGTCAATCTTAAGCGCTGCGATAGCATACGATGTACTGATGGTTGCATACACTTCCTGGACATGATGTGCACAAGTGAGCTGATCCAGCTCTCAATCCAGCATCATCAGCCCCAATCCGGTTCTTCTCATTCATTCAGTATTATATAAAAAGAAAAGAACACATGAAGGACTGGCAGCTAAGGTTAAACAAAATGAATCACCACTTCATATGGAACATGAACCAAAGCAAAAGAAAACCTCACAAGTGTTTAGAAGTTGTTTCCAAATATGAGTATAGTCCCAAATGTAGATGTTGGTACTCAATGCAGTAGTCCTTATCCCTCAGAATTTTATCCAAAGATTCATGTATTTGAAATAGACAAAAATATATAGTACAGTATGTTTAGGAAACCTTCTGGGCCACAGTATTCAACTACATACATTGTTCAAAACAACTACAGGGATAGTCCATATATAGATTTCAAGAAGATGTGCTTCTCTGATATTATAGGCACTGTCGCTTCTGCATTCAAACATGCCCTTGTCTCCCCCATTCTTAAAAAACCTACCCTTGATCCTAACACTCTCCAATTACTGTCCCATCTCTCTCCTCACTTTTGCCTCCAAACTCCTTAAACGTGTTATTTACAACCGCCTTACCATCTTTCTTTCCTCCCACTCCCTGCTTGACCCACTTCAGTGTGGCTTTTGTTCTCTCCACTCCACTGAAACTGCCCTCACAGAAGTCAGCAATGACCTCCTTGCTGCTAAATCCAAGGGCCACTACCCTCTGCTCATTCTCTTTGACCTCTCTGCTGCTTTTGACACTGTGGACCACCCTCTCCTTCTGCAAATCCTTCATTCCCTTGGTTTACGTGACACTGTCCTCTCCTGGCTATCCTCCTACCTTTCTGACCAATCCTTCTCTGTCTACTCTCATGACTCCTCTCCCCCCCCACAGCCTCTTACAGTAGGTGTTCCCCAAGGTTCTGTTCTTGGACCTCTCCTATTCTCACTCTATCCGTCCTCACTAGGTGAACTCACTAGCTCTTTTGACCTCCAATATCATCTCTATGCTGATGATACTCAGTACCACCTTTCCTCCCCTGACCTCTCCCCCTCTCTCGTATCTCCAAATGTCTCTTCCTGGATGTCCCGGCGATTTCTTAAACTTAATATGTCCAAGACTGAGCTGATCATTTTCCCACCGCCCAACATAACCGCACTTCCCACCATTTCTTTATCAATTTATGGCACAACTATCTCCTCTAGCCCCAAAGTGCGCTGTCTTGGAGTTATCCTGGACTCCCCCCTCTCATTCAAACCATATATCCAGAATCTCTCGCAGTCCTGTTTTTATCTTAAAAATATTTCCAAGATTAGACCCTTTCTCAACCAGGATGTCACTAAAACCCTCATACACTCATTGGTCATCTCCAGAATCTACTACTGTAACCTCCCTCCTATCTGGCCTCCCCAACTCCTTTCTCTCCCCTCTCCAGTCAGTCCTCAATGCTGCTGCTTGGCTCATCTTCCTCTCCAAATGCTCTGCATTTGCCTCCCCTCTCCTACAAGCTCTCCACTGGCTCCCCTTCCCTTTCAGAACCCAATTCAAGGTTCTCACACTCACTTACAAAGCTCTCACCCATTCCTCTCCCATTTACATCTCGGACCTCATCTCCCTTCACTCTCCTGTCTGCCCTCTTTGTTCAACAAATGCATGCCACCTCTCAAGCCAATTGATTATTTCCTCCCAATCCCGCCTCCAAGATTTTGCCCGCACTGCTCCCCACCTTTGGAACTGTCTCCCTCTTCCCATCAGACTCTCTCCCTATCTACAATCCTTCAAAGGGCTCTATAGACCCACTACTTCATCAAAGCCTTCCAGCTCTCATCTTAACTTGCTGCTACATACAGTGCCAGATTAATGTCCACATGGGCCTGGAGCTGAAATTCATGAAGGGCCTATTGTGTGCCGCTGCCACCCCGGGAGTTTTATGGTTAGGCACCCCTAAGGGAGGGCTAGGGGGCGGGGACAGGGGAGGATAATACTACTTACCTGCCTTAGTTGGGATCTTCATCCTGTCGGGCATCCGCAGTCGGTATTTGAACTGGCTAAACAGCTGCCGGCATTTAAATACCATTCCGGGAACGAGATAGTGTGTGCAGAACACGCTATCTGACCATTGCAGGAGCATTTGAAGATGTTTATTGGCTAGCCCTCCTGCATATACACTAATTATTGGCCCTATCAATGTTTCAGTCCTCTGGAGTGTTCTTGGTAAAAGTCCACAGAGGACTGAAATGTTGATCATAGACCTTTGATCTCTCAATCATGGCGAAAGTGAGTGCCATCGTTTCTGACTGTATACAGTGCCAATCTAGTGGTGTGCGCTGTTTGCAGAACCGTTGCCCTTGACACTGGCAAACAGGTTGCTTGGAACAGCATCCTGCTGCCAGTATCGCTGATGCAGTGCTGCTCAGACAGACACCCTGCAGTCTGTGCAGCATCCTCAGGGCACTCTCGGCAGTGCTGCACTTTGCACTTCCAGTTGATGACACTATCCCCCCCCCTGTGCGATGACATGACTTCATGCACTTAGGGGACAGGACGAGTAACCTGCCAGGCCGCTTACTGTGTGTGTGTGTACAGGGGCGGATTGGGATGGAGAACCAGCCCGGGAAATTTATGGAAGCAGCCCTAATGGCTGGAGTCGGAGGGAGAGGGAGGGAGAGAGAGAGAGAGATTCATATAAACATACAAATACATAATCCAGCGTTGCCTGGGCTTCTTTTTCTTTTTTTAAACTATTGCGGTCTCCGGCGCATGGATTGTGAAAGCAGGGACACTGATGAGGGGAGTTACAGGGAGGCTGAGTGTAGGTACACAGTGTGGCTTGCTCGTAAAGTAGGCGTGGTTTGATGGCACTACAAGTCCCAGCACATTCAGTTGATAGTGTGCTGGGACTTGTAGTCTCATCACAGCTGGATATGCAGTCAATGTTCTAGTTACATATAGGATCCCCAGACTTCTTACCTTTAAATGTAGAGCGCCAGGCCATCCTGTCCTAGTGCAGCCCCCTTACATGACTCTCCAGGGTCCAGGGTTGCTGCTATTTCCAAGTTGGAGAAAGGACCTCTGTGATGTAGACACCACGTGACCGCTGCAGGAGGCTGGACCGCTCCTGCGTTACCATCCACTAGGGCATAGAGGGGGAATAAATATCTGTGGCGAGCGCAGCGAGCCACCGTGCCCGAAGCGTGGCGAGCGCAGCGAGCCCGCGAGGGGCCACTTTTGGTCCCCCGTTAGTATCCCCGCCCCTCCCCCTTTCAGGCCGAGTCACGTGGGTGTGACGTCACAGGGCCATCAGCCCTGTATAGTCTAGACCTAACCCAGGGTCCAGGATCACGGTGTGTGGACTGTGGCGACAGGTGGTACAGTTCTGGACCGCTGGGAAGGGGAGCTGATAAAGATAAGGAGGCACCATACCTCCGGCTATATCCACCACTGTGATTGTGGTAACTGTGGGTGGCCCGCTCCTGTGTCCTCCTGCCCGAAGTCGGCATTGCCTGCTGCCTGGCCCTGCACTGCTAAGGGGTGGTCTTCTTGTCACAAATGGACCACCCCTTGGCTTCACCTGGCCCTGCTAACAGTGCCGCACTCTGCCCCCTGGCCGCTGTGGTTCCCTCGTAGGAGCACAAGCTCCATACCGTGACACTGCTGCTCCTGGCTGACGCACTCTGAAATGGCTGCTAGCCGGGGAGGACAACAGCTTCCGGTTTGCGTTGCTCATAGGAGCGTAAATCCAGGAAGCGATGCAGCCGGCCCAGGCATACATGGGAATTAGCCTGTGCCGGTAGCCAATGTCAGCCGGCCCAGCAGAGAGGTGCATTGGACCGGCCCAGCGGGACCTTTCCCGCTGTCCCGGTGGCCCAATCTGCCCCTGTGTGTGTATATATATATATTATATATATATATATATATATATACACAGTATATATATAATATAGCACTCTGAACAGCTTGTATAAAGCACACTAAAATCCATTTACATTTTAAATATTTCAGAACCTGTTTTCATACTTTCATGAGGGATTACAGAGAGAATGAGTGCAGGTTCTGCAATTTTGATACCGAATTTTAGTGTTATATACTAGCCGACCTGAGTGCAGCCCATTCGACTGCTACATGGTCCACTCCCTTCACAGGCAAAAGGTAATTAGGAGGACACCAGGCACCATGGCACAATACTTTGCACAGGAGTGCCGGCCTACCAATTGTGTGTGTGTGTGTGTGTATATATATATATATATATATACACAGCGCCGTAGCAGGACGGCAGTGCGCTCTGTGCTGTACTGCCGTCCCTCTCACTCCCCCCACCGCCCCCTCCTTCCCGTATGTGCATGCCTTTTCACCCGGCCGTCGTGTGGAGGGCTGGGATTTCTTTAGAGTTGTGCTGCTCTGTCGCTTAGCACTCCAGGAGGTCACTTCCTGCAGACCTCCGAGCCCAGGAGGTAGAGGCCGATGACTTTGCAGGATTCTGCCCTGTGCGGAGGCACTGGCCGCACCACCCTCCGTACGGTCCTATATATATATATATATATATATTTTTTTTTTTTCTTTTTTTAAAGGTAAATAACAGGCGGCACTCCTGGTCTCATAAATCACTTGTATTGAAAGTATGTCACACATAACTTCCGAAGTTTCCTGTTATTTACCTTTGTAGTCGCTTATATAGAGGAGGTCACCTGGGCACTTTACAATAGGAGGAGATTGAGTGCTGGTCCACTACTTGATTAACTAACTAGATAGATAGATAGATAGATAGATAGATAGATAGATAGATAGATAGATAGATAGATAGATAGATAGATAGATAGATATGGAAACATAAGTACACAGGGATCTAGAGTTACACTGACCTGCTGTGCTGAAAGTCCATCAAGCTGGGCTCAGGGCTGCCTTCCCTCATGTGCTAGGCTACTGCATTCACACAGCTTTAGAGCAAGATGGCCAGGGAGTGGAGCTTCAGGTGACTAGGGGCGGAGCTTCAGCGGGTCCGAGGTGGGCGGGGCTTCAGCCTGCATGTGTGTGTGTCCACCAGCAGAGAGGAGAGGAGGACCAAGAGGGTGTGAGGGCTAAGATTCGGCTGGCCAGGAGGTGAGTGAGCTGGGCTGTTGGTTGTGACTGGGAAAAAAATGTTTTTTTTTTCCTGTCTGCACGGCTGTCAGTTTCCTATGGGCCTATTTTCAATGGGAGGCCTGAAGCTGTAGCTCCACCCACCCCATTGTTAATCCGGCCCTGGCTACATATTCCTTCCTCCCTGCCTACCCCATCTGTTTCACACCTGTTTGTCTGACCCTCCCCTTTAGAATGTAAGCTCTTATTAGCAGGGCCCTCAACCCTCTTGTGCTTTTCCTTACTCTACTTTCATATACTTTTTACTCCCCACTAGGGCACATAACACTTGGTTACTTTGCTCTGTTGCTTATCTGGGTGTTATGGTCGCTAATGTAGCCATGTATATTATCCATGTCGTTGTCCTGTATTGTATTGTACTGTAAGTCACTGGTTGACCTATTTGTTTGTGTACTTTGTAAGGCGCTGCGGAACACTTGTGGAGCCATGTAAATAATTGATGATGATAATAATATACTGAAAAATGTCATACACCCTTGTGCATATAGGAAGAAGCATATAGGGTAATGCTTACTTATATGCTTACATCAGTAAAGCATTCTAGAGACCCATAAAGGTTTCTTTTCCATAGAATCTGCTGAGAAATTGTACCCTCATCTACATTTGGGACTATACTCATATTTGGAAACAACTTCTAAGCACTTGTGAGGTTTTCTTTTGTTTCGATTCAGTATTATATATTCAGTTCCATTCCAACCTGCTGTTCAGTAAAGACTTTCTATTCCTGTTCTCGCCTTCAGGCCCATCATCCACAGCTGTATCTCTACCTCCTCACATCTATACATGATGAGGTCCTGGCTCAAACCACCCAAGTTCATCCACGCCTCTGAAAATCTCCTCTTCAGTCTCCCACGCCTGTTCCAACCCAAAATCAACCCTCAGGCATGACACTATGAGCTTGTTATAAGTCAGGCCCTGATTATGTAGTGGTTGCGAGTCTTGTCTATTTTTGAAAGATTCTTCTGGAAGATTGTGCAAGTAAGGAGACATGTCTTGTATCACCAAAGCAGCATGTTAAGCCCCTCCCATAAGCATCTCACACCTTTCCCCCAACCCTTCTCATCACCTTTCCTCCAAATTTTCTCTCCCCATCACACACAGACTCTCCACATCCCTCCTTCTCCGTCCCTCATTTCTCTCCTTTCTCTATTACCCAATTTCTCTCCCCTGCCTCCTTTCACCATGAACCTACCTCTCCCCCATTTTCTCTCCTCCACCTATCCTCTATCCCTCATCCACTCTCCAATATTTGCTTCTGTGTATCACACTGGGGAGAGGAATAAGTAATGACTACATCTTTATACCAGAGAGTGATATTCCTGTAGCACACCTATTTAAAATGTTGAGAGAGCATCCTGCGCTGTCTCTATCTAGCGGCACTAGTACCCTGGACTGCTGGAGTTGCAACCTCAGAACTTGGGCGCTGCTCCACATACAGTACATGGCCATACCGCACGTCTCCAGCTTCATCCTCCGTAGTAGAGAACATGCCCCTAGGAATCTCTGTAACAGAGACAGGCCAGTGTGTGTGTATACTCCACTGCCACAACTGTATGTATACACACAGGTGTGTGATCCCCTTTGTCTGTACAACACTTATGCTGCCCCATACATTCCTGTCTAGATCTGGTACATCCATTATGTGCACTGTGTACCTGTTGTACACAACTGCTGCATTAATCCTGAGTCATCCTGCAAACCTGTTTTACTTGGTTAAGTTATCTATTGTGTGGACTGACCACTAACACAGGCCGCTGCCACCTATACCATCTATAGGGTCTGCAAATACAAATAAAATTGCATTTGCCAGGAGTAGGTGTGCTAAATGTCACCAATTCTCTACCACACAGATGTAGTCATTAATAAATCTCCTCAATATCTCCTCTGTGGCAGCAATACTTTTTATATATCGTGTAACAAGATCAGGGCCTCCACCAGGGGGGGACTGCCGGGACTAGAGTCCCGGGCCCAGACACTTGTGGGGCCCGCTCCTACCCCCTTCTGCTGCACTGTAAAAGTGTGTGCCGACTGCAGTCCCGCTCTGCCTAGTTGCTCCGCGGCCGGAAACACATCCCTTTGAAAAAAATTGTTCCAGGTGCGGCCGGTGCCCGCTCTGACATCACGCTGCAGCCGCCCACCTCTACCTCCAGAGGCTGCCTGGCTGGGCCAGAGAACAAGGTGCCGATAACAGTCTGCAGCCAGATGCTGCACACACGTGCAGGACCCGGCATTTGCAGAGAAGCTGAGAGAGAGGAGAGAGGAGGCTGATGCTGAGCACTGTGAGCAGCACTGGGGTGGGGGTGGGGCCCGCTGCCTGTGATGACTCGTATATGTAAGCCAGTGATCTGAGGAGTCTGAAGTAAGCTTAGCTGTCAGCTTCAGACTCCTCTGTTCACTGGCTAAGAGAGCAGATGAGTCATCCTGAAGCTCCACCCCCACCCCAGTTTGTGCCGTGTTCAGCTTCTCCAGGGACCCGGGCCGGCTGCCAGCCGGCATGATGACAGCAGTGATAGCAGGCTCTGCATGCAGAGGAGCCAACTGCCAGGGAGCAGGACTGGCCAGCATTATTATAGGTAAGTGTTGGAGGGAGGCACAGTGTGGGTGAGATGAGGGAAGGGGGTCACAGTGCGGGTGACATAAGGGAAAGGGAGCACAGGGTGGGCAAGATGAGGGGGCACAGGGTGGGCAAGATGAGGGGGCACAGTGTGGGTGAGATGAGGGAAGGGGAAGCACAGTGTGGGTAAGATGAGAGAAAGGGGAAGCACAGTGGGTGAGATGAGGGACAGGGGGAGCACAGTGTGGGTGAGATGAGGGATGGGGGAGCATGGTGTGGGTGAGATGAGGGATGGGGGAGCACAGTGCAGGATAGGGAAAAGGTAGTACAATGCGGAGGGCTAGGAGGGGCGCCCTGCCTATTTTGTCAGTCCCGGGCCCCACAATTTATGATGGCGGCCCTGAACAAGATCAGGGTAAGGGTGCAGTATTGTGGGGTAAATGGTTTCACTTGTCATGCAGCAGACAAGTAGAAGTACATCAGTCCAGGTCCTCGGTACAAGTATCTGAAGCTAGTTTTATTAGCAGCACAAAAATAAACAAAATATAAAAGTAAATCATGGCCTGTCCACTCTAACCAAACAAAATGTTTCCCTCTCTGAGTGGATGGGCCGAACAGCCCTCTCACAAAATGGAAGCACTCACATTCAGCTACCACACTGACTCTGAATAGGTCCCTGACCTGTTCTCCAGGCAGTGAGAATGTGACCTCAGAGACTGACACACCCCTTATAAGCCTCTCACAGGTGGTCTGACAATCAAGATTGCTAATCAGCTTCTGCCTATCAGACAGAAGCTAAAAACCTGGGGTATATATATTTCTCCTTGACAACCTTTCCAGTGTTCTTGTCACATATTATCCCCCCCCTTCCTGTTTTGACTTGTGGGGTGGAACACTTGTAGCCCCTAAGCAAAAAACATCTATGTTGGCTTCCCAGCCTATGCTCTTCTGAAATGCAATGCCAAGAACCATCTAGTTATTCTCCCATTGGTCTCATAATTCTCAGCCATCCACTTCAACTTTGCATGATCCATAATCGATCTAAATGTTATCCCCAAAAAGGTAGTACATTAGTATTTCTAATGCCCATATAATTGTGATTGCTTCTTTTTCAACAGTGGCATAATTTATCTCATGTATATTCAATTTCCTACTTAAATAAATAAGAGGATGCTCTTCACTATCTTTGCTTTGAGACACAACACGACTGAATTCATTTTTAAAGTCAGGTGTCATCAGAACTGGTTGGGTGCACAACGCTACTTTAAATGCCTGAAAAGCCTTTTCTTCCTCATGATTCCTCTTAGCCATAACTGTCTATTTACCCTTAGTAAGGTATGTCAAAGTGACAGCAATGGTGGCAAAATTGGGTAAAAAATTTCTATAATACCCTGCGATTCCTAAGGCAGCTCACCTGCTTCTTATTTAGGGGTCATGGCTAATTTTGTATTACCACAATTATAATAAATTGGGGCTTTATGAAACCCCTGCCTATGGTGTATCCAAAATACTTCACCTTTTCCATCTCCAATACTTCTTTGGGTTGGCTGTCATCCTGCCTTACAGATGGAGTCCAACATTGCTTGTACCCTGGGTAACTGAGACTGTCAGTCAGAACTATAGATGATTACATCATCGAGATAAGCAGCAGCATACTGTCTATGAGGTCTTAGAATTTTTTTCCTTCAGTCTCTGAAAGGTGGCAGGTGCCCCATGCAACATCTTAAATTGGAACAGACTCTCCTGTGCTATAAAAGCTGTCTTTTCTTTTCACTGTCTGCCAACAGCACTTGCCAGTACCCTTTGGTTAAGTTTAGTGTGGCTAAGTAACATCAGGGCCGGCTCCAGGGGTCAGAGCAACCTGTGCCGGCCCATCACATGGCGCCCTCTCATCGATTTTGGGGGCATGGCCTAATTACCATAGGTCACACCCCCTATGTGACGTTATTTGGAGGCGTGCCTGCATGGCATGCCTCCAAATAACGTCAGGCTGGGGGTAAAGCCCAGCAATCTGTCACTGGCTGGGCTTCCCCCAGCCCTCTTCCGTCATGCGCGCGGCATCCATTCACACTTCGGGGGTCCAGCACCGCCACACAGCTGCTCCCAGTTAGACCACCCGCGGGCCACTTCGGCCCGCGAATGGAGCAGCGAGGCAGTACTGTCCCGCTGAAATCAGGATGCTGGGGAAGGGTGCCGCCCTCTAGGGGTGGCGCCTTGTGCAACCGCACTGGTCGAACACCCCTAGAGCCGGCCCTGAGTAACATGCTGTTCCAAGCCTTTCAACAAGTTCATCAACACGAGGCATTGTGTAGGCATCAAACTTAGACACACCATTCAATTATGTAAATCATTGCAGAAGTGTAAGCTCCTGTCAGGTTTTGGAATTAGTACAATGCGTCTTGACCACTCACTATGTGACTGTTCAATTATATCTCATTCCAACATGTTTTAAATTTCTTTAGACAGCAATTCCTGATGGGCTTCTGATATTCTATGGGGCTTAACCCCTGGTTAATTGTTTATGCAATGTTTAATGACTGTTTTTTTTTACCAGAAAACAATCTGTATTTCTTTAGCCTCATGCTGTTGAATAGTTGAGAGGGTTTTGGCTACTGTAACTTCAGGAACCAAAGGTACTCCAGTTATCAGAAGGACTGGGGTGGCTGATAGTGCTTCTCTATCTTTCCAAGGTTTCATAAGATTTACATGGTAGATTTGTTATTGCTTTCTTTTACCAGGCTGGTAAACTATATAATTAACCTCACCCACTTTTTCTATGATTTCAAATGGTCCTTGCCTCTTGGCCAAGAATTTACTTTCTACTGTGAGAACCAAAATAAGTGCTCTGTCCCCAGGAGCAAATGTGCGTAATTGGGCATTACGATTGTACAAACTTTGCTGTGCCTGTTTAGCCTGTTCCAAGTGCTGTCTCACTATCGGTACCACTGCAGCTATTCTTTCCTGTATCTGAGAAACATTTCAATAATAGTTTTATAAGGACTGGGTTTCCTCTACCATTGTTTCTTTTACAATATCCAGCAATCCCCTTGGGTGTCTCCTATACAGCAAATCAAAAGGTGAGAACCCAGTGTAAGTTTGTGGAAACTCTCTAATGGTCTTGATAAATAGAGTAACATATAATCCCAATCTTTCCCATCTTTGTCCACCACTTCTTTAGCATATTCTCTAAAGTTTTGTTAAACCTAAACCATCAATTTGAGGGGCCTATTCATCATCGGGGGCCGTATGGTCCCCGATGATTAAGTAATCACCTCGCTGTGAGGGATACTTAAGTATCCAACTTGCAGGGGGGGAAACGTTACAATGGAGAAATTCATCATTGCTCCGGTGCGGGGACAGCTGCTCCAAAAAGCAGCTGTCCCTGCAGTTAGTAGCGCAGCTACTTCTTTAGCTACAATACTTACCTCTCCCCCGTCGGCGCAGCCGATGTCACGCATGCAGAAAGCCGTGGGGGAGGTAGTGAGAAGGTGGCAGATGGATCCCTCGTCGCATCCCCGGAACTCCTTCCCATAGGAAGGAGCGGGGATCTGAGAACAAGAGCCATCTGCAGATGGTACTTTTCCTTGCAAGCAAACTCCGAAAACTTTTAGTTTATCGGATGTTTGCTGAATATCAGGTGGCCCATTTGGGACGCCAGATGATGAATGGCCTGGTAACCTAAACTAGAGTTTCTGCATGGTTACTGGGCCATTTATTGTTTGCTGAATAGGCCACTGAGGGTGATACACAGAGGCCCTTAGCTGAGTAACAAGCGGCATGACTCTTTCATGATTCTTGACATAAATGGGGTACCCTGATCAGTTCGAATTTCCTTTGGTATTCCCACTCTGCTAAAGACATGCATTAGTTTCGAAGCAATTGTCTTTGTAGATGTATTGTGCAATGGTATCTTTCCCAAGTATCTGGGAGAGTAATCCATTACCATCAAAATAAACTGATGACACCGGGAAAACTTTATTAGAGGTCCAACTAAATCTATAGCTATTCTCTCAAACGGGACCTCAAAAAATGGCAATGGGACAAGTGAACTTCTATAATGTGACTTGGGAGTATGATTCTGACACTCAGAACAGAATGCACAGGGGCCGATTTACCTCAAGGCAACCCAAGAGACCGCCTAGGGCCCATGGGCCCGGACCATAGCCGGGTCACCCTGAAATCTGGTTCTGGAGAGAACCTGGCCCTGCTGCTTTGTGACAGCACACACAAGCAGGCAGTATAGTAGCACGGGGGAGGAGGAGGCAGGGGAAGGGGGCGGAGTTACAGGCCAGGACAGGTTATGACTAGAGAATCACAAGTCAGTCACTCACTTGGCCACCCCCAACCCAGCAATAACACTGACTGGGAGGGAGACAGAGGAAGGAAGAGCCACCCGAGGAACTATGCTGCCATGCAGGACACGTGTCTATGGCAGGTAAGGTATTCTGCTTGGAGCTCCATTTGCAGTACCATCCCTAAACTCTCATCTACACTATGACTACACACACTGTATTCACTGATTGTAGGAGAGTGTAGCCTATCTATGTGCTGCTAATACCAGCAGCTGTAAGATGAGAAAGGTGCTGTGAGGGGTGGGAGGGGGGTCTGTGCTGTGAGGGAAGGGGGCTCTTTGCTGTGGGGGGGGAGCCTGTGCTGTGAGGGGAGGGGGGGGGTCTGTGCTGTATGAGAAGGGGGACTGTGCTGTGAAGGGAGTGGGTCTGTGCTGTGAGGGATTTCTGTGCCGAGGGGAAAGGGGTTTGTGCTGTGAGGGGTCTATGCTGTGAGGAGAGAGGGTTTCTGTGCTGTGAGGGGGAGAGGGGTGCTGTGCTGTGAAATAGGCACTGAAGGGGGCAGTATGTGGTGCTGTGAAGGGACACTGTGGGAGATGTATTATTGCGGCACATATCGTACTGATATAACTCTTCCTGCTTTACCTCTTTACCAAGGTGAAGCAGGAAGCACTAATGATGAGATGTATAAACATCTCACCTGCCGGAGTGAAAACTCCCCCTTCTGGCAATCCCCGGCTGAGCACACAGCGGATCAGCCTAGAGCTGATGCGCTGCGTCTCACTCCCGGCCGGCTCCACTGGGCAAGCGTGCAGCCCTCAGAACCGGTAGCCGCCGCAGCAAGGACAATTCTGTCCCTGCTGTGGTGATAGGGCAATGCCAGCTGCAGCTGTCGATATCGATATCTACAATTGACGGAACGGTCAGGCGAACTGACCGTTCATACATTGCCCAGCTTATCGGCGCTGCTATCTTGTAGCCCCCCAATAGTATATGGGGGAGTAGCAGTATCAGCGCACATAACGTGCACTGATACCAATTTGGCGGTTCATACATCACCCCCAGTATTTGGTGCTATGAGGTGGGCAGTGTCTGGGTTAGTGTATTTGCTGAGAGGGGCTCAGTGTGCTATGGGGGGGCAATAAGTGAGCTGGGATGGAGGTAAGTGTGCTGAATGAGTGAGTGCTGCGAGAGGGCAGCAAGTCAGTGTGATATGGAATGTACTGGCAGTGAGCTATACAGGGGGCAATCAGCGGAGCCAAACTTGGGAAAGCTTACCAAAAGCTAGCAAAAATCAAGTGTATTATACATACATAGCCAACAATTTAAGGCCGTGATGGACCTTTTATTCAGGGTGCTGTACATGGACATGAATCAGGAATGAAAATATAGTGCTATGGATTGTTTGAGGGAGAGGGGGCCCAAAATCTTGCCTAGGGCCCCATGAGGTCTAAATCCGGCTCTGGTAGTCAGATACATCTTTATGGACTAATGGCCAGAAAAAAACACTCAGAGGTTTTCTCTACCCCTAAATGTCCCGCAGTTATGTGACCATGAGCCAAGTCTAACACTGTTCTTCTTTATGCCTTAGAAACTATCAATTGTTCCACAATATTTTCTTCCTTTTTGGACATTTCATACAACAAATCTTTACATACTGCCATGTGAGTGTATGACAACCTACTTTCAGGATCTACTGGGTTTCCATCAAGCACTTTAACATTCTCTCTACCCTTTGCCAGAGAAGGGTCTTTTACCTGTTTTGAGGCAACAATATGTTTGCTCCCTTCCAGATCAGGGAAACAGGCAACTGGTTCAACAATATTTTCTACTTCAGTAGGGGTACATAATTTTGCACTCTGCTGCTCTTATCATTTTCAGACTCCACAATCATGCTTGGAAAAGGGAAAACTTCAGACTTCACCATTGCCACTGTATCAGTAACGTTATCAAACGGGTCTGTGATATATTGGGTTTCCCACAGTTTCCAGAAGTTGTAAAAATCTCTTCCTTATATAAGCATCATTTATCAAAGAAGGAACTAAGGGCCTTAGGGCCTGATTCAGAGCCGTACGCAAGTGGATGATCGCTCGTTCGACGAACGAGCGAGAAAATGTAAATTCAAGCGCTCGCTCGTAAGTTCGCTCGTAGCTAATCTTCCGCCCCAAAGTCTCCCAACCCCTCCTCTAGCTAACGAACGAGCAAAATTGCGACCGTCCATCTCCAAATTTGGTTTCAGGGAACACTCGCACAAGTCCAAACCGGAAGTGGGCCTGTCAGATTTCGATTACCTGCTCTTTCATTCTGCATACATACTTTAATCGTATCATGCCAATCAATCTCTTAATTAGCTTAATTGCTCTTCACATGTTTGCAATCCGTTTTTTTTCCCATTTTAAATAAACTTTATTCTTGTCCGTGTGTGTAATTTTTCCCGCAAAATACGTACGGTTTCACCAGTGGTTTACTTTATCAAAAATACATGTTGTAACCAATTATCCTATTGTTTTCCTGTGTTTCTGATAGGCCTATTTTACTTTTTTAATTTCTTTATTTAAATTAGCTTACGCATGTCACTGCATGAAGCCTATCATAACTCACATTATATTTTGGAGCCTGTAGGACACATGACTCATACAATAACCAATACAATGGTTCCTGTTAATTTACAAAGTACATTAGCCAATCAAATTTTTTCTCTGGCCTTTATTAAAACTGTTTGTTGGAAAAAAAATCATTGCCATCATGAGAGCCTCCGTATTTACCACACGGGAGCTGTTGGTCCTCACCGAGATCATGGACCGGAGGATCACCAGCCAGCCTCCCCCCATCACCAACCGGGCAAAGCGATCGGCCTATGCGGAGGTTCGCCACCACCTGCGCTCCTTCGGCTCACGCCGTAATATCGGGCAATTAGAGCGCAGGTGGTCGGATCTGCAGTGCCGCACCCCCCGCTTGCTGGCATGTTTTCGGCTGCGGATCGCTGCAAGTAAGTGGTTTTTTTTATTTGTTTTCGGCCCTATCTGCGTGTGCTTGTTTCCAGTATAGCCCTGTTTGTTTATTGTGGCCCTATCTGCGTGTGCATGTTTGTTTCCAGTATAGCCCTGTTTGTTGTTTTATGACGTGCCTGCGTGTGCATGTTTTCCTTTTTTTTAATGTTTGTACATTTTTGTAGTTGTAAATTTGTGTACCACCCCCCCCCTCCAAAAAAAAAAATAAACATTTTTCAATAATCATTTAGGGGCTGAACGCAGAAGCCGGCCTCGCCGCAGACTTCGTCGCTGGGCTCGGCCCCTGACGCCGACAACAAGTCCCAGCCCATCTCCCCAACCTTCCCCCAATTCCCCCTCCACCCCTGACCGGCCAATAGCTGACTCCCTCTCCCAATTTGCACCACCCCCAAAATTCCCCCTCTCCTCCACCCCCCCTCTCTTTTCTTCACCCTCCCCTCCACCACCCCCTCTCTTTTCTTCACCCTCCCCTCCACCACCCCCTCTATTTTCTGCCCCGTCAACCGTTTACGCCATCTCCCCTCCCTCAATCCACCAGCACTGGCCCACCTCCGAGGAGGAGGAGGATGGAGGGCCTCCAAGACCATCAAGCCCAATGACCGGTATGTTTCCCTTTCTTTTTTAAAAAAAATACATTTTTAATTGGATATACAATGTCTTGGATATTTTCCACTGATACATATCACACATGTCAAAACACTCATTCTTGTGTATTTTTTGTTTACCGTAACAAGGGTACTTCGTCCTTTTTGGGTCACCTTTTGTGTGTTCATTTATAATTTAATATTGATACCATCTTAGCATATGCCAGTACTTGTTTTTTTTCCTCCAAACTGGATCTTGTTTGCAACTAGATTTATTTGTTTAGTTTGTTTAGTAAACTTCTAATGTAAGGTGTCATTTCATTAAGGATCCCTTTTTTTTTATACCAACAGAGGACCAGAGGCGGATGCATGGTATGCAGGAGGGCTTGGCCGCCTTGCGTGGCCACGTCATTGCCATGCTAGTGGTCCTGGACCACATGATGGCGCTCCTTTGGAGCTGATTTTTTATTTTTGTGTTATTCTGTTTTGTATTTTTTCAAAAATAAAATAGCGTTGTATGTTAACGAGTCTCATTTCTTGACTGAAAATATTACATTGTTTAACCTTCCATAAGTCCACTATTTGGTCATGTTCTTTAAAGTAAGGTAAATTAGATTGTACAAAGCGCTAGTAAGTATGTAAGCTGCCACATTAAACACCTCTCCATACCAATAGGTTTGTAGAAAATCCAACAGTTTGT
This sequence comes from Taudactylus pleione, assembly GCA_031769625.1. Taxonomy (NCBI): domain Eukaryota; kingdom Metazoa; phylum Chordata; class Amphibia; order Anura; family Myobatrachidae; genus Taudactylus; species Taudactylus pleione. Next base: position 2,759,553 of record JAUIMM010000202.1, on the reverse strand, counting down.
TGTTTTTCTTGTGGTGGGTAATGTAAATAGAAACTGAAACCTGCTTAGGCCTATTTTTTTACAAACTACTGATTCACCCTAATACCTTTGTTGTTTTTTCTAAGTCACAAAGCATGTTCAAAGACTTAACCATTTCACACATTACAGGATTAGGCATTATGAAAGGTGGCATTTTTTGAGCCAGGTTACACGTGCTTGTAATGTGTAAATAAACAGTCTTTTTAACGGAAAACAAAACTTTAATACACACCAAACACAAACAGAAAGTGAATTGTGACAAGCAATTCACACAGTGAAAACACACTTCAAAAAACAACCTACACCAAAATCAAAAAACAAAATCAACACTCAAGAACTGTTGAAATAAGTAGCAGGCCAACATGAATCCACAAATGAGGTGATGAAATAATTGTTCCCCAAGTTAGTTCCAATGTGGCCACATGCAGACAATTTAGTGGATCAGGTAGTAGGCATCGTTTTTACATGGTTTTTAAAGGAAGACAAGAAGAAAAAAAAGAAAACCAAGATTAAAAAGGCACATTACAATCGTACATGTAGACATTGGGACAATTAAGTAAATGTTTGTCAATAATTACCTGAAAAATCTGGCCACCACATCATCGCGTATGGCCCCCCCACATACTGACCTCCGACCAACCTCGGGGGGGCTATCCTCAGATAAGGCATCCTCTGGCTGTATTGGGACACCACTCCTTATGGCGATGTTGTGAAATATCCCACACTGGACCACAATTTTCGAAACCATAGCCGGCAAATACATGAGTTCGCCACCAGAGTGGAGGAGGCATCTGAATCGGCCTTTTAAAAGGCCAATACAGCACTCCACCACCTGCCTGGTGGCTGTAAGTGCGGAATTATGCTCACTTTGTGGCCCTGGTGTGGGAGCCAAATAAGGAGTGAGCAGCCAGGGCGTGCAAGGGTAGCCACTGTCTCCTGTGAAAAAACAAATACAACAATCAGGATCACTGTGTATCAAGCTTTGCATTGGTTTCAACTAAAGGTCTCCACTTACCCAGAAGCCACGCATCACCAGCTTGTAGGTTGTCTAATTTTTGCCAAATCCCTGATTGCCGGATGACAAATGAATCATGTGCACTCCCGGGTAATTTGGCATTCAGGGACAGGATCTGGAGGGAGGCATCACATACCACCATTACATTCAGTGAGTGATAGTGCTTGCGGTTCCTAAAAATTGCCTCCAGCCGTGCTGGAGGCTGAAGTGGTATGTGAGTACCATCCACAACCCCTATGATTTGTGGGAAGCCAGCTATTTGGTAAAAATTGGCCTTCACCACACTAAGGGAACCCATATCCAATGGCATTTTAATAAAATGATGGAGGTGCTTGAAAAGGGCCTCCATCACTGCCCTCAGGATCCTTGAAAAGGAGGATTGGGAGATTCCGGCCACTATTCCCACCGTGGTTTGAAAGGATCCTGAGGCACAGAAATGTAACACCGCCATTAATTGCGTAAGTGGTGGTATAGCTGTAGGACTGACAATTTGCCGCTCAAGATCACTCTCTATTAATGAGAGAGTGTCTATGATGATTTGTGGAGGAAGACGGTATCATCTTAAAACCTCATCATCAGGCATTCCAAAAAGGGTGACACGTGTTCTATATATCTGGGGCCTTGCACACCTACGATGCCTACGCCTGGGACGAGGTTGAGGTTGGTCGGGTTCTGGAAGCATGGCCACAATAATACGACCAACATCAACCTGAAATGGTAAGCCAGGTAGTTAATGTTGGAGGAAAATGTGAAACCAAAAATATACTTATCTTTGCCGCAAAATCCAAAGATGCTTACATGCCGGGGTATTGTCATGAGTGAAACAACCTACATTTCAAAATTAGAAATTCGTGTTAGAATTTTTGGGGGTCAGATTGTAATCTAAAAAATTTTGCAAATGCGTTAAAAGATAGGGGGGAGCACACATTATTTTGAAAATGCACCATACATTTAGTGGACAAACAAGAATGTCCAAATTTATACTCAAAAACAGGAAACATTAGTGCGCTAAATAGTTCG